>JARHVA010000829.1:3492500-3875000 GCA_037957365.1 Torreya grandis
TTGATGGTGTTTGGGGCTAATATCCAAAGTGTTCCATTATTCACATATATTGTATCCATGAAAATATATAATAATTAAGACATCACAAGGAAGTGGCCAAAAAATGGCCTCTTTTCCTTTTTAAATATTTACTCCTTGAGTTTTACATTAATGATCTCACCCAAGGCAAAGGTCAATTCTAATTTTAGTAGTAGGTTTAGTAGAAACACCCATTTAAGCCAAAATATAATGGATGCTGGCATATACATACAATCTATTCAACAAATCCATCCCAATAAAAAATCCCATTCTAAACTTGGTGATTGGCACTAGAGCAGTAGATTTAAGGCCTATCTACTCTCCTAGTATTATCCACCTTCTCAATGCATCTTCAACTATGTTTCTCTTTCTCCATAATGATATCCTCATCTCATAATATTTGGCATATATGAGGGGAAGAAGTAGGTACCTTTGAAAATCATCCCCTAAAATAGATTTCATGACCATAATTTTGCCTACATGATGTAAAAATCCATTGGATACCTTGATTTTAAATAATAAGTCCCAAATTAGGTTGATGTAAGGCATCATTTTAGGATTTTATATTATGAAATGTAATTATTTAAATTTCAAGGGTATCAAATATACCACTATTTATTTTCCTTAGATTTTAAGCTTTCTTCACATAAGTTGGAACCAACATTCTCCATAGCATCCCATAGATCTTATTAATTTATATAGTTACTGTTGAACATAGGTGAGTCAAATATTATATCTATATACTTAGTTTAATCCTTAATGGAGAACTTTGACAAGGATAGATATTCTCTATATGCCATAGATATGAAGACATTTCTTATTTTTGTATTACCTACATAATTCATGTGATAATTTAACTGATAATTTGTTGGAAGTAATTTATAGGCAAACATAGAAAACTAGGGATTTTAGTTATTTGTGGAATACATGTTTTCTTATGATCTTTTATAATCAATTAGGGAGGTGTCTCTTTATAATTAAATTATATAGATCAATGATGTTTTATTAAATTTCAATTCATGCACTATTAATGTCCAATAACTCTAGTCTTGTTTAATTATTTAATTCACATTCGACAACTTACTTTATTTGGTATGCCACATAGACTTCTCATGTGTTTAATAAATGCCATGTTATTATCCCTATGTGAGAGTCACCCAATCATTAGTTTTGTGTTCATGTAGTTATGACATGTGGCCCAATATCAAAACAAATGTGTCATAACTTATGTCAATTTTCATTTATCCAAATCATGTGACACCTTAGATGTATAAAGTGCAAAGACTTAAGGCTTTCTCATTTCAAGATTTTTTACAAAATACTCCTTTGTTATTTTTCACAAACATGCTAAGATAAAACATGTAAAGATCAAAACTTGTGAGGGCTAAAATTAACAACAACCAAAAAATGTGATGGAAAAACCATGCAAAAACCAAAAGTATCAAGAACTCAAAAGTCACAAAGTATAAAAGTTTTGAAAATCCAAAGTACATGATGTGAAAAATTTATGATGAACAAAAGTTAGGAACACTTGAATACATGACAACCAAAATTTGCAAAGACAAAAGGTTATGAATATTGAAACACACAAAGACCAAAACACGTGTAGACCAAAATATGCAAAATTTAAAATGCTTATGAATTTTAGACTGTAATTTTCATATAAATTCAAATAAAACCCATGTAAATGTAACAAATTCAAGATCCATTAATATCTTATTCTAAATAAATATCACAAAGTGGTAAAAAACCTTGATATGGGGAAAATATAAATTACATTGACATGGAGTAGTAAACTTAACAAGAACCATCAACATGGGGATTAAGATATCAAAAACCTAAAATCTTGTTAAGTACCCTTGTGATCAAAAATGAAAATGATTTTCAAATTAGAAACTAGGCTTCTAACAATAATGGACTCCTATTCAAAAAACAAATGAGAGTGGGGTTTGTTGAGTATAATAAATGGAAATTTATAAGGGGAATACTTGAAAGTATTATATAACCCAAAATCCATGGTTTAATAACTATAAATCAAACACGAATCATACTATAACAAAATAATTAAACCATAAACATGAAAGAGGCTCCCAAAACTTCATGCAACATACTAACCTTGCTCATACCTTAGATTTGTGTGTGATGAAATGATGTTATTTTACCCTTGATTTGAATTTTTTATCCAAAAACATTGAAAAAAATATAGGTTTCATTCTTGTTTATTTAAAGCATATAAAAAATATAAGGGAAAGTTAGGCATTGTTATGCTTCTAGCTAGGTCTTCATATCCCTAACAAAAATAACTTTCATTCCCCCTTTTATACTTCCATAAGTTTACATGATGTGTGATAAATTTATCTTATTTAATCATGTGATTATTTGTGTGCTTGTATGAATAATGTTTTATTTATCTAAAATCAAAAGTATTACATAGGTCATTATATAGCCAATAATATATCTAAACAACCTTTTAAAACATAAGAAGGAGGAATAAAAATAAACCTAGATTAAAACATATGATTGTAGAAATTAAAAAAATATAATAAACATGAGAGAAATTCTCTAAATAACTCAAATTTATCATGTGCAAGTGACTTGGTGAAGACATCTACATGTTTTTATTCTATCAAGCAATACTAGATTTGGATCTTGTGTTGTTGTTCATGTTCACATATGAAAGGGACTTGAATATCAATGTGTTTTGTGCATTCATGAAAGACTAGATTTTGGACAAGTTTTAGAACACCCTCAATGTCATAATACATGATGGTATTTTTTTTCCTTGGTATTCCCAATCCTTATAATATGAAACATAACCATATCACTTTGAAAATAGATCCTCCTATAGCACAATATTTTTCTTTAGTGAAATATCAAGAAACAAAGTTTTGTTTCTTGTTCCCCCATGATACAAGACTAAATCCCAAAAACAACACATATCTAAAAGTGGAATTTTTATCATCAATATTTACTACATGATCTAAGTCTAAATATCATGTCAATAAGAAATTATCATTATTATTATACTATAATAAAAATTCAATTGTACCCTTGGTATATCTTAGTATTCACTTTGTTGATTTCCAATCAGACATCTTTGCCACCTGAGTGAACCATGATAGATAGATAACAATATAGGTAATATCTAGTCTAGTATATTTTGATATGGGTTTTATGGACATCTCAGAGAGTTTAAAATGAGATAACCTATTATTTTTTTGGATTATGTAGAACTAGGTTCCACTCCAAGGCATGAGTTGTAAGTATGTGGTTAAAAGAACTGGGTAGTGGAATAACATGTTGAGCCAGTGGGTTGTTTAACTAGGTTTGTGGGTGGATGCATGGATTCTAATAAAAAGGTAAATCACTAGGTGAGTTGGATGGATAGAATATTAATCTATGGTGAGTATATCTCAAAGAAACACAAAAATTATGGAAGGGTAAGGCAGAAAAGAAGGTTCTATTTCCTTAAAATGGAATTTATCAATGTGTGGATAAGTATCTCAAGAACCCATGTTTATTGTTGGTAGCTTTTGTATAATCATGAATAAACATGGATAGATACATAGGGTAATTATGTATGGGATGATCACTTGTCTCAATTGAAGGTTTATCTTCTTAACTCTATTATTGAATACCTTTGTATGAGAGATTATAGCTCAGACCAAGAAGTTATCTAGGGAAACTATGGCTCACACCTAAAAGACTATATATAAAATAGAAACCTATACACACATTGTATTATTTATTCAAATTATAATACATATATAAATTAATGAAATTTATCAAAATCCAATAACTATTGCAAATCTAAGACTAATATTCATTATTAAAATAGTCACTCTTTTATAGCATTAACACACATTAGAATTATCAAATCAATACAAATAAACAAACAAACATAAAATTAATTAACATGGATTGCGAAGAAGAAAGAAAAACCACAGTTGCATGACAATAAATTACTTGATTTCTTATTGTATATTCATTCAAAACTTTGACCCTTTGAAAAGAGCATTCTACATACATATAAAGATCTTGGAGAATGGGTCACCTCATCCTCAAAGTTTAAAACACTTCATTTACATATAAAAAGACTATAAGATAAGTCTTAATTACATGTTAATAACTTATAAACATATTAGTCATGTAATGTGTGGACATTGATAAAAATATCTAGTTGATTACAATATATCTAACTAAGACTTAACTATTCAGTTATAACCATTACATACAAAATGTACAAAATTATCCTTCATCTAAATTGGCTCTTACTTAATGTGTCTGAAAAATATGAACAAAACTATAGTAGTAGTCATGCTTGATGATGTAGTAAATGGAGTAGTATTTAGAGATGCACTGGTTGATTGAGTTGTTGTTATGATGAGAGCTATAGTCTGAGGTGGTGATGACATGGTTGTAGTTATTGGCATTGAAGGTGAAATCTATGAAAAATGTGGAGTAGAAATAACAAGGTGCATTTGTTAGGTTTCTTTCTTCTTAGTATTTAAGTCATGTTTATTCTTAGATTTGGACCCTTCAAGAGATGATCACCTCTCCTCATCTAAGTGGTAAAATGGAATCATCTCTCTTGTAGTGGGTGAAAAATTTGTTGAGATGAATCTCTATATTATGGGCTAGCTCCCCTTGATTCACCTTTAAATCACTCTCTAATCTACCAATTGCGTATGAAAAGGGTAAAGGAAAAAAATAAGAAAATAAAATGGTGATGCACTAATAAATAGTGTCCTCCCAATTGATTACAAGCACTAGTTAAAAAATAAACAAGGTATTTCTCATAAAAGACTCACAACTCAGGATTAATTACTACATTAATTTTTGATATGATAGATTCAAGAAGGTGTATGATTATTAGAAATGGTGTGAATGATTCCAAAGAGAGATACAATAACAAACCACTTCTATGATATCTCAACACTTAATAAATAATACTAGCAAAGACATGTAACAATCTCTTTTCTTTAAATTGGTAGACCATCAAAAGTACAAGCTAGAAAAGGCAATCTTCCACTAGACTAGACCAATAAGATTCAAGTTATTACTCAATGTTACAACATTTGATTGGAAATAACACTTTTATATTTCTTTAAGAGTTCTTTGAGTACAATTATGGATATATTTTCCCCAATAACTAGTGGAGGATCAAAAATGAGCCAAGAGAATGCATATATATAGCCTTGAGAGGGAGAGAAATCAAAGTAAGTCCAAGGGTCACTTGGACATATGTCATCTTGAAATAATCAATTACATTTGCATGGGAGAGAAGTGGGTGAGCTATGTCATGTGATTGAATAGATCAGTTACAATGAGTTACAATTAAACCAAAAGCATTAGTTACATTTATTATAATTGAATCAAAATCATTAGTTACATTTGTTATAACTGAACCAAAGCCTAAGTTATATTTTCCACTTGTTACCTTTATTCTCACCTTCTAGTTCCCTTTGAGCATTTCTCTTAAACTCCAATGGCTAGTTTCTTTAGTCTAAAATTGATGTTTTATAGGCCATCACTCCTTAGGCATTTATTTTAAATAAGTTTTCCAAAAGAATTCATTCTTTATGTTTTTTGTTTAGGGCACTCAGATAAGGTCATCTCATTTCCTTTGTATCAAGTAAAATGTTTGAGAGAATTAGAATTTGGCCTCTTTTCACGTCTTCCAAAAAAATTTATCAGACAATCCATTTGGCCCTTTAGGTTCTTTGAAATGACCCTTCAACAAAGTGCAAAGGACTTTTTCTGAAAGAAAACATACCATTTAACTTCTTGCAAGTGACCCTTCAAAAAATTTGAAAGTGTCCTTTAGCTTTTGAAAATGACCTTTCTAAATGAAAAACATACCCTTTAGATTTTTTTAAATGGTCCACCTTCCCACTGAAATAATCTTTCAGAATTTTTGAAAATGTCCCTTTAGGAAAGTTGAAGTTCCCTTTAGACTTTTTGAAAATTACCTTTCAACCATTGTAAATGACTTTTGAAAGAACTGGAATGCCCTTTGGAAAAGTTACAAGTGATCCTTTAGCTTGAAAAAAAATCCTTCAAAAAATTGAAAGTGTCCTTTGAGAAAGTTGCAAGGGACAATTTTCCCAACAAAAGATACCATTCATAAAAATGAAACATACCCTTTGAAAAAATTGAAATAAACCCTTTGAAAAAGTTTAAAGGGTCCTTTTTAGCTTGAAAGATATCTTTTGGAAAAATTACAAAGTACATTTGAAAAAATTACATGGATAATTTGTCTAAAATTTATTGGCATTTTGTCTTTAGGAGATTTGTTTCAGGCAAATTGGCCACAAGAATTTTTTAATTGGCCAAATGAAAAGTAAAAAGAAATACACTTAAGGAAAAAACCTTAGATAAAAAGTCTAAAAGAATTCAGTAAAGTCTTATAATAAAAAATTGAAAGAATTCATCAAAGGCTTACAAAAGACCAAAAATGAACCTTCCAAAAGGAATAGACTTGTATATTTATTCTATATTTGTCAAATAACACTTCTTCCAAAGAAAAGTTAATTACTAGACCTGACCAAAGATATATACTTAGATGATTTTTGCAAGTAGGGGTGCCCAATTTTAGCTTGAAGGGCCAAAATTTGGTCAATAAAATGGTGACTCACAGGGGTAGTATGCCTGCTATACTGACCAGACTAGTAGTCTTATCCAAATCAAGGCCAATGGAGTCAATGGATTCTTGAGGATGACTAACAAGAATTATGCCAAAACAAAAAATAAGGAAACACACCACACAACAATATCAAGACCAAGAAAATAAAACACAAAACAAGACAAGGACAAACTCACACATGTGCATAAGCACTTAGGGAACATAATAAAAATAGGAAACTATATATAAAGGAAAAGGAGGTCATCAATAACAATGATTTAGATATATCCCATTAACTAGGATATGTAACTCCTCTCCATCCAACTTTGAGAGTTAGAAAGCATTGGGTTGTTTGTACGATGTGATCAATAATGGGTCACTCTACAAAGCATCAAACATTGTATGCCTTCTAGGTTTGGCTCTATCTTCATCCCATTTTAGGACAATGTCTCCTTCTTTGAAACTCCTTGGCATGTATTTCTTGTCAAAATACTTCTTTGTTTGTTCTTGATGAGTTTTCATGGTTTGCATAGCTTGATCTCTTATCTCCTCAAGCTCTATCAATTCACATAACCTAATTTCCATGATCTCATTCTCCATCAATTGCAACTGATAGGTGAGGTCTAAGCTAGTAACTCAAGTGATATAGGAAGCCTAGCCTCCCTTCCATACATAAGTGTGTAGGGTGAGTTCCTAATTGCTCTCTTTGGGGTGATCCTATCAGTCCAAAGGGCTATCTTCAACTTGGTGTACCAAGTCTTTTGATTCTCCTCCATAGTCCTCTTTATGATCCTGATCAAATTCTTGTTTGTGGACTCAGCTAGTCCATTTCCTTAGGGATAGTAGTTAGAGGAGGTACTAAGATATATGTCATACTTGAAAGCCCATTCACTTTGTATTATTCTTAGGAAGGCTAATGCATTATCTAAAATGATTTTTGAAAGATATCCAAACCTAGTTAGTATACCTTCATAAAAGTTTAGGATTGAGTTTTCATTTGCCTTCTTAAGAGCTACAGCCTCCACCCATCTTTTAAAATAATCATTGGCTATCAACACCCACTTGTGACCATTACTAGAAGGAGGATTGATTAGACTTATGAATTCCAAACCCCATTGTATTAAGGGTTACTCAACCTAGATTGGATGAAGAGGCAAGGTAGATAGATTTTTTTTTCCATGAAAAAGATCACACTTTTTGCATTTCCCTACCCAAGTATGAGTGTCATTAAACAAGCTAAACCAAAAGTAACTAGCCCTCATAATCTTAGTAGCTATGGTTCTTGGAACAAAGTGACTACCAATTGGTCGATCATGAAACTCATTCAACACATTGTCAATATGATTCAAATTAATACATCTCAACAACACATCTAAAAATTCCTTTCTAAATAGTACCCCATTAACAATTACATAGGGAATATATTACAATATATAATACCTTCTTCTAGCTCTATAAGTCCTTATGGACACTCACCGATTTGAAGGAAATGAATCATGTCTTGTGTTTAAATACTTATGGATAAAGGTATAGATACTATATAGTCATCATGGAATGCTAAAAGAACCTTCCATTTATCTTTTAATTCTGAATCAAGATGCTCACATAGTCCTTTTCCCTTCACTATCTTGGTTATTTTAATCTCCACACCATACTCCATCACTATGGTGATCCAACCTATCATTTTCTCATTAAAATATCTACTCAATAGAAAGTATTTCACAATAGGATGAGGCACAAAAATATTAATATTTTTATTATTAAAAATATGCCTAAATTTTTTTAAACTCATTATGACTAAAAGCACTTGTTTCTGAACATATGTGTACCTTATCTCATAGCTTTCCAAACCTTGACTAAAGAAGGCAATAGGTTGTTCAAAATTTTCATAATTTGCTTTAGTAAGCATGGTAGATATTACCTATTCATTCCTAAAATTATACAAATTGAATTTCTTGGATAAGTTTGGACTTACAATAGTAGGAGCTTGGGCAATGGCTTGTTTGATCTCCTCAAAAATTTCTTTCCTCCTTCCTGTCTAGGTGAATATCTCATCCTTTCTTAGCCTAGAGGTTAAGGGCTTGACCAGGTTAGAAAAATTACGAATAAACCCCCTAATGAAATGTTTGTTTCCAGAGAAAATTTTGAAACCTTTCTTATGTTTAGGCAAAGACAATGGCAAGATGGTACTTACCCTTTCAAGATCAATAGATAGACCTTTATTAGAAATAATGTGGCCTAAGAGTTTGCCTTCATGAAAAAAAACACACATTTATTTGTGTTTATAGAGATTCCAAACTCTCTACACCTCTAAAAAATTTGTCTTAGGTAATTCAAATGATATTTTGCTTCCTTGGAGACAATTGTCATGTCATCAAGATATACCAATACAATATCATTGATCAATCCTTAAAAATCCATATCTATTACACATTCAAAATTAGTTCCATCATTTGATAATCCATATGGAATCTAAAAATAATAATATGTGCCCCATTTGGTGGTGAAGGTTATTTTGTATTGGTTACTTTCTTTCATCAAAATCTTATTGTACCTAGAGTAACCATCTAGGAGGGAAAACCTCTCACTACCTACCACCACTTACAAAATCTACTCCATGGAAGGGAGGGGAAAATTATATATCAAATACACTCTATTCAAGTCCCTAAAATCCACACACAACCTGATCTCCCCATTCTTATTTCTAATAGGGGCTAAGTTGGCTAGCCAAGAAGAATGCTTGATGGGAAAGATGATTTTAGACTCAATCAATTTGGTGAGTTCTTTCCTCATGAGAGGCTCAATCTTGGGATTGATTGGCCTTTGTATTTTAGTTATGGGTTTGGAATTTTAATTTAGATATATGGTTTTTAGAGCCAAGATTGGTTAAAAACCCTTCAATTCACTATACTCCCATGTAAAAATATCACTAAACTCCTTCCATAGTTCAATGAAATCATGCCTCTCTTGACTAGTGCATACCTTCCCAAGTGCAAGTATCTTATTTTTAACAATTTACACCCTTTCATATTTATATTTCTTATTGGAAATACCTACATTTTCCTTCTTTATTTGGTCATCCTCATTGAAATGCTCTCAAGAGTCACTAAGCCTTTAGGAATCTTGTTGGAATTTAATTAGACAATCTACCTTCCATATTACTACTGCAATTTAGACTGATTCTTGGAAGAAAACTTAGCCTCTTCTTGTAGAAGAAGTTCTATTTTTTTGTCACTATCAAATACATGCCAATTAGTGACATTATTTGGTATGGATGGTCTCATAATCACCTTTAGATGGGGCTATTTTTTATCTTCCTTTAGGCCTTTTGGAACATCAAATTAATCACCAATATATGCCAATATATCAACATGATTATTTTATTCCCTTGGAATAGATCTTATGTTAAAATCCATGAAATCTTCTATAAGGTCCCAAACTCTATGCTTATAGGATTTGAGCAAGGATTACTTGGTCAAATTCTGCCCTCTAACTTGATTCACAACAAGTTCACTATCACCAAACTCTTACAATTCCTTGACACCTCTTTTCCTTTACCATTAAAGGCCATGTATAAGGGCCTCATACTCTAACACATTACAATTTCATGAGAACTAAAATCTAAAGGTTTAATAATACCTCTCCTTGGAAGTTGAAACTAGCATAGCTCCACTACCTGCCCCCATCTTGCTTCTAGAACCATCAAAGAAGAGTTGCCACAAGCCATTCATGTCCTCACTTGGATTCATAAAATTAGGAATTAAGGAGTCCTTATCATGCATATAATAGACTCTAAGACCAATTTCCTCAATAAAATTTTAAGGATCATGCTCATATTTGTCATCTCCCCACTCATATAGGAATAAATCAGAAACTCCTTCAAGTGAAGATGATGGATATTGCTCAATATGAAGCTCATCTTCATCAATGATAACATAATTAACATTTGATACCTTAGGTTATTATTGTTCCAAGTGATTAATATGGATGGGTTCTGACTCAATCTTCACCTTAGTGTCATATTTTGTCCTAAACACCATGTAGGACCAATTGGCTACCAAATATCCACTTATCTTAGATGTAAAGTCCCTTGACAAGAAAAGAGAAAAATAGGGAGGTAAATATTCTACTACCACATCATGCGGAATTTAAAAATTAGGAAAAACATGAAGGTTAAAATTCAAACCTTTCACTAACCCTAAAGTCTTGGCTATTGATCCATCCAATTACAAAACTCCTTTAGTCATTGGCTCATACTTAAGGCCTAGATTATCTACTATACATTTTGTCATAACTGATGTGATTACTCCACTATAAATAATATAATTATGAACCAATAAATCACCAATAATTATAGATATATAAAATGGAGGAGTCTTCTCATATTTCTTCACTTGACCATCCATAGATTGAGTACCATTTACCAGAATGACATTGCCATTTCTAGATGGGCTAACCTATTTGCCCAATCCATGTAATTATTTTTGAAGTATATATTTATACTCTAGTAATGTTAGATAATCCCATAATGAAATAATCATATTAATTTTCCTCATCTGGTCCACCACATTGATGGAAGGATTATTCACCATGGGGTTCTCTTTATGAAAATTAATGCCTTGTGATGTAACTTACAGAGGTAGAGTTATAATAGTTGGCTTAAAATTTGGGATCCTCTAATTTTATTATGATTTAGGAGTTGAATTAGGCCCACTTCTCATTTGATCTAATGTAGGGGTCAAAATAAGTCCTTGATTGGTACCTTGAGTCTCATCAATATCCCTCCTTTTCAACCTCATAATAGAGGCAACACCATTATTCTGATTGCTTGTATTCCTCATATAATTAATGGCACAAAACTCACCCTCCAAATTATTAATGAGAGTGGAATCAAATTAAACCTAACTGTTATCCATCTTAAATTGCATTTGCATCTCAAAATTTGAAAATTGAGATGTTTGATCACGTTGTATAGTCATGCCTTAATTTTGCATTTCATTTGCACAAGAAACTTGTTCTTGACCAAGTTCAAAAGGTGGATAGTTGGGTTGTTCTTAGACCAAATTATTTTGAGTGGGGATAAGGGACTTAGAGTATGAAGGAGCATTATATCTTTGATAAGGCCTGACATGGGTAATTTGGTGTTGTCCTTGATTATTGCCTTGAAAAGAAGGTCTATTTGTTTGTCCAAACTGATTATAGGATTGATATGACCTATAACCTTGGGATTTTTGCCTTTTGAGAGCAACCAATTCTTTAGTAACACTTTGGAGAAAACTTTTGACTTCATGTATTTCATTGGTAGAGGTAATGGTATATTTTTCTTAACCACGAAAAGGAGCTAAAGTGGGTAATGCACTTTGACTAAGAGAATACAAATAAAGGAATAGTGGCATTGGAGGTCTAGGAGCTATCTTTACCACTTAGATAAGACAATTCTCAACAATTATGGCTATTTCATAGGTAGTAGGAAATGCTTTTCTACCCATAGATTGAATCTTCATGGAAATATCACTATTTAACACTTTCAAGTAGTACAAAAATGCATAGTTTGCAGTTGGCCTCACAAGAAATGAGATTCTTTCCCATTCTTTTTAGAACCTAGTATTAAAATCCTACATGAATTCATGTGGTGCCTTCTTTATTGTGGTTAATTGATTAACTATAGATAGGTGATCACTCTTTTTCCTAAACCTATCAATAAATAGAGTCCCCAACTCATCCCATGAGCCAATAGAGTTTACAGGTAGGGTCCCATACCAGTCCAGAAATTTTCCTTTAAAAGATAAGGCCAACAATCTAATAGTTACATTTTCTTGGGTAATATTATGGATATTAAAAATGTTTTTTATATTCTTGATGTGATCAATGGTAGTAATTAGACCATCTCCACTAAAAGATGGGACACTTTTGAGGGTTGCTCCTAGAATTTGATCATATTAGGGAAGATGTAAGGGAGATGCCTAGGTGAAAGGTAAAAAGGTTATCTTCTAGTCATTTTGGAATGATCACTATGGGTGTTATGAATGGAATGTAACACAAACTTGGAATATTTAAACACAAAATCTCTTTTTTAAGGATGAGTATTGACAAACCTAAACGTTTTGGTGAAATATGAAGGTAATTCAAAAAAAATCAAAGGGGACATTTTTAGAAGCAGATCTCGTGGTCACCTTTGGCAAAAAAAATAGGACTTATCATCAACCTTAGACTTGAAATCTTTAATAGAGTCACCAAGTACCTAATGTAGATGTTTATTTCTCTTTAACAATGCTAAGATCAACACCAATCTTGAATAATCTTCTAAGATTAAGATATCCCACCAGGCATGCCAAAAACTATTGACACTTGGATTTACACCCTTGAGGATATACTCAACTCTCCTCATCCAAGTGGAAAACTGGAATCATCTCTCTTGTTGTGGGTGACAATTTTTTTGAGATGAATCTCTAGATTATGGGCTATCTCCCCTTGATGCACCTTTAAATCTCTCTCTAATCTATCAATTGTGTATGAAAATAGTAAAGGAAAATAACTAAGGAAAAAAATGGTGATAAAACAATGAATAATGTCCTCCTAATTGATTATAACCATTACTTAAAAAGTAAACAAGGTATTTCTCACACAAGACTCACAACTCAAGATTTATTACTACATCAATGTTTCAAATGCTAGATTTAAGAAGGTTTATGATTCTTAGAAAGGGTAAAAATGATTCCAAAGAGAGATAAAATCACAAACCACTTCTATTATATCTTAACACTTATGAAAGAGTACTAGCAAAGACCTAAAATAATCTCCTTTCTATAAATTAGTAGACCATGAAGAGTACAAGCTAAAAAAGGAAACCTTCCACTAGACTAGACCAATAAGATTCAAGTCATTACTCAATGTTACAACATTTGAGTGGTAACAAAACTTGTATATTTCTTCAAGAGTCTTTCAAGTACAAATCTAGACAAAGTTTCCTCAATAACTAGTGAAAGATCAAAAATGATCCAGGAGAATGCATATATATAGCCTTGAGAGGTAAAACAATCACAGGATGTCCAAGGTCACTTGGACATATGTCATCTTGAAATAATTAGTTACATTTGAATGTGTGATAAGTGGGTGAGCTATACCATGTCACTGAATGGATCAGTTACAACAAGTTACAACTGAACCAAAAACATTAGTTACATTTGTTACAACTGAATCAAAAGCATTAGTTACATTTGTTACAATTGAACCAAAGCCTTAGTTATATTCTCCACTCATTACCTTTATCCTCACCTTTTGGTTCCCATCAAGCCTTTATTTTAAAATCCAATAGTTAGTTTTTGCAGTCTAAAATTGATGTTTTGTGGACCATCACTCATCAAGCATTTATTTTAGACAAGATAACAAAAAGAATTCATTCCTTTCATTTTTCATCTGGGGCACTTTGTTGTGGTCACCTTGTTTCCTTTGTATCTAGAAAAAATGTCTAAAAGAATTACAATTTGGCCTCTTTTCAAGTCTTTCAAAATAATTCCTCAGATAATCCATTTGGCCCTTTTGGTTATTTGAAATAACCCTTCAACAAAGTGAAAAAGAATTTTTTTGAAAGGAAACATACCCTTTGGCTTATTATAAGTGACCCTTCAGAAAAGTTGAAAGTGTCCTTCAGCTTTTGAAAATGACCTTGTGAAAGGAGAAAAATAATATTTATATTTTTTGAAATGGTCCACCTTCCTACTAAAACAATCTTACAAACTTTTTGAAAATGTCCCTTCAGGAAAGTTGAAGTGCCCTTTGGAATTTTTGAAAAGTACCTTTCAGCCTTTGGAAATGACTTTTAGAATAACTAGAATTCCCTTGGTATAGTTACAAGTGATCCTTTAGCTTGAAAAAAATTCCTTTGGAAAATTGAAATTGTCCTTCAGAAAAGTTTCAAGGAACAATTTTCTCGATAAAAGATACCCTTCAAAAAAAATGAAACATACCCTTCGAAAAAGTTGAAATATACCATTCAAAAAAGTTAAAAGTGTCCTTTTTGGATTGAAATATATCTTTCAAAAAAATTTCAAAGTACCTTAAGAAAAATTACGTGGACAATTTGTCTGAAAGAATTCAACACTTTGTCTTCAGGAGATTTGTCTTGGATAATTGTCCAAAAGAATTCATTACTTGGCTGAATGAAAAGT
Organism: Torreya grandis; assembly: GCA_037957365.1. Taxonomy (NCBI): domain Eukaryota; kingdom Viridiplantae; phylum Streptophyta; class Pinopsida; order Cupressales; family Taxaceae; genus Torreya; species Torreya grandis. The sequence continues at coordinate 3,507,312 of JARHVA010000829.1, forward strand.
CCAAAAGAAATACACTTATGGAAAAAACATCAGACAAAAAATCCAAAATAATTTGGTAAAGGCTTAGAACAAAAACCCAAAATAATTTGACAAAGGCCTAGAGAAGACCAAAAATGAACTTTCCAAAAGGAATAGACTTGTACATTTATTGCAGATTTGTCAAAGAACACTTCTTTTGAAGAAAATTTAAGTACTAGACCTAGACAAAGATATAGACTTAGACAATATTTGTAAATAGGGGTGCCCAATTTTGTCTTGAAGGGCCAAAATTTGGTCAATAGGTCCTAGTAGTGTTTATATACCTTAGTTAATTGTGCCCAAATTAGGTTCATATCAAGGAGGTATGACCTCATCACCCTTATCATCTGATCCATCATCTACACATGTTATATCTTAGTGACTCTGAAGCCAACCTAGAAGACTTCCACCTCTATCACCTTCTTCCCATCTACACTTAATTTAGCCTCAATGTCTCTTAATTCCAAACCTTATAGACTCTATTTGAAGATATTAAAGGCTTGTTTAATCATTTGATCAAATACAACTTAAGTCATCATCTTACCTCTATTATCTTGAATTATTTTCAATTTAAGTTCTGTCAAAATTTTATTGCCCTACTTATCTTGCTTGGCCAAATTAATCACTAGAGTCTCAGAGGAAGACAGCCAATCATGAGCCTCCTATATTCTTGTTAATTCCAAATTCAAAGCATTTGTTGATTCTAATATGGTCATCAAGTTTAAGTGGACAAATGTCTTATTGGAGTTATATAACACTAATAATTTTAGTTTATTTCCATCATCTCTATGAATTTTGAATAATCTACTTATGGAATTGACATGAGGATCCATACTGAATCTCAAAGAATGAATAGAATCAAGAATCTCATACAACATAAGTGTTGCATTTTGCACATCTTGCTCAATGACTTAGGGAACTAGAATTACCTATTGCTGCTCCCTGAGAGTTTCTAAATCCTCTTAGAGTTATTATATATCCATTTTAGTCCCTTCATATATGGAAAGGTTGCCTTTGTATAGGTCTCCATATAGGAATTGAGGTCCTAGATATATGGGGACTAACCCTTTTACCTATTTTACATCTTGTTAAAGGAATAAACTTCTTCCCTCTACTATGTGATCAAATTTTTCTCAAGTTATATTTAATTTTCTTATTCATTACCTATTGTACTGATGTTATGGCCTTATAAAATAGTGATCTCACTATTGGTAGTTTAATTATCTTTAAATTGGGCCTCTTAGAGGTTGAGGCTCCTAACTCAGCCCAATTTAAGAGAGTGAGATTTAAGGGATCTAGTGCCTAAGCTTCCAATTGTAAATGTTCTTCAAGATTAGGTTTAGTTTTAGTGGAATAATTGGGCATTATAGGCCAAATAATTTTTAAATAGTATATGTTTCCATATTTTGGCATTGGATAAACAATAAAGACTGGCTACTTTTTGGGTTCTCTTTTGATGGTAAATACTATGATTGTGGAAGTTGGATTTGAAGAATACAAAGGTGAACACAATTAGGTAGAAGGATAAACATTTGGAGTGATAAATTAGGCAATGGCTAGAATGGACAAAGCTAATGTTTATAAGATGGACATTGAAGGAATGAAAACTATAGTAGTGGATGATAGAGTAGGTGTAGTGGTTGTGGGAAGATTCATAAATGGGTGCTTAAAGATTAAACCCACAAAAAGTGCTTGAACATGAATGAATCTAGATAGAACTATCCCAAGGGTGATAAAAACTATATGTAATTAAATGAAAGTGAAAAGACCTAAAGGGGATATGAGCAAAGAACCCTTACCAGATGGTTTACATGTGAGAGGTGACTTGGCCCTAAGTGTTTGAAGTCTTAATACCTTTACCTACTATCAATTCTCCTCATCCACCTCTTGTGTTGGAGGGGTCAATGTTCTATCTCCCTTTCACTTCATTTGATAACACTTTGTTGTTTTTCTATCTTGTTGAACTGTTGCCTATTGGTGAAGAGGGGGAAATAATGATGGGTGTTGGGGCTGAAGAAGCCACTATTTCATCTTCTTCAAAGGAGTCTAAGTAAATAATCCAAGGTTATTCCCTTTAAGTACTGCCTCCTACTTGAGTTAGCTCTTCAACCATCTCTTCCTTAACATGTATCAGTTCAACTATTGAAGGAAGGTTGAACTGGGAAAATTTGTTCCTTCTTAGATTGTGTAGAGGTAGATACTTATTATTATTGGGTTTATTCATCCTATGCCCTAATGAGTGGTTCCTCAACTAACAAATTTAATTGGTCTTAGGGTTATCCTTGAGATATTTTGGGATCTTGTCCCTTTCCTTCTAGTTGCTTTAATGGCCTATCACTCTAAAAATCAAAAGATATCCATCCTCCAAGAGGTGGGATCCTAAACTTTGCTTCACTAAGTGTGAGATATGGTTCTACCTATATCACTCTCAGTAAGTCCTCACTCAATCCTATAGTTATATCCCATTATTTTACCTCTTCATCATCCTTGGCATTTAGGAATAGAACATTAGGATCTATTGGCTCATGTTTGTAAACAATACCAAGGGTATGAATTTTAATTTGGACCTTGCCATGAGGATCCTAGTCTCTATGAGGAAGGGTAAGCAATGCATATCCCTTACTAGAATTCCCAACCTCATTATAGTACATATAAATTATATATTGCATTCACCTAATGGTGATGTGGGATCTATGGAATGTGGCCTTATTTTTTGTCAACTCATCATCAATGCTATTCTATATTTGATATGTAATTTCTTGACCAACTACTTTGTTTAGAATAAACTTATGGAGATAAAGAGGTTATACCTTATGGATATTGACCATAATAACTATGTATCTTGAGTAAATTTAGTAGTCTCTTACATTATTATAAAGTGGCTGAGCTATGCCAGGGGAAATTCTTTCCAAATCTGGCAATGGATGGCCATTTAGACCTGAGGGTAGATGTCTTCATCAATATTCATTATATTCTTAACATTGTAGTGCATGTACACAAAACTATAATATTCACAAATACAATTCTTGATGACTTTTCTATTGGGATACCACAAGACTCTATTGTGTCTATATATTATGCCCACAATTGCATCTAAAAATTTCCTCCCAGTGGCATCTTATCTTTATGAAATATTTGTTATTAGAGGTGTGTACTGATGAATTCACCCAAATCATAGGTGTGCTTCAAGTTAAGTATAAGTTCCAATAGGGGAACCCATTCTAGGTATAATAAGTAGATGATCACATGTCCAAAAAGTATGTTGAGCAGTGCCATTCCCACATAGATTCTCATTATGAATCAAGTGATGGGGATAGGGATATTGACATATTCTGTCAAAGAAAAATTATTTACAAGGATGAATTACCTTGATAATACTCACTTTTCATTATTATATTTCTTCCATGTAATAATAGTTTTCAAATCAAAAGTGACATCTAGAATGGGTAGGCTCAAAAACCTATTAAATGCTTCACCTACTATACATGTGATAACTATGTTGTTGTCAACATAGTGAAGGTATTATCCATCCATTATTCTCCCTTATAATAAGAGGCCCCATATTAAATCTATGAATGATATAACCTATGTCTTTGAAAATATGTAATGTAGGGCTTAAAATTTGAAAGAAAGTAGATCCTTCACTATCTATTTATCTTTAACTAGGATGTCTTCTTCAAGTGCAAAGGAGTCCATTTATCCATTACTTCCTATAATGTTGAGTAATTAGATAATGTCCATCAAATTCATTGGCATCAAATGCCATGTCCAAATACTCTATGGAATCATTTATAGAGAACCTGGATGATGATGACATGGTAGTTTGACTGATACTAGTAAGCTCCAAGTTTTTGATAATGGTGTATAACACTAATCTAGATTTTGTGGATTAACAAATTACTCTAATATAAATTAGGGATTTTAGGATCATTCAAGGATAAAGCTTACTCAATCTCGAATATGGAATGACATAAACATGGATGGGGATAAATATTAATATATTTTTGTATTGATATATAGTTTATTCACCATTAATCATTAATGTCTATAAATTCATCACCTTCATTAAATTCAAACCCAACCACCTTGTTCTAGTCTAAATCCCACATAACATGCCTTATCATTCAAGGTGCCACCATGTTACCTTTCATCCTTTGCCATGTGTTATTACATAGTTTGATTAAAATAACTTAAACTTTATCTTTGGGTTAAAAGACTCTAACAAATGTTCTTCAAAAAAAAAATTCTAACATATTTTATCCCAATGTTTGTTAAACAAAGTTTTCAAAATAGATTAATAGATGACTAAGTACTCTTAAAGACAAAGTTATGGTTTAGGCAATAGTAGTTGCATATAAATTCCCTAAAGAAAAAGATCTCAAAATGATAGTTCCCAGAATAAATATTATGATGACTAAGTTTCTAAAACAAATTTTTCAAAGGGAATCTCTAAAATGAAATTTGCCAACACAAAGCATCCGATGAGATTTTTTTCAAAAAGAATATTTCTAAAATAAACCTTTCGATGAAATCCTTCTAAAATGAAAGCTGCCAAAGAAAATCTTTTAAATTTTTTTTGATAATATAAAATTCCCTAATGAATAAGATTTGAAGAGAAAGACCTCATAAAGAAAAGCTATCATCTAAGAACTTTCTAAAACAAAGTTTCCAAAATAAAGCTTCCAAAGACCAAACTCATAGAAGTAAACCTTCTGATGAAATCATTATAAAGAAAAAGTTGATGATGATTTTTGTTAAGGGAATTTTTCTGAAGAGAAGTTTCTAAATGAAAGATTCTAAAATAAAGTGTCCAAAGACTAAATACAAAAGGCTAAATGATTTAAAATAAAATAATATAAATTCTTATCATGCAAAGCCATTCTTTATATCTTTTACATTAATAAGTTAGTTTTAATAAATGTTTCCAAATGAGAAAAGGTATACCAAAACATGATTCAATATTAAAATCATTTAATTTATACAAATCATAGCAACCATCATTATCCTCAAAACATAGATACTCATATAAGATAATTCATTATTTCCAAAAAAATAAAGGGGTTCCCACTTTTTATAAAAAAAATATAGAGTGGGGTTTGTTGAATACAACAATATATATTTAGTGAATAAGACTCCTAAATAGGTGTCAACAGAGGGTTGTTTTCATTCATGGTGATGGATCTGTATGAGACAACTAACACCTTATTTTTATAGGTGTAACAATTAGATTATTGTCCATCACCCTAAACTTATTGAGCATTGTCTTGACATATTTCATAAGGGAGATAGATATGTGGTGTTATTTTTTCCATAATTTCAATCCAAGATGATATTGTAGAAGCCTGAGATTTATCATGTCGAATGATTAGTTTAAATCTTTATTGGTTCCATTAATCATCTTCACTGAATTGTCAATGGTGACTAGATCATCAACATATACTACAACAATCACAATCTCTACCCCTTTCTATTTTAGGTGGAGATTTGGATCATAGGGACTCATCTGGAATCTATGCTGAATGATATGCTCATCAATTTTTATGTACCAAGCTTAGGGATCCTATTTTAGACTATAAAAATATTTGATGAGTTTACATACTTTTCCTTCATTACGATGAGTGAAAAAACATTTTGGTTATGTCCTGTAAACTACTTGTTGTAGATATATATTGAGAAATGCATTTTTTACATCCATTTGGTGGATGTTCCATCCAAATTATGTGGCTAGAGAAAATATGATTTATATTGTCTTCATCTTGGTCATAGGAGCAAATGTTTTCTCATAATATATGCCTTCCTTTTGTCTATATCCATTTTATATGAGACAAACCTTGTTCTTGTCAATGCTGTCATCTAATTTGTATTTATTCTTAAAGACCCATTTATATCTGATTAGATTATTCCCTAGTGGAATATCTTTAAGCTGCCATGTTTATGTTCATTAGTGATTGTAACTTTGCATTCATGACATCTTTTCAAGGTTTAGACTCTAGGGATACATGAACTACATAGGGATCAATATATTCAACAACTATGCTCATTAGGTCCAAATTGACCTCATCTCAAGTCATATTATGAATCCTTGGTCCACTACTCAATGTGTTTGTAAATTTTTATAGTTTATCATCTCTTCATGTACTTGTATACCATTTAGGCATACCTTGAGTGGTACATATGGGTGGTGGATTTGAACCATTGTTCACATCACCATAATTATGTTCATCTAATGGATTTACATATTTACATTTTTAATGGGGTTGATTGGTGCACAAGGTGAGCCTATATAATGATCTTTTGCTTTTGTATTCTTAAAAAAAATTACCTACTTGTGTAGATTTGTCTAGTTTTTGGATCCATGAGTCTATAGGCAAGTGCTTCATTTTACCCTAAGAAGGCATAATTTTCTACTTCCACACCAAGTTTAGTCTTCTTTACTTTGGTAATATGCATACTTGATTTGCATCTAATAACTTGAATATGTTATTTAGATGGCTTGTGTCTTGACCATGCTTCTTATAGTGTTATTCATTAAGAGCTAAAGTGGGAAATCTATTGAGAAGATAGACTGTGGTTTTGATTGATTCTACCCAAAATGCCTTTGTAAAACCTAAATCATGTAGCATAAATTATACTATTTCCATGATAGTATGATTCTTCTGTTTAGAAATAACATTCTTTAATGGTGTATGTGGAGGTTCTATTTTATGATGAACGTCATTTTATATCAAAATGCATTGAATTTGTTACTGGTGAATTTCCCCATGATATGAGTAGAGGATTTTGATTTTATGACAAATCTCTATTTAAATAGCAACTTGAATTTTTTTTTAAAGTTTCAAAGCCTTGAATCTTTATAGTTAGTCAATAAACCCAAATTTTTCTATAAAAATTATCAATAAAGTGAATGAAGTATTTGAACCCAACATGACTAGGTGGCATCTATCCACATATATTGGCATGTACTAGATCAAGTTTTCCATGGGCCCAATATGTACTTTTATGAAATGAAGCTCGATGTTGTTTGCCTGTTAAATATTGTTGGCATTTAACTATACCATTTTTTAGAGGAGGAAACACTCTTACTATGTTATAATGATGAAGTGTGTTGAAATATCAAAAATTGATGTGACCAAATCTTCTCTTCCATAATTTTTCCAAGTCAATGTCTTTTTCCATAAGTGTTTGATTATGTTTCTAAAAAAAGTCGAGTTGGAAAATTTTCCCAACACCTAAGGCTCATGCAATAATTTTTTAAAATTTTGGATTATCTATAATCAAACACATATTTTTTTCACCTTTACAGTCAAATTCAACCTTAAGGTTGTGGTTAAGTAAATGGCTAACTAATAGAATATTCTTTATGAGTCTTAGAACATACAAGATATTTGATATTTTGCAAGCATTGCATCAAAGTGGTAAAGAGATGTTACTAATACCTTGAACATGGTAGGATGAATCATCACCTAAAGAAATATGATTTTAAGGAGAAGTCTCATTCATATTGTTTAACCAATATTTTCTTCGATTCATGTAGTCTAGTGGCACCTAAGTTGATATATGAGAGAGAACTTTATGATGTTAATTCATCATGAGACTATGTAGTATATAGTAAGTCTACATCTGAAGTGGGTTCTTCTTATTTGATAATCTTACCCTAATTATTGGATTTATTCTTCTAATGTCATTTAGTTTTTCCTTGTTCTTTGTGTTAATGTGATGATTATTTATAACTGGGCTTCTTGTTAATTGAATAGCCATATGTAAATGAGTTATAGAAATAATCCTTAAGCTCGTGTCCTTTCATTTCACATATAATACAATTTTTTTATCATTTATTCCCTTGTGCATTATTATAATGACCTTGTTTTGGTTTAGAAGACTTGATCTCTTATTTACCTTTTTGTTGATTAGAGGTAAGAGCATGATATTATAATTCTTCTTCTTCTTCTTTATGCATAAACTCTTCTTATTGTGACATGTCTATTAACTTGGTAAAATATGGTTTCTATTTTTTGACTATAAAATTAGTCATGAGGGTGGAAGTTCACTTAGGATAATACGTACAAGAGATGCATCTAGAATTGTCTCACCTAATGCTTAGAGTGAAGCCCTCAGGGTTACAACACATCATATAAAGGCTTCTACTTTATCATTGAAATTCAATTTGAGTGAATGAAGTTGAATCTAAAAATGGATAATTGTACCTTCATTTTTGGCCTCATAGACTATTTGAAGATTATCCCAAACATATTTATCTATTATGGACTCATAGATATGAGGTTGTACCTCATCTGCTAACATCAATATTATTATCAATTTTGCCTTCTAGTTTACTTTATCAAACTTACATTTATAATAAATATTAGTGGCATGTTGGGTGAATGTTCCATTAACAATAGGATAAATGTATTAAAATTACATATGTCCTAATTTATTTTCCAAGCAACATAATTGTCATCATATAGAAGCTAAGTTTGGTAGAAATAATTTTGGGACATTTCAGCCATTATGTAGAATATAACCAAAGGTGATGGATTGGTTATTTATCACTTCAGGTATTAAGTTATCCATTTATATATATTATTATTCTAATATACCAAACATTTTATTTTATGTTCCCTTCCCTTATACCCATCATTACATGAAAGACGTGTAAACATACATGAAAGAGAATGATATGTGATACTTATAAAATACTAAAATATGTTAGAACAATAACTAGAAATTGATTATATTTAATTATTCATACATGGTCATAACTTCCCTATATTCTTGGAATTTCCACTCGTCACAATTTATGCCCTTTGATTGTATCAAATGGGTGATATAGAGGGATGGGTCAATGAATGTTTAGCCTTATTTCTTCTTGATTGTTTATAGGGATGATTCCAAAACTTCATTGTTTCATCTATTTTAGGATATGTATGTAGTAACTCAAGTGTGATGGATTTACCTATAAACATGAATTTAGAGGCATAACTATAACTGAAATTGTGCATAATGCACTATTTTATGTATTTTCTTGTAAAAATGAAATATTAGATACTTTTTTACAAATAAATGGAAAAAAACTAATCCATTTAAAAAAATAATATCCCCATTTAAAAATAATTTTGGACTCTTTGGGCTGTTTTGAAAAATATTATGAGTTTTACCTCTAAATTTAGTTAGTTATGGTTGTCTTTAGTGGAATTATTAAATTTAGAGGTTTGGATAAAAATATATTTTTATAACAAAATAACAATATTGGGGGATTTTAAACTCCCATCTATAGTTTTATAAAATATCTTCCTATAAACATAGCTAAGCATTGATTCAAGTTTATAAATGATAAAAGCTAGATTTAATGATTAAAATATACAAAGCATACCTTCGAAATAGGCTAAGAAGAATGACCATATGACTTAATTTACAACTTTATGTTAAAAATGCACATGAAATTTAAGATATTTTATTTCCTCCAAGCATCATATTTATAATTTGATAAGGTCTAATAAACCCATATTAGAACTCATGGGTCTAATAATACAAAAATAATATAACAAAATAATTCTCATTTGCTATGGTGAATTAACCACCATTTTTTTTAAATTAACACTTTGATCATATTTACATTTTTAATTGGATTTATTGATCACTCTATAAGACACATGGGTCCTTTTTTTTAAAAAAGAATAGGAATGGAATAAGGGGGATGAGAATCACTCTAAAATGGTGTGTGTATAAATAAAAAATCAATTTATCAATATTTCCCAGTCAGCCACGTCCACATCAATGGTTATAATCTCAAACATGTAATGTGAAAATTGTGGTTAATCTAAGGAAATTAAAAGGATTTCAAAAATTTTACAAAGTAATGAGATTAGTTTTTACATACCTAATAAAAGTATTAAATTGTGATATAACCCTAGTTTACTTTTCATTGCATACCCAAATTCTAAAAATTGTAAACACAAAGGTGTAAAACCTACAAAAAACTAGTTGTGGGTTCCATATATGATTTACCCATACTTCTTATCCCTTTTGGACCTATCCTCATAGACTCAGTATATAATATTAAGGATGTATGAGAAGCATAATGAATTGGATATTATCTTGGTTATGCTAGAAGAATTCAATCAAATTATCATGAAATATTTAAAAAAACATCTAGTCTAGAAAATAAGGAACTAATCTAAGGAAACAAAATGTTTAAAACAAGTAAAAGCTAATATATAAAACATTAAAACTACTCTAATGAAATCAAATGATAGAAAATGGGAAAGTTAACTAGGAAATAAGAAAACCTAATCTACTCATACCTATACTATAACACTCATTGTCATTCATCAACATCTCTAGATGGTATAACCATGAAGCAGTTCTTTAAAAACTACCCATTGATTGGATATGTTAATTCTTTATATTAGAGGTCCTTTAAATAGAAAGTGTTGTTACCCAAGATCTATACTATATGATAAGGTCTGATCCATAGGGGGGTGAAATTTTCATATTTTCCTTTCTTCTCATGGGATTTATCCCATAAAAGTACCAGATCAGATACCCTAAATACTTTAGGTTTTTATCATTTGTCAAACTATCCTTTAACTAGGTCCTAATTCTCACTAAAATTGTTCAAATCTTTACATCTCTATTATGTCCAATAATTAGAACTCCACTTTCCCATTGGGTTCCATATAATCCTACATGAACTAATATGTTGGTAGTTTGAGCATAATTGGGAATATTGGTTGACATCCATAAACTATTAGGAATGGTGAAGCCTTGAGGACTTGCTTGTACTATGTTTAGTATACCCATAGTTCATACTTTAGCACATGATTAAATTCTCTTAGTTTATTTGTAACTAATTTCTTGATAACATTAATTAGTTTCTTATTTATATATCAATCTAATCCATTTCACTATGGGTAATGATTGGATGATGATCTAATAATAATTTGGATTTTATGGGCCCATTTAGTAAACTCAGCCAATTTTAATGTCAATCTATTATCACAAACTAAATATATTAGAGTATTAAACCTTGTTATGATGTTTTCTTTGATAAAACTAATTACATCTCATGCTTAGGAATTCCTTGTTGCCACTACTTTAGTCCATCTAGTGAAGTAGTCTATAATTGTAAGCACAAAGTTGTGGATAGATAAGGAATTTAGATTGATGACATTGATAAAATCCAAGCCCCACTGATCAAATGATATTCCTTCAATTAAAAATTTCAATGGAATTATTGCATGTACTTCTATTTGTGTAAATACTTGGCATTCTTAACATGTTCTTGCATGGTTGTGTGCATCCTTAAAGACTGCTAGCGAATAATAGCCCATTTTAAGAATCTTATATGTTGTGGTGTTTCTATATGGATGACCAATACCTATATTTTGATGCATATTATCCATGATTTCATGAGATTATTCTTGTGATATGCATACAAATAGATACCTTCATAATTTATTCTATATAGAATCCCTTTTCTAATCATGTAATGACCAAATTTAAGCCTTAATGATTTTTTTTTGTTATCTATTTATCTCAAAAAGATAAGTACCTATGAGTATTAATGATATTAACATACTAGTTTCCTATAGATACATGGGTTTATATAACTTCTTCAATTATGATGTGGGGATCAGGCTCAGTCATAATTTAAATGCTGCCTTGTCCTATAATAATTTTAGTATGCTTGATTTCTATGTTTAATTCTTGCAATTTTTCCATTTATTTAACTATATGTTCTCCTAATTTGTCTTATCCCAAGGTGATATTAATATTTGGATCTGACATGATAATAATATTTTTATTCCTCAAAATGTAATATCAAAAATTATTTACTATTTTGATAAGGGCATAAATATACATGTCTATCATAAGAGTACTTGAGCTATAATTCTTTCAGATTTTTTATCATAAATGTAATAGGGTTATAAATTTTATCCCTTTTTTGAGTAATCATAATATTGATTTTGTGCTTTGAAGAAAATAAATATAAGAATAAATCTTTGTTAAATTATGGGATGATCAACACTAGGGCCTAGGTAATAGTGCCCATGATGTGATGGAATGATTTTTAGATGTCTGGTGTTCATTATACTTGGGTGTATTATTTTAGAATTTTGTTAGAGGCCTAAAAATATGTAAAAAATTGGATATAAACTTCCTCACAAAATTTATCTTATCGATATATTTATTACTACTTGAGAATGTTATCCTTAAGATTCCCTTAATTATATCTTGATCAATGGTAATCCCATCTTTGGTGATTATTCATCCCAATTATTTTCTTTCAATGACATTGAACATGATTTTCCTAGGTTTGAGTGAAATTACAAACCTTTTACATATTTCAAAGATTGATAGTAAATGTCTTATGTGATCAATTATGTTCTTTGAGAAAATAATGAGGTCATCTATATAAATGATTATGAATTTACCTATTAGTCCTAAAAATGGACGATCCATATCCTTTTGAAAGGTAGATCCTACATTAATTAGTCTAAAAGGAATCATTTTGTATGCATTAGTACCCCACTTTATAGTAAATGTAGTCTTTATTCTATCCTCAAATTCCACTAGTACATGGTTATAACTTGAGAACCCATCTAAGAAAGACATCATTACATAACCACTTACTACATGGATTACCTCATCTAGATAAGGTAGAGGGTAGTTTTATTATCTCTTAAAAGATTTTTTTATATTTTTAAAGTCAACACATAATTTGATTTCCCCATTATTCTTCTTGACTGGTACCAAACTAAAAACTTAGGTTTAATGCCTAATGGGGAACATTATCCCAACAGTTAATAATTTTTATAATTCCTTATAGATAAGGAGCTCAAAGATTTGATTGATTGGACTTTGCCTTTTTATGAATGGATTATGCCATACTCTAGTGGAATAATGTGTGTGATAAATATCAAGTTAAAAACCTTTAAGTCCTCATAATTCCGTGCAATCACATCCTTATACCGAATGAGTAAATATATTACCTTTTTATTTTATTTTGGAGTGTAAATAAGACAAATTTTGGCATAAGATATATTCACCTCATCACCTAAATTTTCTCTATTGAACTTAAATTCATCAACTTTAGATTGGGTTCATTCCTTGTCTTGAGGATCCATATCAAATGTTCATTCCAAGGAAAGCATTCACAAAGATAGATGATTTTCCTTGAGTTTAATAACTATTTATTTTCCTAATTAATCCTAGCCTAAATATCTAAAATCTTTAGCACCAATGATTTGAGATTTAAACTATACAAAACTTGTCATGAACTAGAAAATCTATTGGTCATCTTCAAACACCTAGAAATTGTCCACATTATCAAGAAATGATGGGTAAAATACAATCTCTATAGAAAGTATTGACACCTTGTATTCCTATAATGGTGCCAAATTTGTAGCTAAAGTAGATAATGAATCAACTACTTGGTTTTATTCTCTAGGAATAACCATTATATTAAATGATTCAAATGATTTAATCAAATTCCAAGCCCTATGTTTGTACCTTTTGATATATGACAACTTACAATAGTATTTATTTTTGACCTGATTAATCACTAACTTTGAGTCTCCATGTATCAGTAACTACTTGAAATTATTCTTAAGGGAAAATTCTAGTCATAAAATGAAAGATTTATACTGTGCTCTATTGTTCATGAAATAAAATTAGAATATATATGATTCTAGGTAATTATTAAACTATGGGTCAATCAATTTGACACCAACACTTGATCCTTTGTATTGTTAAAATAAAGATTCCATAATTGAGAAGTTTCATGAAATTATTATTCCTTCCATTCATCCTTCATGGTAAATGTGTAGATCCCAAGATTAGGAGATTTAAAAATAACCTATTATTTCTTGGTGTTGTGTTCCATGATGTGATGATTCATCCTATACTCCTTATGGATTTAAATTTCATTCACAATTCCTCTCCATGGTATCCATATTTATGGAAAAAAACTATGCACATTTCCATTTAGTGTTTTTAACCAATCCCTATCTAATAGTAATCCATATCCTTCTAGGATATCTACCACAAGTATTTGTATAATAATTTGTATGTGTGGTTCAAATGCCACTTGAATAGGCACATTGTTTAATTATCCAACTACAAGCACTATTATCTTTTTGAATTGTGACACCATCCTTGTGGACTTTTTTGGATTCAATCCAAGCTTTAACAAATGGACATTGACATTACAATAGTAGAAGCTCTAGAATCAATTAAACAATTATGTATATTCTTATCAAAGCTTTGATGGTCAACAAGAAGGGATTAACTTCTAGTTTTTTTTGTATATGACATATGCATGAATGGATTTTTGCTTGTCTATAGTCAGTTTCCCTATAATATACTTCCACAAGATTTCCTTCTGTTCTATAATTTGGGATAACTCATGAAGAGTTATATTTGATTTTATCTTCTTCATGTATTCAAAAATTCTGTATCCTCTTTTTTTCTATGTTTCCTTACTCAAGGGTGATTATTCCATTTTGAGGAAGGTAGATTGTTATCATCATTTAGATTCAGAGGGATAATTATGTTGTTTAGAGGAGTAGATGTGGAAAATAACTACTTATTCCTAAATTTGTAATTAATTTTCTAGAAATGCTAATAAACATGAACCTCATCTGAATTATCCTCTAGTTAATTATCATCTTCACTTGGGAATGGAAATTCATGAGTTTAGAAGACTATATCTATGCTTGAGGAAGTAGGATCATATAATGGTTTTGGGGGATTGTTCATTATTTATTGCATCTCCATTTATCTATGAAAATTTTGAAACATTTTATAAAACTCAACACAATAAATCTCACAATGTTTTATTGTGAACTATACATCAATTGGGTAAGGAATGTTTGTATCAAGTTGATATCAAGCAAATTATTAGCTTGTTATTATTTTATATTACTTTTAGACTTGTTTAAAGGCTTGTTATATATTGGAAACCCAAAATTTTGATTTTTTTTAATATCCTAAAACATTAATCATATTCTTTTAAATATATAGAAAGCCATTATATGACATTTTAACCATTGTTTGTATAATATCTAATTCTATCTTACTAGATCTACACTTTGAGTGATTGTTGTATTGGCTGGGATTGAATTCCAATTTTGTTGATGATTACTTATTTGTGCATGATTTTTGATGAAATCATGATTATAATTTGATGTTATATGAATTATAGGAGGTAATACATACATCTAATTCTAATTTTATGTAAGAACGTTTTGATTCATATGAGGCACCATATTTAAAACTAGGAAATTAACATTAAGGATAGGAACTCTTGGTATCTAAGGATTGAGTTATTTATGGATGTTGAGTACTTATTCATAAGACAAAGATAGAGTAGGATAAATAATAAATCTTCACATAATACTATAGTGACTGGATCCAAGGCATTCTTTTACATATCTAGCGCTAAATCCTCTCCTAGCTTATATGTAGTATTCACCTAGGTGTACATCTTATGTAACCTCATGTTGAGATCATGGTTTATATAATTGGGATCTCTATTCATATTAGTGAATTTATGATATACAAGAATTGTGATAATAACCTACCCATATTTATCAATAAAGGTGATTTGACACAACTTCCATAAAGTAATTGAATTCTTTAACAAGTTGATTAACCAATCATAAGCATCATTGTGTAGTGTGAATAGGAAAATTATACATGAAACATCCTAATCTATGACATTTATTGATTTTAAGGAAACATAAAAAGACTTGATATGATATTCATTTTTTATTCATCCCAAAGTGGAGAAATAAGGTAGGTACTTCTTAGGATTCCCTAGAAAATTATGTACATATCATGGAACAATAATAATAGACTTGGTTAACCAAGGGTGAGCCATATTTTTATTACTGGGTTGAGCTATTTTTACTGGAGAAGGTATTTTATCTTAGGGAGTTGGGAACACTTGATTCATATCTAGGACTTATGGTTTGATAATGGCTAAAACAAAATATTGGCTTAGGCTTGAGAGCTAGTTATTCTTTTGGGAATATTAAGTGTAACTCAAATGTGATAACCTCTTTTAGAGATGGACACATAGAGTGTGGGTCACTCCTTATACCAACATAATGTATGTTCATGTGGTTTTTATGCACACCAAATCATGAACAAGTTAGCCTCTAATCTTTCAAGATCTCTATGATGTATACTCCACTCTAAGGCATGAGTTTTAGGTATGGGTTGAAAAAACTTGGTGGTGGAATAGTTAGTTTCACATGGAGTTTGTTAACCAAGTGTCCATGTATGAGTGAAATATAAAATAATTAAAAAACCTATTTGAGTTGGATGGGTGATAGTCTAAGCTAAGGTGAGTATATCTCCAAATAAACTCAAAAGGAGGGAAGGTAGAGCAAAAAAATGTTATGTGGTCAAGAGAGGGATTAATTCTAGGTTGGTCTTATAGATGGACAAGTGTTTTTAAAACTAATGTTTTTATCTAGTATCTATTACTTACATATACAGAGACACAGTGAGGGATTATGAGGTAAATTATATAGTAAAATCTAAGATCTTAGCCAAAGGTTTATCTTATTCATCTATATCTCACCCTTATAACAAAGTATTATGACTCAGATTGATGAGGTATATAAAGTAGTTTTTACTCACTTGAGAATTCTATATCATCAAAAACACTTTTACACACAAATAAATGAATCATTTAACCATATTTATTATCATTACCAATATTATCCAATCCTCAAATTATTTTAGATTGAGGTAAAAATAGGTTTTGAAGGGGCCCCGAAACCCTTTTACAGAGAGCAAAATAAAGAACGTCTAAGCCCACAGGCAACGCCTAATAAACACTACAGTGTAGTAGCAAAAACAGGTTTTAAAAGGACCTGAAACCATTAGAGACACATCCGATCAAAACCTAGAAATAGAAATCTAGTAGCACAACAAACAAAAGCTAACAAAAGGAGAACAAAGATCAGTACCAGTTTCTAAACCAACAAGAAGGACCAAATTATTCATCCAGTTCCAGTATTAAGTTCATGGCTTCTTTTCCTTTCAAAGCAGTTTCCTGGGTGGTAACCTCCTGCAAAGCTCCTTTTTGTGTATCTTTCTTTCTGGAACTTTGTCTTGTCCTTTTGCTAGGACCCTCTATTGCTTTGGTCTCCTCATTGGCATGTTTACCTATATTGATAGCAGCTGCACAAATGTTAGACGTTACTTCCTCCATTTTCTTTTTGTTGTCCTTTATTAGTTCTTAGAGGTTGTTTTCTTAAGCTTTGACCCTGACAGGGATCTCGCTTAACTGATTTTCCACATTGTTTACTTTGTTCCAAGCAGCTTTCAGAGAGTCTTCCAAAGTTTCTGCTTTTCTCTTGAGATCAATGATCTCCATACACAACCAGGAATCTAATTGGGAAGAAGACTCAGCTTTACAGTTAACCCAAGTCATAGGAGTGTGTATTTCTTCATTCTGATTCTTCCCTCTCCAATCCTCAAACTTTTTATTGGGGATATTCCTGGCTTCTTCAAAGAAGTCTTCTTGACTCTTTTGTTCCTACTCATTGATTCCAGCTTGAATTTCCATCTCCATGTTTTGAATATCTTCCTAGACAAAGATTTCCTTTTCATTCTTAGAAGTTGGGTCCTCACCTGGATCTTCCTGGACAAAATCATCCTCTGACACTTTTTAGTTTTCCTCCATCTCTTCTGTTCTGGTAGCAGAATCCTCCTCTGTATTGGCTTTATCTTTTTCAATTTCCTCAGATCCTTCTTCATCTTTACTAGAGTTGGTTTCCCAGCTCTCAGTTCCTTCTTCTTCCTCCAGTTTTTCCTAAATGGGTTCTTCAATTCTCTCCCGACCCCTTTCTTCTTCTACATTCTGTTTATTAGGACTAGGGGTCTTAATTTTGCCTCTTCTGCTTATATTTTCATTCTTTTTATTTCCTGACAACTTATTTTTCCCCTGTTTGGGATACTTAACCAGTGCCCTATTCTTGCAATAGCCTTCAATAAGTAGAATAAGGCCTTTGTGAAGAATAGGGTGCAAATCCTTTTTCCTATGAGCATAAAGGCTT
Organism: Torreya grandis; assembly: GCA_037957365.1. Taxonomy (NCBI): domain Eukaryota; kingdom Viridiplantae; phylum Streptophyta; class Pinopsida; order Cupressales; family Taxaceae; genus Torreya; species Torreya grandis. Next base: position 3,525,404 of record JARHVA010000829.1, read on the forward strand.
TGGATCAGGGAGTAGCAAAGATAGAAAGGAAAAGACAAGCTAACCTTATGCTTGAAGTGGTTGAGGAAGACAAAATGGAACTTATGCACTCGTTTGCTTCTTCCATCCAGGATGAAGTACTCCCTTATACAGCTTAGGACGTCCCTCCATATCCCTTTGATCTGGTCCAGCTCATAAAAATCCCCATTTTTGACCAGCTTCTACTCCTCCTCATCCGTTTTGGGGAACTTACAAAAGGCCTTGTTTGAAATGTTGGTTTGCTTGGAAAATTTGAGTCCCTCCATTGACAACCCTGTAACCTCAGCAAGAAAATCCTCAGTTAAATTTACAGTTATACCATGCAAGGTGACCCTGTCGTCAGACCAGTTTTTGAAGAAGGCCGTCGTGATATGCAGTTTAGAGCCGTGGAGTCTTTCCATGTAGCTCGTAACTTTTCCTTTCTACAGAATTCTCTAGACTTGATGTTTCTCTCTCCATTTTGTACAACTCTTGGGCTCCTATTTACGGGGTTCTCCCTTCCTTTCACGCGCCATACTCATTTTCTTTGAATCCCAATTACTGTGGATATTACCCTGGATCCTCCTGCTATCAAGTTGATTGGGACATCGATTTTGTTTATGGCTTTTCAGGATCCACTTCTCCCTCTTGAGGGCCTTACTCTTTAATAATTGGGTTCCTTTCCCTGTGCTGCCACTCCTCCTACTCATTAAGATTTTATTATACTCCAATCCTACCTTCTTTTTCATGTGTGGCATCGAGAAGAATGATCGCCCTTAAATCCACGTTCCTTTCTAAGGTTTCATCCCACCTCACTTTTTGCCCTTCCCAGACAGCACAATTAGCAAGCCAATCTGCAACACCATTGGCTTCACAGTAGGTATGGGTGATTTTTATATCTTCAAATTTATTCAAAAGAGTTTTCATCTCCTTTACCTTATCCTCTATGGTCCAAGACACAGTATTCTTATTATTAAGGATATTTATAACATTCAAAGAGTCCCCTTCAAGCCACAATTTGGAATATCTCGAGTCCACAGCTAATTTAAGGGTCTGGAGGGCAGCTGTAGCTTTGGCAATGTGGCAGTTAGATATACCAATGGGAATTGCAATAGCATCAATAACCATACCCACATGGTTTCTCAGAACACCACCACAACCAGCATTCCCTGGGTTCCCTTTTGCTGCACCGTTAAAGTTTCCTTTAATCCAATCTTGAGGTGGACTAATCCAAGTAACACCTGATCTGGGGTTATCAGGTTTACCAAGAATAAAATATGTCCTCAGGGGATTATCCACATTGATATTAGAGCTTAGATTTTTTTGAGAAGAAAAATTTTCCTTTAGAACTCTAATGATGTTCTAGCCTACCACCCATCTAGGGAGCTCTTTGTTTCTGAATATTCAGTTATTTCTTTCCTTCCATATTCCCCACCAGGTATGGGAAAGAGTAATTTTCCATAAGAAGAGAACTTCAGGATTCTTTGAAGGGCAATACCAGCTTTTGAGAGAAAGTTCAACATTTTTTTGGTGAATCCATGTAATGCCCCACAGATTGAGAACCTCCTTCCAAACAAGCTGAGTGAAGGAACAATTCACAAACAGATGATCTCTATCTTCAAGGTCTCTCTTACACAGAATACACCTGTTAACAATATTGATTCCACATTTTTGTAAATTATCTAGAGTCAAAATTTTGTTTTGGAGAAGGGTCCAGAAAAAGAACTTGATTTTAGGAATGAGCCCCTTAATCTAGGCTCTTGTCCATAACGGTTTTCTGCCATTTCCCTTGGAGATGAAGATGGAGGAGACTTTAAACTATCCACTTGGCTCCTGATACCAAATAATTTTATCTTCTTGATTAGGATATAGAGATATAGCATTTAGGGATAATTGAATATCCTTGAGATCTTGATCATAGTCAGTGAGGTTTACCCAAGTGTTGTTCTGCCAGTATTGATTAACCGTTATGCCCACTCTTTGTTTACATCTTTCTATAACATCTTTATCTTGGATTTCTTCCTGTAAGGGTTTACCTCTTACCCAAATATCTTCCTAGAATTTCACCTTTTTACCATTACCTACTTTCCATGAACTTCCTTCTTCAAGAACATGTTTTGTTCCCTGGACTGCCCCCCAAATAGCAGATGGATGAGAAATATCTGGAGTAGTAAAGAAGTCATGAAGTGACTGTGCCTTAAATAAATACTTATGCTTCCATATTTTACTCCATTCTTTATTTTCCTGATAGACCCTTTATCCCTGTTTAGCTAAAAGGGCAGTGTTCATACTTCTAATTTTCCTTATACCAAGTCCACCATCCTTAACCGGTTTGCAAATGTTATCCCATGCAATAAGAGGCATTCTCCTTTTCTCCTCAGAACCTGACCAAAGAAAGTTTCTTTGGATTTTTTCAATTGCTTCAGAAAATTTAGAGGGGATTTTGAAAAGACTCAAAGCATATGTAGGTATGCTTTGAAGACTAGCTTTGAGGAGAGTTAACTTTCCTCCTTGGCTAAGAAGACAGCCTTTCCATCCCGCTAACTTCTTACTAAATTTATTAATAAGATCTTCCCAAAAAGCTGCAGGGGCTTTCAATCCAAAAGGGAGACCAAGGTAAATGGAAGGAAAAGAGCCTATAGAGCAATCAAGAATTCTAGCAATTTTGTTCTGTCTATAATCAGGGGTATTAGTAAAGAAAACTGCACTTTTATTCCAGTTTATTAGTTGTCCTGAGGCAGAGGTGTACAGATTAATTGCTTCCTTAAGAGTTCTTGCTTCAGTTACTTCAGACTGTCCCATGAAAATAGTATCGTCCAAAAATTGACCATGAGAGCAGGTTAAAGGATGCGAAGAGGGTCTCAGGCCTTTATACTGGCTTCTATGAACCAAGTCCCCAAGGTATCATCCCATACTATCTGCCATGATAATAAACAAAATAGGGGATATAGGATCCCCTTGTCTTAATCCCCTAGATGGATTGAAAAAATGAGATGAGGTCCCATTTACCAACACGGCTATAGAAGTAGTAGATATCAACTGTTTGATAATATCAACCACTCTTTGTTCAAAGCCGAAGGCAATAAGGCTTTTAGAAAGGAAATACCAATCCACCCTATCGTATGCTTTAGCTATATCCACTTTCATTAAGAACCCCTCAGTGTTGGATTTGAGCAGTGAATGAATATTCTCATGCGCCGTTATAACTAAGTTGAGGATTTGTCTGCCAGGAATGAATCTATTTTGCTGATCAACAATTATCAAGGGGATCACTTGGATTAGTCTGGTCATAAGAACTTTGGAGATTATCTTATAGAGAGAGTTGTACAAACTTATCAGCCTGAACTGATCAGGGCTATCCGCACCTGCTTTCTTTGGAATAAGGCACAAAAAAGTGGCATTAATTTCCTTCAGCATTTGTTTAGCTCCAAAAAACTCCTTCACCATGTTACTGACATCCTTTCCTATAAATTTCCAGAGCTTTTGAAAAAAGAATATGGGGAAACCATCTGGTCCAGGAGCTTTTTCTCCTCCAAGAGATCTTACAACTTTAAAGATTTCCTCCTCCTTAGGTATAGAACATAACATACTATTTTGCTCCTTCGAGATCATTGGGGGAATCACTCATAGAATTTCAGCCTGACTTTTCAAGTTGATGTTTCTATCTGCCTTCATCAGGGAGGAGAAAAATGAAATCATTTCCTCCTTAATTTCCTTTTCCTCTGTTATCTTCTGAAATCCTTTTTTCAAATGATGGATATGTGTTTTCACTCTGTGTTTCAAAGTGGAGAGGTGGAAAAACTTAGTATTTTTATCTCCTTCTTTCAACCATTGCACCCTTGATCTTTGTCTCCAATAAATTTCCTCCTTAGTTATTATGTCTTGGTACTGTACCAATTGTTCACTTTCTTCTCTTTGGGATTCTGAAGTATATCCATGTTGCTAGATTTTTTCCTGTATTCTTCTGATATTCTCCTTGATGATCTTCTTTTCCACAAAAATATTTCCAAAATAGTCCTTATTCCATTTCTTAACTTTCTTTTTAACATTTTTGAGTTTGGAAACAACTCGGAAGAGAGCTGATCCCTCTATAGAGATGTTCCACCACTCTTTTATTTTGTCTTCAAACTATGGATGCTGCAGCCACATCTTTTCAAATCTGAATGGATGATTCTTTTTTTGGTTCAGTTTATCTGCTAAGAATATTAGAGGGAAATGATCTGAGCCTATTCTGTGGCATGCTTCCAACTTACAATTATAGTCTTTTATCCAGTTTGGGGAGATGAGAACCCTATCAAGCTTGGCCTGTATGCATTCCTTGTTCAATCTCTTATTGCTCCAGGTGTACTGAATTCCTTTCAGCTCCACATCCATTAAACCTTCTTTGCTTATAAACTCCATGAGGTCAATTCTCCCTTCCATTTGAATTGTATTACCACCCATTTTCTCATAATCATAGAGAGGGACATTAAAGTCTCCCATTATAATCCAACGCCCACAGTGATCTTTCCTTCTGAGCTTTGAGAGAGTTTCCCATACCTTTTTCCTTTCATTCCTGATATTAGGAGCATAAATATTTACAACATACCAACTTTCCTTTTGGTCAACATTAGTTAATTTAACCGCCAAAATTTTTTTACTTTCCATCAAAATAGAACCAGCAAAAAGATTTTTTTTCCATAATATCGCAGTACCTCCCGAAGCGCCTTCAGAGCTACTAGCTTTAAAGGTGTAATTTTTAAAGTCTTTGATCTGTTCAACTTTCTCCTTACTCATTTTAGTTTCTTGAAGCAGAAGGAGGTCTGGCTTTTGCTCTCTAACAAAATTCCTAACTAGATCTACTTTAAGAAGGCTATTTAGTCCCCTTATATTCCAACTAAGAATCTTCATTTCTTTTTATTGTTGTTCATATATTGCCCCATAGTTTTCTGCTTTCCATCTACTATATTGAGCTTGCTTTCCAATTCTCTATTCTTCTTAGCAGATTTTTTCCCAGGTTTATCTGAGGAACCTACATCTGGTTTTAATTTGGCTTGTATTCTAGATTCTTTTCCTCCTTTACTCCTTAGAGAGCTATTTTCTTTCGCTCCACCATTTCTTGTCGTAATGTGGTTAGAATTGTTCTTTATCTCTCCTTTAATCTTCTGGTTTTTAGAGTTTTTTCCACCTTCAACCATTTCTTCTGCCTTGAGTACCTCTTTAGCTGGAGTAATAATTTTGACCTTTGGTTCCTCCTGCTTTTCCCCAATCTGATCTTCACTCACATCATCCTCTTCTTCTTCTATATTGTTTCTTCTTTCAGGATCTACTTCTCCTTCCTCTAATTCTTCATTATCATGCATCTTTGAAACTTGAATTTCTAAGCTTTGAGAGTTCTAAGTAGAAACATTAGCCTCTTCTTTAGATAGAAGATCTGATACTTTTCCCTCTATTCCCTTCCCCTTTTCTTCCGTCAGGACATTAGAGGTCTTTAAAATGGGGTCTGTTATTCCTATTATATTAGGGTCGTCTGCTTCTACTGAAGCAGTAATAATAACCTTGTCTGTGTGTAGGTCAGCTAAGGCCTCTTGAGGCTTCCTGATCTTTCGATAGTCTTCTTTAACCTTCCATATTTTCTTTTGTTGGGTCTTAATATTTTTTCCTGCCTGAAAGTTTTTTGAAATGGCTCTTCCCCTATTGGGGCAATTCTTAGCCCAATGCCCCTGCTTCTTGCACACATAACAAGAGTTTGGCAGATCTTCAAAAACAATCACTTGGGTTTTCTTACCAAGTTTGGAGATAAGATCCACTTTTTTGGGAAGGAGGTTTAGATCCACCACTTTAACATAGATTCTGGCACTTTGGAGTTTTGTTCTTGAAGCCGTGGCTTTATCCACAGCCACTAACTCACCAAATGAACTAGCTATTCCTTTAAAGATGTCCTCATGCTAGAATTCTAAAGGGAGCCCAGGTAGCTTAGCCCAAATAGGAGTTGTTGAGAAAAATGAATCAGATAAATCCATATCTAGTTCCCATTTCTTGATAGTTAGGGTGCTTCTTCCAAAAGACCAAGGTCTTTCACTCAGGATCATATTCAGATCTTCTTCGCAGTTAAAGATAAAAGAGAAAAAACCATTCACCATAGGTGCAATGTCAACTTCTCCGTGTATGGCCCATCTCTTTTTGATCATAGACCTGAGTGAATCTATATTTGGTCTTGCTCCTTGAAATTTTCCTACTAGGGTGAGATCCATTAAAGAAACCGAAAAATCAAGTAGGGGATTTGGGATGAATATTTGAAACTCACCTTTCTCCCAGCATGATTTAGGTGTCACCGGGGGGAAGATGGATTTCCCTGTCATTTTTTTTCCAAACAAAAATGACCAGGTCCTTTGTTCGAGGGCCCCTTTCTACCTTTCAAGGTTCTTTTCTGTGTTAAAAATAGTTTTGTCTTTCGCTATCTCCGTGGATTATTCTGCTACTTTTTTTGATGGAGAATCTCCAGCCCCACTATAGAGCTCAGAAACTGCTAAAGGCCTTTTTGTGTCTGCATCAGTTAGGAATCCTGACCCTCTGCATTTTCCTCCTTCCTCTAATGTTCCACCTAGATCTGTTCCTCCTGCCAGATTCTCCCCAATTCTTTTCCCGCTCATACCGATTTCAAAATTCTCTGCCATCCTCAAATTGTTGTTACACATCATATATTAGCATATATAAATAATAACAATAAATAACTCTAAGTAGCATTTTCACACATCAAATTATTGAATCAACAACATGAAGGATCGTAGTCGATCACACAAACTTGGAGAAGAAACCCATTAACATGGTTACATGATAATCCAAAAAATTTATTAATGTATTAATTAAAATTTTAACTCCCTTTTAAATGGGAGAGTTAAAAGTATATATAGATTTGGGGAGGGGTCGCCTCATCCTCCATATTTATCCAAAATATGGAAATTACATGTAAATAATTAGAACAATATTTATAACTCAATGTAGACTCTACATGCACAATTCAAAATGGACAAAAAAATATTTATAACACAAGATGCATACTTATAAAATCATGCAACACATGCATGTTATAATATTCCATAGCTAATACTTACATATATGATGAGTGAAATATAAATAAAATCAAGATTCAATTACATGTGTTAAATATCATGCAATAAATACATATAATATTATCTTAGGAAGATAATTTTTAATTTATTTTGGAGCTTAAATGGCCAAGGGAGTAGAACTTGAAGTAGCTGATGGAGTAGGAGTGGTAGGCAGGGTTGAATTGGAAGTTCCTATTGTAACTTGTTCTTTACCTTTAAGTCTAGATTATGATTCTACACATAATCATATTGAGATTTGATTATGTCTAAGTTAATAAGGGATTATTTATGTAGCCTATATACTTTATATAGTAGGCATCCATGATCTTGATTCCAAGTTATAAAATCCACTTTAATGATTTAAACCTCCATCACCTTCTTCTTGGAAAAACTAAACTCTTGCTCAATATCCTCCCTTGTGAATCATTTTAGACCTTGATTGAAATTTACAATATAATTTTGGAGTAACTGAAGAAAATTATATTTGTCAATCAATTTCCTCAAAGTGTCCCTTGCTTGAGATAATTTCAATTACTACAAGATTTTCATAGTTTGTTTCTCATTCTCAACTAATTTTGGAATTAAGGCTTGTGCACTAACTAGCATTCATGAGCCTCTTATGTTATAATAACTAATAAATTGAGGGTATTGGATACCTCAAAAGGATTTATTCAGCATAAATGGATAATGCCATTATTTATAGTACAAGTCATGATAAATTAATATTTATTCTCATCTCCTTAAAATAATTAAATAATTTAACAATTTTAGTCAAATGGGGAGACATTTCAATTTTATTGTATTAATTGTATTAATAGTGTTGATAATGTTATTATGAATAAGGGATACATTATACATATAATCCTCTATTTTCCTTGGGATATGAAAAATCTACTATTGTTCTAGCATTATATTTAACTCTTATTGCAAATATTTCTTAGCCTAATTAGTGCCTCTATGGAGTTACATTAAGGACTCTATATGTGTCTCTAAATAAGCCACAAAATATTCATTATATAGAGATTCCCAAATTATATGAATCTTCATTTTAGATTAGGAAAATACATCTTGTCTCTCTTCTATAACTAGGCCTTCAACATACTCATCTTTTACATTTATTTTTTTACCCTCCAAACTATCCCTATAAATTTTTCAAAAATGGAACTAACTGTGGGAAGTTCTAAAATTACCAGGTTAGGTATTTGAATAACTCAGGCCCTTAAGTCCTCTACCCATCATGGATTTATGAATTCCCTTGTTCCAACTAGCTAAGTTACATGGCTAATCACCCTTGACATAATATCCTTTGAAGAGATAATTAATGCATTTACTTGGAGTGGGTCTTGTAGAGATGGGAAGATGTTATTTTTATAATCCAAGTTGTTAGTCTAGGGAATAGGGTGTACAATGTAGGTTGTCTAATTTTTATCTCTTATAAATGACATAATGGAAGTTAGTTGAGCTATGCTAGATTGGGGAATAGATAAACCTAGTTATGTGTATTGGATAGATGGTTGGGTAGCATGATAAAAAATAATGACTCTTATAGTTTTCTTGGAATGGACCATCTTATCCCTATTATATCTTGTCAAAATTTGATAAGAAGCAATAAGAGTATGTATGTGATTACTCTAGTAGTTTGTGTATAGATTTTTTTAGTACTATCCAAATATTACTAAAAAAATCAATAAAAAGGGGCAATGAGCATTATATAAGGTAAACTATAAATAACCACATGACTAGGGACACCTTTTAATTTTTCCATTTCTATTGGTGCCTTACCATTTAATAATTATAGGTTCATGACCTTGGATGTCATAAAATCTTCTTTATCATCCTCTTTTAGTGCTTTTCCTTTACCCACATGCCTTTCTTGTGACACTATCTCAATAGTTGAACTCATAGGTGTCCCAACTAGTTAAGGAAGGTGTTTAGGATCTCTTTTCCTCCTGTATACCTTAATATTTATAATATAAATTGAATAAGTGGCCTATGGAATAGTATAAAATGAAATATTTATGTTTAAATTTGTAAGTGTTATACTTATATAAAGAAGCCTAGAGTGTGAAGAGGTTAAATAATCAATATTAATTGGCTCCTTTATTCCTTCAACAAAATTATTATAGTAAGGGCCTTATCCAAATCATGTTCTTACTTCATAGTCATAATTACATATTTTTATGTTTCTTGGGAAGGTTCCCCTTTTGGTTGAATTGATTGAGAGGGATATGAGGACCAATAACTAGTTAAAGCCCATCCATATGGAAGTAGAACTTGAATTTGAGCCTCAAAAATTATGAGTGATGAGAATTTTTGGATTTACCTTAAAAGGTACTATATATACCTATCTATATGCATCATAGTTAAAACCTCAACATCATATTTAGAATTCAAGAAGATAAAGTCATGTTTGTAGGGAACATGCTTTTATGGGATGCCCAAGATAGTGACATCCTTTTGAATGCTACCTCTTGGGTCCTAATCCCAATATGTTAAATATTCTTATGAATAAATATATCGTATGATTCTAACAACACCAAAGTGATTCTTGTTAATTTAATTCACTCATCCTATAATCAAAGAATATCCATGAAAAAAGAATTTATTATTATTTTTCATATCTTTATCTATGATCCACCAGAGATGATATACCATTTATTTTTCCACAATATCATCTAGAACATAATTGGGCAAGCATAAGGGTCCCACCTTTTTTCCCTCAATAATTATCATTGTATAGTTTAAATACAACTAATAGTCTCCCCTTAGCCATAGTGTATTATTGATAATATATGAGACTTGGGCTAGTGGTTCCTCATGGATGGCATTATAGACTTGAGGATAGATGTTATTAGTAATTCAAACTATATTTTGAATGTAAGATAAATGTGAAAAGGAATTAAAATTGCATACCATGTTATTTATGTAATCTGAAGCTAGGTTCTAAATGATTTATTGTGCACATTGACCATATCCATGACAACATTTAACAAACAAGACATCATAAAGAAGTGATCATTGACTATCCTCTTGTCATTTTGAAACTAATGATATCACCTAGGGAAAAGGTCAATTTTGATGTTAGTATTAAGTCTAATAATGGCACCCATTCAAGTACAAGTTAATAGATGTTTTCATACCCATATAATTTGTTCTTAAAATCCATCCCAATGAGAACTCCCATTATGAACTTGGTGATTTGCACTGGATAAATGACTTTAAGGTTTACCTTTTCTCCTAGTATTATCCACCTTCTCAACATGTATTCAATTATGTTTCTATTTCTCCATAATGTGATCCTCATCCCATCATATGTGGCATCTATGAGGGGAAGTTGTAGGTAACTTTGAAAATCATCCCTTCAAATAAAGGCCACAATTATCCTTTTGTATAAATGATGTAGGAATGTATCATATACCTTACCCATGAATAATAAGTCTTGAAGTAGGTCAATGTAAGGCATCAATTTAGGATATACTATTGTGAAATGTAATTTTTGATTTTTTAGGGGTATACAATCCACCACTAGTTATTTTTCCTCACATGAGTGGGAACTGAAATTCATCATAGTGTCCCATAGAGCTATTTAATTTACATAGTTATCATCAAACATAGATAAATGAATGATTATATTTTTATACTCAGTTAAATACTTAATGGAAAACTTTGAGGATGATATATCTCCTTTATATGCCATGGATGATGAAGCCATTTATTATTTATGGGTTACCTACATAATTCATGTGATGATTTAACCGATTGTTTGTTGTAATTAATTCATAGGCAAACAAAAAAACTAAGGATTTTAGCTCTTTTCAAAATTAAAGTTTACATAGGATATTTGATAATCAATAAGGGAGATGTATCTTTAGAATTAAATTATATATCTCAATGATGTTTGATTTAATTTTAGTTCATGTGTCATTAATGTCTAATGACTACAAGATTATTTTACTCTTTTAATTTGAATTTGGAACTTTAATTTTTTTGGTATGCCACATAGACTTTTCATGTGTTCTTAAAATTCCACTTTGTCATCTGTAGACAAGTTTCCCCTTATCATTAGTTTTGTGTTGACATAATTGTGCCATATGGCCCAATCTCAGAAGTTGAGTGTCATAAGTTTTATCAAATTTAATTTATAAAAATCACATAATGAAATGGATGCATGAAATGTGAAGAATCACAAATTTTTCATGTTATAATTTTTTCCAAAATATTCCTTTACCATTTTACATGAACACACAAAGATAAAACATGTGAAATTCAAAACATGTAAAGGAAAAAAGTAGAAATAACCAAAACACATGATAACCAAAATATGTTAAAACCAAAAGTAGCTATAACACAAAATTTATGAAGTATGAAAGTTTATAAGTTACAAAATCTATGATGTGTAAAAGCTATGAGGACCAAAAGTCATGAAGACCTAAATCTGTGAAAACTAAAAGTTATGAAAACCAAAAATTATGATGACCAAAACACATGAAGGCCAAAACAATCAAAGAAAATTATATTCAAATGCCAAAACATTTAAGATTTTGAGACTATAATTGTCTCATAAACTCAAATAAAACTTGCATACATGTAACAAATCTAAAATCCATAAATATGTTAGTCTAAATAAATCACACAAAGTAGGGAAAAAACTTGATACTAAGAAAATACAAATTGCATTAACATAGAGTAGTGTACTTAACAAAAACCATTAACATGGGGATTAATAAGTTTGAAAAATAAAATATTTTTAAATATTCTCATGATCACCAATGAAAAGGATTTTCAAATTAAAAAACTAGACTTCAAATAATAATGGGCCCCTATTCGAGAAAAATTGAGTGTGGTGTGTTGAGTACAAAAAATTGGCTTGCTATAGATATATTTATCACCCTCTTTCTTATTAATTTTTATAATATTAACTCTAGATGATGTCAACATATAAATTTATGGTTAAAAATTTGTTAAACTTGACCTTGGTGACTTTCCATGTAACTCCTGTGCTCTTTAGGTTTTTTTTTTCTCATCTCTCAATTGTTATAATTTATTTCAAAAATAAAAAATTATTTTTATTAAAATCATGTTTAGTGTGGATAAAAAATAAATTCTTCTTTCAACTAAACCTAAGGAGGGTGATATCCATCATCCCTCTAACCAGGCACATGTTATCACTCCTTCAATGGGCAAGATGGCCCATCATATAATGTTAAACAAGGGTAGAAAATAAAAGATTCCTAAATCCCTATATCTTACATTCATGAATATTCAATCCAAAGCACCTAGGTTTTATGTTTATGAATCCTTAAAATATCAAATCACCAGTATGAGTAAGTTAATAAAGGAGTTTAAAAATTAGATTACATGCATACCTAATAAAAAATAGGTTAGTGTTAATTATGTGTTTTCATCTTCATATAAAAATGTTATATACAACAAGTTTTCTTATCCAAATGAATAGCTACAATAGAATACATATAAAATAAGTGATTCAAATATTATACAAAATGATAATAAAAGCTGAAGTGAAATATCAAAACAAATTCTTCAAAACAAAGTGATGTAATTATCTCCTTTACATCCTATGAGGAGATAAAAATATTATTGTTCATATCATATAATACATGTGAATCATACATATTTTTGTTTTAACTTGAATAACAAAATACAAAATACAAAACATAAATTACAATGGTGATAATATCATTTATGCATCAATCAATCAACCCACTCATATTATGAGTACCTTTCATAAAACACAAGTGAAATAAAAATTATGCTTACCAAAGGACAATTCAAAACAAAAACACTTGAAAATACAAAAATTAGAAAAATAAAAGATTCAAAAGGTACAATTAAAGAAAGAAAATATTCAAAATGGAAAGTTAGAGTAGGATAGGTCACAAAAAAATAAATGTGTAGATGATATTTAAGGATTATATAGTACCTCCATTTTGTACACTTGGGAAACTTAGACCTTGGCTATTCATCTTAGTTCTTAAATTTTCTTACTTTTACAAGTCTTGCATCTAATTTATCTTGTGTCATTTGGCCTAATTCTTAGTTATACTAATATTAAGTTGATGACCCATGCCTTATATCTTTACAAAAATTATTAAAATGTACTTATCTTCCACCTTTCCAAGTTATAAACCTATACTTACTTTTGTCTCCCTAGACACTAATGTCTAAGATAAACACTAGCATTGACATTAGTGTCCTAACCTAAAATAAGTGTCCAATTTTTTAATAAAACATATTCTAATTTCAAGCCTAAGTGATTTTATGTGAGTTATTAATCCAACAGGATTGATATAAATACAAGATCAACCCTCATGCATTGCTCACCTAACATACATGGTAAAAAAGCTAGTATTCATACCAAAGAGCATTCAAATAGCATTCAATTAAGGAAAGCTTCGTTATTTTCTCCTATTCTCATATCAGTCATAGGGATAACACATATATAGTTCTAAAATACTGAAAGAGTAGCCCAAGATTCTAAGTTTTCAATTTATAAGATAGGTCATTATTGTGTTTGATTTCTACATATTATAGGATTCACACAAAAGGCAACATAGGGGATAACTACATAAGTGCAAGGCCCTCTTTGGATTATTGGCTATATAATCATCACCCACTAACAACATGGTCTTTGGGGAAACTATACACCATGTGCCCACTAACCCATTTTACCCCAAGGTCACTATGAAGATGAAGAACTAGGTTTTTGAAATTTCATGAGGAGTGATAATCTATGCCCTACATCTAAATACACTAGAGCAAAGGTGAACACAAACCCATAAACATCTAGGTTGTCACATCCTTTTTTATTAGGTCTTTTATAAATGATACTTATGTCAAAACTAGATAATATCATCAATACAACTATCTTAGAATAATATTAGTGTGTAGATCTAAAAAAGTTTCAGATCTAGAATCTAAAACCTATTCCAAAACTATCTTCTAGCCTACTTCTTACCTATTTTATATCCAAAACTACATTATCATCAAAACTATCTAAGTATATTACTTCCTTATAATTTCCATACATATCTTATTTTTACTTTCTAAATTTATCCTATCATCATCATAATAAAGTCAATTTATGTTTATATATATGTTTAACACCCAATTGGCCTACTATAGATATGATTACCAAAATTGTGCATTGTTTTTTCTATATACCCCTTTATTAGTAATATAATTATAACTCCAAGTAATTATATTTCATTTTAAGGAAAAATATATGGTGTACCTAATCTATGTGAATACAAAAAAAATATGATGTAGGGCTTCCAATCCTTCTAGGGTTTCAGCTTGTTGTGATTAATTTATAGATCTAAAACTTTACCCTAGGGTTTTACCCTCCTCTTTTCACAAGGGATTCATGTGCATATGACTTTAAATGGATCCTTCCTTTATTGGTGCATTTCAACCTCAAAATAGGTCCATTTCAAAATTCCTAAGAGATTTAAAAAAAAAAAATTATCCCATAAGTTGAAATTGTTATATCCTTACTATATCATGATCAATTTCTCCCTAGAATTTGCATGAATTTTTTTTATCCTAATCTCATATCAATTTTTAGAACATTTAAAATGGATACAAAGGATCCTCTTGTTCATCCTAACCCTAAGTATGGTGATAGCTCTCATCCCTCTAACTAGGTCTAGGCTATCACTTATCCAAGGAATAAGGTGTTCTACCCTATAGTTTTAAATAATGGCAATTAATCTAAAATTCCTATGGTGTGATAAACCCATTGGGTTTTACTAGAATATAGTAATAATTTTTTTATAAATTAATTACTCATATTCAACATACAAGTTTCACTATGAGAAACCTATCTAGTAATATTTAACTAACTGTATTAATTTAGTTAACCAAAAAGGTTTATAGATAATCCACTTATCTAGAGATCACCATATATATATATATATATATATATATATATCATTAAAAAATACTAAAATAATAATAAATAAAGCATATTTTCATAATTAAAATAATACAAATTCAACCATGGATAATACAACATTATAGCCACTATTGTATAAGACAATGAATAAATGTTGTAATTTTTAGAAATACATAATAATATATCAAATGATAAAACATGATACAAATATCCTCTGAGTAGAGTCTCCATGAGTCAAGAGTCTCCAAGACTCAAGTATAGATATACAATCTCAATTTTAGTCTCAAGTATAGTAATATAGATTGGAGGGAGAGCATAATCCAATCACTTTTCCACACCAGCCACAGACCATAGATCTCTTAAACCATCTCCCAAATAAGGGGATATCCCTCCCTTCATGAATGGATAGATAATGACAGTACAAGAATTTAGAGTAAAAAATCAGAATCCATGTGTTGAAGGTATCTAATACATAATGTGTATCATAAATAAATCCATCTAATATGATATCACACAAATATGAAAACTATATCAACATATAAAATGACAATGTTTATAAAATATTAATTTGGAAAAAGTTTTCAATAATAAATGATCTCTAGGATCAGTCATATTCATACACACCACTTGATTAGATTACACCTAATATTGCATTAATGGCACTAATTAAACTATTGGAATCCATCCACTACTTATTTAGGGACATGAATATAAGATTCAATAAAATAAAAATAATAATATAAAAACCAATACATGCATTCATAATATTTCACTTTAGCTAATCAAAACTATGTTAAGTACATAAATATCATATACATTCATTTATTCCATAAAATTAAGTGAAATGAATCCATAAATCCATTTTACTACAAATACTTAAAAAAATCCAAAAACAGTCCTCAATATAACATATCATCTATGTAATGATTATCTAGACCACTAGTTACTTTAACCGCTAAGCAACTTATAATATTATTTCTCCATGAAATAATATTATAACATAGGCTTAATAAAATTTTCATGTTCCACATATAACAACAACCAATCCAGACATCTTAAGATGTTTTATATTTAACTCTTAAATACATTATTCTAATGTTTTTATACTAACCAAATATAAACAAGCATCAATTATACATTGTTATTAGAATAACATTTATAACTGGATGAAACTCAACTTTGATGGGGCATCCAAGTTGGATGGTAAAGCTAGTGGAGGAGGAATTATAAGGAATGATAAAGGATGGATGTCTGCTATCTATGCTAGTGGAATTAGATGCCAGAGCAACAACTATGTTAAAGCAAAGGCTTTACTATGGGGATTAAAGTTAGTTATATCCCTAGGAATAAGGAACTCGAATATACAAGGAGACTCTAAGATGGTCATAGATGCCATTAATAAAGCATCAAATGTGGGAATCAAGCTAAAAGACATCATTATTGATATCCAATTTCTTTTACAAAAGTTTTTCGAAGTTGAGATTTCCCATACCCATAGAGAAGGCAACAGGGTCATTGATGCTTGTGCCAACCTTCGTCAACAATTTTTAGGTTGGAGGGTGTGGTGACAAGGTATTCATATTCACTTAAACACTAGGGAGATCATTAAAAATGAGATGAATTGTCAGGAATGAGGTGCATTGATGACAAGGATAACTTTTAGAGGTGGTCCACGTAGAAAGGGCCATCAGGGATCTCAGAACTTGATAAATTTAGTATTATCTTGGTAATCATTAATAATTCATTGTATCATGAGGTTGAGGCACGTGAGTCTCATCATGAAAATCAAGGGGAAATTATTTTCAAGCATGGGAGTAGACAATGTCATCACTGTAGGGCATTTCATAAAATGAGCTATCACATCTGCATTCTACATAAACAAAAGCAAGGGTTAGTTACCAATTCAAAGTTGAAGGTGGAACTTAGGAACTCCACTATTTGGGTTTGCAATTAAAGAATGGGGGGATACCATATTCAAACTAAACCTATCTTTTACTATGAATTTAAAGATAATCCACTGGTTTGGCATTATTGTAAAGAAGGGGGTATCGGCCCATATTTGGAAAGGCTGAATGGTTATGATAGAAACTTGTCCAAGCAGTTTGTGAGATCATGGTTGAATAAGTGGGTCACAGTGGGTGGTATTAGTTTTGAAATCTCTGAAAAGGTGATTTCTATGGCCATGGGAATGACCATGTAGGGTATAAAACTCCAAAGGCAAACCAAAATCATGGATATGGCTAGCCATAAACTATTTCTAGGTGAGGGAGAAGAACTCATCCCATATCAAGGAGGGTTTGAGCACGCTAAAATTCTAGAGCCATGGGATGGAGTGTGCTTCATTCTCATGATGTACTTCACTCTTGAGGGTTGATTTACCAATTTCTAATATTACCACCTTCCTTTGTTAAATCATTTCAGGTGCAATGTTATTAGTAGCTTTCCTTTTTACCTGCTGTCCTCTTTGGAACACTCTATCCTGAGGGTGAGAGCTAAAATGGCTAAAAATTTGGATATAAACCTTATTCCCCTACACCAAGGGCTAATTTTCTACCTATACAAATTTCACCATGCCCTCGAGCCAACCAAGAATATCAGAGTTGATAGTGAAGACATTCCTTCCAACCCGGTGTCTAGTGATGCTATTGATGAGTCTTGGGTTTCCCCTGCTCCTACTAAAACAAAAGATGTCTCTTTCTCCACCCCTAAAAAGACCCCTGTTGATACCCCCAGCTCTTTTACGAGCAAGAAGGGCAAGAAGAGAAAGGTTTATGAATCAGAATAAAATATTAAAGAGACTATAGAAGGGACCCACAAGAATCTGGGTAGGGCCATGGGGGGCCAAGGTGGCAAATCTCACAAGCCTTCCAAAATTAATAAAGAAGGATTCCCCTTTAGAGAGTGAAGGTTGGGGTGGATTGCTGGTAAACCAGCCTTGAAGGCTAGACTGATTGATTATTTAGAAAGTGCTTTAGAAGAAGCAACATAGGAGGAAGAGTCTAAGGAGCTAGAAATCTAGGAAATTTCAGAGAAAACTGGAGGGAAGCAGGCTACTAGGGATTTTGAGGTTACTGAGGAGCAGGGTGCTGACACTATGGGAACTACTGACAATAAGGGGAAAATGTATGTCGAGGAATCTAGTGAGGGAACTGAGAATGAGACTGATTGGAAAACTAAAAACGAGGCTGTGAAGGACTGCATTCAGAAGCTAGAGAAGGTCTTCGCCAAAGGGCTTTGAAATACAATTCTACTAAACATGTCTATGCTAGAAGTGGTGGGTAATACTGGGTATGCTGACAACATGTAGAATGAGAAACTTAATGATCTTATCAAATCAATAGTTATGTAAGGGGAGACCTCTCTAACTCTGGTCTTTTTGTTGCTTGTGTTTTGTTTCAATATGTTGTTCTCGACTATGCCGTCGTCTCTCTTAAGGCATTTTTTGTTTGTTTGCCTTCTTGTCTTTTTTGACTATATAGGGTTCATCCCCTAGTTTGCCACCTTGCTTTATCAAAAACATTTATAACATAGTTGTATGCATTAATATATATTTATATATTAATTCACACATATAAATACATTATAAATACTTCATTTTATATAATATATTAATAAGATGACATCCAATATCATTCACCTTAGAGTACATTGTATACACTAATTATTCATTTCAAAGGCAAAATCACCATAACATTTTTCATCACACTAAGAAATACCATTTTCCCATGATAAATAAAACACATAAAATTCATAAATAAAATCCAGTTACTCATTTATTAATAAAAAATATTTCATTTATTAAATTCAATCAATCATTCAAGTTTTTACAGTTAAGTTTAGTTCATATAAGAAAATATGATAACACAAACACCTTTACCCAACTCAGGTATTGTTTAATAAAATAATCAACAACACATAACCAGATACCCAACTCAGATCTTGTTTAATAAAACAATAGACAACACACAACTAAATACCCAACTTGGGTATTATTTATAAAAACTCAATCTTGGCTAAATAAAATAATGCAAACATGAAATTAAACCCATATACCTAGTCCCTCTATGGACTAAGAAAATTCTTATAAAATTTAACTAAATAAATACAATACATAGTCATATCCGAGTAAATGCAAAGCTCATAATAATAATGAATAACTAAACTTTTCCATGATTTTTTTCAATATTTTACTAGTATATATACTTGTACAAATCCAAATGCATACCTTATAGTCGTATTAATCATCTACCCATACCCGGGTTACATAAAGTGACTACACAGTAAGTTACCAAATCCATAAATAAAAGAGTATGAATAACATGGGATTTCATAACATAGCTTATATTTTAAGCTATAACTTATGCCCTAAATGTATAATTTCATTTGAATCTAAATCCAAATAAAATAAATCAAATTCATATCCTCTAACTTTTCCAAACAAATAACTTTGTATTTTTAAATGTAATACATATATTCACATTAAATGTATGTATGTGTCTGTGTATACATATATATGTATATGTATATATTCATGTATATGTAGATACACACACACATATTAAATCCCTAAGAATTAAGATGCAAGAAACATTATTTGTATATATGCAAATATATATTTACATATACTTTATTGGTTTATACCAAGTATATACATATGTATATATCTATGTGTGTGTGCGTGTGCGTGTATATATATATATATATATATATATATATATATATATATATATATATATATATATATATATATATATATATATCATCACAATCTCATTTGTATAAGGAATTCATTCATTAAACACAAAATCCAATATATGTATACACAGTCAAACATATATACTATTCAAATTTTCTAACCTTATTCTAAATACTTAGAATGAATATATAACAAATTGATTCAAACATATTTGCTTTGAACCAGCATGTATATGCCCAATAAGAATATCTTTCCAATAATGAACATATTTTTTTGTACAGGGAGAGGAGTTTAGGACATATTATCATACAATTATAAAACAACCATGACTAACTCTATGACTCTATTCCAGCCTCCTTAGGTTACCCTAGTTTGAATGTGAGGTTCTATGGAGGCTGAACCTTCCATAGGGATCCGAAAACAACCCATTATTTCTAAGACTCAAATAAATAAACCTAGTAACTAAACATATTCTAAAAAACCCATTCAATATTTCACACATAAATTTAATTATAAGATTGACCTAGTAAATATATGGATGTCAAATAAAGCTGAACAAATCATTTCTTCTTTCACTTGTTGACATACTCTCCTCCTTCTATCTCTTCCTCTCTATATGTTGTAATTTTTCTTATTCATATCCCCAATTCTCCTTTTTTTATTCTTTTTCCATCAAACTAGTCCCTTCTACTTCTCCACCACTAACAATAGATTAAAATCACTCAAAAAATACACATGCCCAGATAACTCAACCAACTCACAATCCATCACCATGAAAACATAGTTAACCCTATGATTTTCTCCAATATGATGCTTAATTTAAGTCAATGGATAATTAGTAACCCTAATCATCTTGAGGATTCTATTGAATCCCATCAAAAAGCATTTTCCATTCTTTATATAATCCAAATGATAATGACTTAAATAATCAATCATCAACCAAATAAACCATAAATCACATAATCCCCATGTTTTATTCCAAAAAAGGACTATCAAATAGATTATAACTAATGCATTCCCATGCAACAACCATCGACCAAATAAAATAATGATCATATGACATGGAAATTCAACTAGGTATTACAATACTATAATTTAATGTTGAAATATTATCCAAAAACATACATAACAATTATAATGATTTCCTAAAATCATTAAATAATTAACATTAATATGTTCTTTTATCTAGTATATATTATGAGTATCAATTCTTTAGTCAAATAGTTAATCATATACAATATATTTTAAAACAATGTTATTTATCTTTTAACATTTAAATTATAATATCATAATTATTATTATCTAAATATTATAGATTGAGTAAATATTATGGAATCCATCATAACATAATAATGTTTTAATATACAACCATTCATATTAAGGCAATGAGATAAGAAAACATAAACAAATTCACTCATTTAGCCAAATAATTGCACTATATAAGATAATCTAGTATAGTCAAAAAATTAGTGAAATCACACAATAAAATTACACTATCATCATCAAAAATTAAGATCATACTAGAAAACATATTAACAATCACGAAAAATAAAAATATGTAAAACATACTACACTATCTATATAATAAAATTAATTATGAAACTTGATATATTAAGTGGTGTGTGAAATGGTTTTTGTATTCATTCTCTGTCATCCCCCAACATCTCCATCTAAACTACCCTCTTCAATGATGTTATCCATCCATCACAATCTGAGGTAAGAATCTATCCTACATCCACCTCATGACAATGAAGGTGGTTATCCCAAAACATTATTATATCCATAAAATAATGTTGTATAATAATCAAACATGATCATAATATATAAAATGTAAATGTACTACTAACTCATAGAAAACTAATCATGTAAATTAAGCAACACAAAATGTCCTATAATTATGATATGTCATCAAGCTTAATCAAATATTAGTTAATAAACTAATCAATCATAATAATCTATATATTAAATAGGTTATTTAACTTAGAGAGAAATTAGGATGTGACATCCTTCCCCCTAAAGTTGGTCATCATCCCAATGACATTCATTCAAACACAAGTTATGAATTAAAAATATTATTTAGTAGAAAATAATAAAATACATAGTATAAAATCAAGCAAAAAATGTGGAAATAGCCTTTTTAACTCATCATAGTCCTCCCAAGTGGAACTATCATCAGAATATTGGTCCCACTCAACCTTGTACTATGATATTTATATAATATACAAATGGAGTCCATGAGTGTTAATTATTTTGATTGGTTCTAGAATGAGCACCATAAGCTATAACTCACAAAAAAATCCAATCCAACACATGTGAAGGATAAAAAATATATTTTTTAAGACACATGGAAGACTTTAGGCAAAATATCTAGAGCTGGTGGAAATGCAAGCCTATACCCTATAGGGTTGACCACTTCCAAAACCTCAAAGGTTCCCACATATCTCAGTGAAATTTTTTTTGACTTCCCAAATTTAATCAAATTGTTTTTATGGATTTACCAATAAAAATACTTTATCACCAATAGGAAATTGTCTAACTATTCTCTTTAGATCAACATAAATTTTCTATCTATTGTTGGCCTCAAGCGACCTCTACTTGATTTTCCTAACTTGCTCTTCCATTTTTAGCATCTTAGGTCCAAAGACTACCCTATCTTCTAACCTATTTTAATTGATTGGTGTTATAGACCTCCTTCCATATAATTCCTCAAATAGATCCATCTTTAATGATGATTGGTATGATTTTTTGTAAGCAAACTCAACCAATGGAAGGTCTTCCTCCCACTTGTATTTTTGATCCATGCAATACATACAAATGAGATCTTCTAAAGTATGGTTAATTCACTTTGTTTACTCATAAATTTATGGGTGATATGAATTGTTGAAGTTTAACTATGTACTTAGAGATGAATTTAGATTTAACTAAAATCTATAATTCATCCTCAAATCTCTATTTGAAATGATCTTCTATGTAAAACCATGCAATTGATACACTTCCTTCATTAATTTATTCATAAGTGTATGTGCATCATCTATCAATTTTCCCAGTATGAAGTGGACTACCTTAGTTAGTTTATCAATTAATAATAAGATCATATCATTCATGTTCCATGATAATGCCAAACATTGGACAAATTTCATATTGATCACCTTCTACTTCCATTCTAGTATGTCATGTGGATAAAATAATCCAATTGGATGCACATGTTCAAATTTCACATGCTAACATTTGAGACAATGAGACACAAAATACACTACATCTCTCTTGACTCCTTTCTATAAATAAAGTGTTCTAATCTTAGCCATGATCTTGTTTACTCCTAAATGTCTTGAATATGGGGCATTGTGCAATTCCTTTAGCATTGTGCTCCTCATATCCTTTCTATTTGGCACATACATCCTATTTTTATACCATAAAATAACATAATTATCTAACATAAATCCATTATACTTAGGATTATAAGCATTCTCAGACAATTCTTTCCTAACCTAATCATAAAATTCATCTCTTGGAAATAATTTGATCACTTGATCTCTGAAAGTACTCTTGATAGTTTCACAACTACTATGTACTCCCTATAGCTTAGAGCATCAACTATTTTTTTCTCCTTACCTTTCATATAATTAATATTGAAATCATAATCAAACAATAAATCTAACCATCATCTTTGATGATAATTTATATTTGGTTGGGTGAATATGCACTTGAGTTCTAAGTTATCAGTCTTGGGCTCAAATGGTTTTCCCAACACATAATGCCTCTAAACTTGTAAAACATGCACAATTACTATAGGTTTTATGTCATTATGGGCATAATTCACTTCATATGGATTTAGTTTCCTAGACTTATAGGCTACCATTGAACCATCTTACATAAATACTCATCTAAATCTATCCCATGATGCATTAGTGATCATTGAGAATTGATCATTAGGATTAGGAACTCTTAGCATTGGTTCTAATGTAAGTCTCCTTTTTAGTTATGAAAAGGCCACCTCACACTTATATGACCATATTAAACTTTGATTCTTATATTTAAGAGAGGTAATTGGATTAAATATCTTAGATAAATTATGAATGATTTTTTTATAATATCCCACAAATCCCATGCAACTTCTTACCTCATGCACATTATTTTGTGATATCCACTCCATAAGAGCTCTTATCTTTGTTGGATCTAATGAAATACCATCTACTAAGATAATATGTCCTATATATTACACCTCCTTTTATAAAAATGCAAATTTAGACAATTTTCCATATTATTTATGCTTCCACAAACATTGTAAAACTAGTTTAAAATGTTGTAAGTACTCTACCTCATTCTTGGAATAAATTTACGATGACATCAAGAAAGACCAAAATAAAACAATCAAGGTAATATCTAAACACACTATTCATAAGAATCATAAATGCTACTAAATAATTTATCAATCCAAATGGTAACATTGTGAATTCATAGTGCCCATATCGAATCTTGAATGTCATTTTTGGAATATCCTCTTCACAGATCCTCAACTAGTGATACCCTTCTCTAATATAAATAATATAAAATAATTTATCCCATCATATTTGATCAAATAAATCATTAATACATGGAAATAGGTTTTTTCTTCTTGATCATTTCTTTATTCAACATCCTATAATATATACATAAGTGAAGAGTGCCACCCATCTTCTTGATGAAGACAATTAGAGCACCCCATGGTAACACACTTGGTCTAATCAAACCTTTCAAAAATAGCTCCTAAAGTTCTTAGTTTAACTCAACCAATTCAATGATTTTCATTCTATATGATGCCTTAACTATGGTTCTGATCTAGGTATGATATCAATTGAGAAATCAAACTCATGCTTAGGTGTACATCTTAGTAATTCTTATGGAAACATGTCATGAAAGTTTATCAAAAAAGGATAATATTTTATAGATGCTTCCAAATATTCTTCCATTTAATTTATCTTAATGATAAACATTTCACATCCCTTCCTTTGATATTATTGAGTTCAATTACAAAAATATGCCTTAATTTTACTCCCTTCTCTCACCCTGAAGTTATGTCTAATTTAGAAAATCATCTTGATAGTCAACCTTCTTTAGAAAATATTAAACCTTCACTTTATGATTTTCAAGACAATTAAATCCTATGATCACATCATATGATCCCAATGGTGCTACATAAATATATTATTGTAGTGAACTCAAGAAACCTAATCTCTTCTTTAACTAGACACTCATCAACTTTGACCTTGGACTCATTCCCATATTATATCTACTGTGCATTTTCCATTACTCCAGCCTTTTTAGACAAATACACTTTCTTAAGATTCTAAAAATCCATAATATTTTGGTCAATTATGTATGTGGAAGCCATCATGACTTAAATAATGTCATAAATCATTACAAAATAGTGGTGGTTGAGTCGAGGTTCATCTCAAGCTTCTTATTTTCCCACCAAGTCATTATTTCACCAGAAAGATGATAACCTCCTCATAATAATTTAAAAACTTTATAATAATTCCAATTCTAGAAATACTTCTCTATTTAAATGAGTCATTCTTAAGATCCATCCCCCAAAATAGTTCCATCAAACTTGGGAGGATTTATCTTTTTTATGTTGCATGCTAACTCTATATCTACTCAAGATCTCAAATCCTATGGTACCTCCTCATGCCTTTATTATTTAATATTTTCCTATTAATTAGGATGCTCTTTAGGTTCCTTCTAATAATTTTTCTCTTCATGGCCATGTACTTCCTATTCTAGGGTCACGATTTGGTCCCTAGTCTTTTACATGATTACAAGGATTTGGTCCAACTTTGTAGTTTACTTAGTGGAAAACTAGTTTGGATCAATAAGGGCTTCGGTATTCAAATTACCATGACATCATAATCTATAAAATACAATTTTTATTCATTTTTATTAGGATAATAAGTATATGTTAGTAGACACATTAAGTCCTAGAGTTTGAGCCTTAACTTTGATACCACAATGTAACAACCCCATTGGGTTTTCCCATAATATAGTAATGTTTTTTTTAAATTAATTACTCATATTCAACATATAGGTTTCACCATAATAAACCTATATAGTGATATTTAACTAAATTTATTAATTTATTTAACCAAAAAGGTTTGTAGCTAATACACTTAGCTAAGGATCACTATGAACAAATATAAAAAATCATGAACAATATTGAAACAATAATAAATATTGCAACTCATCATAAATAAAATACTAAAAATTTATCCACAGTTGGTACATGATTATAACCAATGCTTTAGAATTAAAATAAATAAATGTTACAATTTTTATCAATACATAATATATCAAATTATAAAACATGATGCAAAGCTCCTATGAGCAGAATCTCCATGACTCAATTATCAATATGTAACTTCAAGTGTAGCCTCAAGTATAGTAATCTAGCTAAGAGGAAGAGCATCATCTAAGAAATTATACACATCAACCATGAACTATATATCCCTCACACTATCTTCCAAATAAGGTGATGGCTCTCCCTTCATGAATGGGTAGATAATGATGGTGCAAGAATATAGAGTAAAAAAATAAAACCCTTGTATTGAAGATATCTAATACACAATTTTTATCATAAATAAATTCATTTTAATATGATATCACATAAATATGAAAACTAAATCAACCTGTGAAATGATAATGTTTATCAAGTGTTACTTTGGCAAAATATTTTAACAATAAATGATCTCTAGGATCAATCAAATTTATACACACCACTTGATCAGATTACACCTCATCTTGCATTAATGGAGCTAATTAAGCTAGTGGATTCTATCTACTACTTATTTAGGGTCATGAATGCAATATTTAGTAAACTAAAAATAATAATATAAAAACCAATAGATTCATTCATAATATTTCACTTTAACTAGTCAAAATTATGTTAAGTATATAAATATCATATACACTCTTTTAGTCCATCAAATGAAGTGAAATGAATCCATATATCTAGTTTATTACAAATAATAAATAGATTCTAAAAATAGTCCTCAATATAACATACCATATGGGTAGTGATTATCTAGACCACCAATTACTTTAACCATTAAGCAACTTATAATATTATATCTCTATGGATAGTGATTATCTAGACCGCCAGTTACTTTAACCATTAAGTAACGTATAGTATTATTTTTCCATGAAACAATATTATAACATAGGATTAATAAATTTTTCATAATTCACATATAATAACAACCATTACAAACATCTTAAATGTTTTATATTTAACTCTTTAATACAATATTCTAATGATTTTATACTAACCAAATATAAACAAGCATCAATTACACATTGTTATTATAATAACATTTATAACACAGTTGTACATATTAATATATATTTATATATTAATTCAAACATAAAATACATTATAAATACTTTTTGTACAATATACTACTAAGATGACATCAATTTCACCTTAGAGTATACTATATACACCATTTATTCAGTCAGTTCACAAGAAAAGGACCCATAACCTTTTTCATTAAATTGAGAAATTCTATTTGTCCATGATAAATAAAACATAGAGAATTCATAAATCAAAATCAATTAATATTTTATTCATCAAAATAATTTAATCAATTAAATCCAATCACTCATTCAATTTTTTCCAATTAAGTTTAGTTCATATGAGCAAATTTAAGAACACAATCACCTTTACCCAACTCAAGTGTTATTTAATAAAACAATCAACAACACACAAATGAATACCTAACTTGGGTATTATTTATAAAAACTCAGTCTTGGAAAAAAACATAATACAAACATGTAATTAAACTTGTATACCCAGTCCCTCTATGGACTAAGCAAATTCTTACATAGTTCAACCAAGTAACTACAATACACAGTCATATCTGAGTATATGCAAAGTTTGTAATCATAATGAATAACTAAACTCTACCATGATTTTTTAATAGTTTACTGGTATATATAATTGTATAAATACAAATTCATACCCTAAAGTCACATTAATCATTTGCCCATACCCTGGTTACGTTAAGTGACTACATAATAAATTCCCAAATCCATAAATAAAAAAGTATGAATAACATAGGATTTCATAACATAAATTAGAGTTTAAACTATAATTAATGCCTTAATTGTTTAATTTTATTTGAATCTAAATTCAAATCTAACCAATCAAAGCCATATCCTCCAATTTTTCCAGACAAATAACTTCATCTTTTTAAATGTAATACATACAATCACATTAATGTTTGTCTATTGATTATAGGTGTATATATGTATATTTATATGTGTGTGTGGGTGTGTGTCATTTTAAATTATAATTTATGCTATAAATATATAATTTTATTTGAATCTAAATTGAAATAAAACCAATCAAAACCATATACTCTACTTTTCCCATACAAATAACTTCATCTTTTTAAATGTAATACATATAGTCACATTAATGTCTATCTATCAATTTTATATATATATATATATATATATATATATATATATATATATCACTTAAAGTATAATTGAATAAAGGTATGTATGTATGTATATAAACACACACACACACACACACACACACACACACACACACACACACACACACACACACACACACACACACAGACAGTCACATATTAGATCCCTAAGAATCAATATACATGTAATATTATGTGTGTATATATACATACATACATGTGTGTGTGTGTGTGTGTGTGTGTGTGTGTGTGTATTTTATCAATTTATTCTATGTATATATTTATGTATATATAAATATCATCATAGTCTAATTTGTATAAGGAATTCATTCATCAAACCCAAAATCTAATGGATGTATACATAGTCAAACATATATACTATTCAAAGTTTTTAACCTTATTCTAAATACCCAAAATGAATATATAACAAAATTATTTAAACCTATTTTCTTTGAACTATCAAGTATATACCTAATAATAATATCCTTCAAATAATTAATATAGTTTTTTATACTAGGAGAAGCATTTAGAATAGAATATCATACAAGTCAAAATAACCATGGCCAATTATACGACTCGATCCAAACCTCCTTAGTTTACCCTAGATTGAATGTGGGGTTATGTGGAGGCTGATATTTCTAGAGGTATCCACATACAACTTATTATTTTTATGAGTCAAATAAATAAACCCAATAACCAAACATATTCATAAAAACTCATTCAATATTTCACATAGAAATTTATTAAAAAAATAGAGCTAGTAAATGCATAGGTGTAAAAGAATGCCAAACAAATTAATTATTCTCACACTTGTTCACACCTTCTCCTCATTATATCTCTTATTATCTATATATTGTGACCCATCCCATTCACAACCCCCATTATTCTCTTTTAATTAGTTTTACATCAGCCTACTCTCTTCCACTTCTCCACCATTAATGATAGATTAAAATCACTCCAAAAATATGCATGCCCATATAGCTCAATCGACTCTTAGTTTGTCACCATACAAACACAATTAACCCCATTATTTTCTCCAAAATGATGCTTAACTAAATTCAATGTATGATTAGCAACTCTAATCCTCTTGAGGCTTATATTGAATCCCATAAAAATCAATTTCTATTCGTTCTAAAATTTGCATTACAATGACTTAAATAATCCATCATCGACCAACTAAACCATAAATCACATAATATCCATGTTTTATTCCATTAAAATACTATCAACTAGTTGATAAATAATTTATTCCCATGCAACACCCATCGACCAAATACAATAAAAATTATATGGAGTGGCAACTTAACTAGGTATTACAATACTAGAGTTTAATGTTGAAATACTATCCAAAAACATACATAGCAATTACAATGTTTTCTTAAAATCATTAAATAATTATCATTAATATATTATTTTATCTAGTATATATTATGAGTATCAATTCTTTATTTAAATAATTAATTAGATACAATATCTTTTAAAACAATGTTATTTATCTTTCAAAATTTAAATTATAATATCATAATAATAATATTTAATTATTATCTAAATATTATAGATCAAGTAACTATTATGGAATCCATCACAACATCACAATCTTATACTATACATCCATATATAATAAGGCACTGAGATAAGTAAAAATAAACAAATTAACTCATTTAGAAAAATAATTACATTATTGAAGATAAGTTAGTATGATCATAAAACTAGTGAAATCACTCAATGAAATAACATGATCATCATCAAAAATTAGTATCATACTGGAAAACATATTAACAATTTCCTAAAATAAAAGTACACAAAACATGATATGCTATTTATATCAAATAATTAATTATGAAACATGATATACTAAGTGGTGTGTGAAAGGGTTTATGGATTCATTCTCTATCATCCCTAATGTATCCATCTAAACCACCATATCTAATGATGCTCTCCCTTTATCACAATATGAGGGAAGAATTTATCCTACATCCACCTCATGACAACGAAGGTAGTGTTGAAAAATAACTATATATTGAGTGGGGGTTGAATTAATAGATTGTTTAAACTTATTCCTTTAATAATTTAAATGTAGAATAAAACATATATGTAGAGATCACACACAAAAAAACACATAACACTATATGTATACATGAAAAAACCAATATGGGAAAAACCACGATGAGAAATAAATACTATAATTTTCTATTCTAATCCAACCTCACAAACAAAACCTCACTAGTTATACATTTAAAGTCACCAACCCTAAGGAGACACGAATCCCCTGATTTAAGAGAACCAACTCTAAGGAAACACACACTCCTTAACTGAGCACCTCTTAGATTCATATGGATCTACAACTACAAATTACAATATAGAGTCAAAAATGAATCAAATTATTCATTCTCTATTATAGGTCTAGTCTGTAACTTCTCATGCTTTGTACTTCATCTCTCTTCTCTTCCCTTCTATCTTTGTGTCTCTATATTTATTTATTTGACACAATTCAATTATTTCATCAACTTATTGTATTATGGATCTCTCTCTCTCTCTCTCTCTCTCTCTCTCTCTCTCTCTCTCTCTCTCTCTCTCTCTCTCTCTCACACACACACACACACACACACACACACACACACACACACACATTCATTGGATCTAGCATTCATATCTTTTATATGTTCACACTAGTTTGCTAACACATCATGCTCTATATTATTGGACTTTAGTCCCTATATTTAATATCAAGTTTCCCACATCTTGAACTCATGATTCACCACCATGATTCTTTGTCTCATTCCTATTTTTAGCACATATTGGGCTCTAGTTTTCATGCACATGCCATATTACACAAATTGATCTATTGCAATGATCAATTTTGTTGTTTATGTCATATTTTATGGCTTAACTACAACTTGACTATTATGATGAACATATCTCTAAATATCAGCCATTGATCTTAAGTTTCACACCATGATTTGATGGTTTTTTATCAAATTTATCAACTATAAAATGCATCCATTAGATCAAGTTCTGATAGAATCATGTGTTATACTGGATCTTTATGTGCTTTTAAGCTTTAATGTTCTAATTTTAAAATGCATCCATTAGATATTTTGATCTGATCTCCCTCATGTCATTAGATCTTCAAAGTTACATGAACATTATCTCTTTATATGCTTAAACCCTGAGATCTTAATCTCATCTCACAACTTCTTGAGTTTTTATAAAAAATACGCTTCATCTATCTCATAAAACTAGATCGATCTTTAACTCACCCCTATCTTGTTAAATATAGAGAACTTGATCCCATTGATTCCACTCATTCCATTAGATCTTCATAGCATGATAATCTTTTCATCATTCAATCCTATGACAAGAATGAACTTTATCTTAGCTTAATGTTAAACTTTGACCACTTGTCCACATCTCGTTGCAACCTTACATCTTAAAGTAAACATGCTCCATTGATCTCTTCAAGATTTTTTCAATACTTAGCTTGTGTAAATTTGACTATGGGAACCATTTCAATCTATTTATAAGGTCAAATTTGTACCTTCATAACTTCTACTTCGGTCAACTTACTATTATGAAATTTGGACCATATAAACTAGCCATAAAATTGAAGAAACCCATATGCTCATTTCTTTCTAAATATTTCACGTGTGAAAGATATAATGCCATTAATCTGATCATTGTTCTACCATAGATCCAACTCTACATAAAACTATATAGAAGGCCAACTTTGATATTCCATAACTTTTATTCTACCTAGTTGCATGACTTAGACTTTGGTGCACAATATCCTCTCATATAGTGGATTTCATCCATATATCAATCTTCTCCTGAAACCTTCATATGTACAAGATGTGACATCATTAAAATTCCTTCTCATCTTTTCTTGAAATATGCAAATTTGACTAAGTGTGGGAAAACACTATCAAAATGCTTGGGAGCCCAACATTTCACATGCATATCTTTTGTCACTCTACATTGCATAACATAAGATTTAGTACATAAAAACTAGGAATAAAAATTAATAAAACCATATGATCATTTTTTATTGCATGTGTGTGAATTCTAACCTCATCAACATATTTACTTGGCTCTGCTTGAACCATTTTATAAATTTGGCTAAGTATGCAAACTTAGTTAATTCTATCTGAGTAGCTGACTTTGCATCATCATATCTTTGATCATGATTCATTACATGAACTTAAACATGGTACATAGAAAATAGAGACTAATGTGATCAAAACCATATGACCAACTCCCCCAGACTCATTCACACATGGAAATGGTGACATCAACAAATTGCCTATTCAGATTTTCTACCACTGGACCCAAAATGTCTAGCTGAACAAAATGAAGAACTGCATGAATTACACTCATGCACACAATGACTCCATTCATCCTTGACCTTTGATAGGATCCATTTTAAATCCTCAAATCAACATACTCATCTATGAACATCAATGACATCCATAATTCTAATAATCACCCTTTTGACATCAATGATAATCATATTTCCAACAATCTCCCCCTTTATCATTGATGACAAACTAAATTATTTAATCTTATAATACTCTAATCCTTCTCTAGAATTGTTTACATTGGCTTCTAATGAGTGTGAACTAAAGTTTTTCATACCAAACTTACCCCCCATTAGACAATGGAACATTTACCTAAACTCATCTTGGACACATGCTCTACTCTTTCAAACTTGTATAGAGAGCATCTGCACTTTTTCTCCCATAGAGAGAATTTGCACTTTTTATCCCCCTTTGACATCAATGTAAAATGGACTCTGTCTCACTATTTGTCTAAATTTTTCTCCCCTTTATCATATAAAGGAGTTTGTCTAAGAATATACAATAATAAATTCATTATAATCTTGCAAAAAAATATACATACATGAGTTGATTTTTATCTCATCTTTTAGGATTTAACAAAGTTTATATGATCCTCCACTTGGTTTCATGCCACATCACTAGGATATAGTGATGTGATGTAGGAGACACCACTCTAAATTCTATCTCAGATACTCAAAGTGTTCCTTGGGAAGAGGTTTGGTGAATATGTTTGCAACTTGATCTTTATTTGGCATATACTCCATTTTGACCTCTTGATCTACAACTTGTTCTATTAAGAATTGATACTTGATTGATAGTTCTTGGTTCTAGAATGCATCACAAGATTTTTTCATATACTACTAGCACTTGAATTATCAAAAAGAATAGAGATAGGTGATTTGTATTCTACCTTGATGTCTTTGAGTTTTGCTTCATCCACAAGACTTGAATACAACATACAATTACTAATACATACTCTACTTCTATTGTAGAAACATTAATTTACTCTTTCCTTTTGCTCAACAATCAAATAATTTTGTTTCTAAGGAAAAATGCACCACCACTAGTTATCTTCTATCATCCACACTTCCTACCCAATCAACATCTATATATGTTATCAAAGTGAAATATTCACCTTTTGGATACCATAGACCATAGTCAATTTTACTTTTGATATATCTAATTATCCTTTTTACTACATTGACATGTGACTCTTTAAGAGTATCTTGAAATCTTGTAACCATTCACACTACTTGCATGATATCATGTCAGGATTTTGTTAGGTATAGAAAACTACCTATCATTATTATATACATAGTATGATTTGCATCAAGGGACTCATCCTCTTTGCTCAACTTACATCCATTTATCATGGGAGTATTAATTGGTTTGCTATCTTCCATTCCAAACTTTTTGAGAATTCCTTTGCATACTTGTTTTGGTATATAAATATCACTTTATTAGTTTGTGCTATCTATAAACTTAGGAATAAATAAAGTTCTCAAAGGATAACTATCTCAAATTCATGTTGCATTTGAGTAGAAAAGTCTTTGCACATTCTATTGTTGTCACCACTAAAAATGATGTCATCTACATATACAATAATAATTAACATATGCTCACCTTCTGATTTGAAGTGAAGATTATTTTCTATATATCCTTTGTTGAATCTTTATTTTTGAAAGTACTAGTATAATCTTGAATATCATGCTTGAGGTGGTTATTTTAGGCCATACAGACCTTTCTTCAGTTTGCATACATAATCTTCTTGTTCTAATAGATGAAAACCTTCAGGTTGTTCTATGTAGACTTTTTCTTCTAGGTTTCCATTTAGGAAAGTAAACTTAACATCCATTTGATAGACTTTGAACTTATTATAAATAGATAATTCTAAAAGCATTCTTATGGATTCCAATCTAGAAACTAGAACAAATGTTTTCTCAAAATATATGCTCTCACCTTGTGCAAATACTTTACACACCAATCTTGCCTTATTCCTTACAACATCTCCATCCTTATTGATCTTGTTTCTATAGACACATTTTATACTTATCACATTCTTATTTGAAGGTCTTGGAACTAACTACCAAGTTTTGTTATTTTCAATTTGGATCAATTTTTCTTCCATGGCTTTTAGCCAATTCTCATCATTTTTAGCTTCAAAATAGATTTTGGGATCAATTTTAGACATTAGATTAAAACTTACTTGTTCCTTGTTTTGTGAAACTCTTCTCCTTATCTGAACTCCTTCATTCTTATTACCAATGATATGATCTATAGGATTATCTTTTTGAAAAAATCTTGTAGGTGCCTTTTCATTTACTTCATGATGCTCTTCATTAGCTTCTTCTTCAAAATCTAATTATTTAATACATATTTCTTTGTCAGGGTTAACATGTTGCAAGCCTTCTTTAACCTTGAATTAATGCTCTCTAAAATCTTGTGTAGCCTTTTATTATAACATATGTAGGATTTTATTTGGGTGGAATAACCAAGAAATATTCCTTCATCACATCTTAATTCAAAGCTTCCCAATGTTTCCTCTTTTCTCCTAATGTAGAATTTACTTCCAAATACTCTCAAGTACTTCACAGATGTAGGTTTTCCATACCATAGTTCATAGGGATTTTTGTCACTTTTTACCCTTTATTTAACTCTATCTAAGATATATATTATTTTTTGGACTTCTTCTCTCCAGTATCCATCACGTAACTTGGCCTCTTTCAACATTGTTCTGGCCATTTATTTGACTATCTTATTCTTTCTCTCAAAAACTTCATTATGCCATGGAGTCCTTGATGTAGAGAAATTTATTTTCATTACATTATTCTCACATTACTCTATGAATTCATTTGAGTTGAATTCTCCACCTTTATCAAATCTTAAGCATTTGATTTTTCATCCACTCTCATTATCCACCATGGCCCTAAAGATCTTGAATTTCTCAAATGTCTAAGACTTATCCTTAAAAAAGGTTATCCATGTCATTCATGAGTAATCATATATAAATAACACAAATTATCTCTCTCTTTTATATCCTCTAGTATTAGTAAGACCACAAAGATCAGCATGAACTAATTCTAGAGGCTTTGTAGTTGCATACTCCTTTGCTTGAAATCTGACCCTTGTCTGCTTGCCTTGTTGACATTCCTTACAAGTAGTGTCTATAGGTTTGGTTATCTTAGGCATGTGTCTAACATAGTTATTTTAACTCACTTTGAATAGGTTATCAAAATTGACATGACCCATTTTTCTATGCCATAACCAACTCTCATCAATCTTTCCTATCAGGCAACTATTACCGTTCACTTCAACAAGATTATAGATATTACTTTTAGTTCTTTCCCCTTCAGCAACTACTCTTTGAGATCTCCCTGAATTACAACCTTGTACATTAAATGTGATCTTATATCCATTGTCACATGTTTTTTCACACATATTAGGTTATGTTTCAATTCTTCATCAAAAAAGACATCATGTGTAGTCAGTTTTCCATCTATGTTCAATGTTTCTTTACCTCCAATCTTTAATTCAATGTTATCTCCCAAACTAATAGGTCCTTCCTTACATTTTCTCAATTTTATGAAATTGCTTTTGTCACCAGTCATATGTTTTGAGCAACCACTATATATTAGTCACAAATTTTACTCTTTGGCATGGAGTACAGTTTGAGAAATCATAGATCGATCTTTCACTTTTCACACATTTTTAGGTTTCTTATTTAGCTTATTTTTCTCCTTTTCAAAGACATGTGAACATTTTTTCACATGAAGAGGCATGCCTTTACTCTTAATTTATGTTTTTGGTCTTAAATTTTTTGTTCTGCGTTGTTTATCTATGTGACCAAAATTATTGTAATTATAACATATTACATTTCTATCTAACAAGGGAGAAAATGAGTTTGTTCTTACAAAATTTGTTCTCCTTTTAGGTACAAATCTAAAATCAATAATATTATGACCAAACTAATTATAGGTATAATAATTACCATAGAAAGATGAGAAATACTTGGTCATAACATTTCTTTGTGATGTATGAGGAGCTCTTCTAAACTCTAGCTTCTTCAAGGCTCTCACTTTTGTATATCCATCTGCATTAACTAATTTTCTCTTCTTCTTTTCTACAATCTTATTTTCAAATTTCTTCACATCAGATGTGATTGTGTCTTTATTTTTATCCTTACAATATTTCTCTCTATTTACTCTTGATTCTCCATCTACTTTTAAGTTGTGATATAGTTAGCAGATGTACTAGTTATGGAACTTTTTCCTTTTTCATAACCAAGACCAGATCTCTCTTTTGAAGGATTTTGAGAGTTGATAAAATCATCAAGAATGTTTAATCCTCCTTTAAAATTTAGACCTTTACCTATTTAATATTTATCTTTATCAAGCTCTTTTTGCAAATCCACTATCTCTACTTCTAAATTCATGCACTCATTAGATTTAGATTGTATTTCAAGTTTGACTACATATTATATTCTTCTAGCCTCTTTAACTTATGTCTTTAGGCTAACCACCATCTAATAAGATTTTTTAAGACTTTTGGACACTTTTTAATCTCATTTTATCAAAGCTTCTTATATTTTGAGTTTTCTTTTCTTAGCTTGTCAATTTCTTTCAGATCACAGATGAGTTTACAATCTAGATCCACTTCTACTTCTTCTTCATCTTCATCTGAATCTTCAACTTCTTCCTGATCCACAAAAGCTTATCATAATGTCATGAATATGACTTACTATTCCTCAACCATAAAATCATAGTCATGATCATCATAAGAACTATCACTATCATCCAATGAATCACTATCTTATTTTTTGTATAGGCCTTTCTTGTTTTTCAAGTTCTTCTTCTTGCAATAGTGGGGTTTAATATTTATACTATCATCTTCTTTCTTAGATTTATCCTTTTTATTATAAGGGCATTTAGAAGTAAAATGTCCTACTTTACCATAGATAAATAATTTTAAGGGTGACTTACCTTTATACTTTCTAGACCCTCTTCTTAATCTTATGTCAAATTTGGCTTATTATTCATCAATCTCTTGAGACCCAGATGTAGGTGCTTTTGCCTTTACTGGTTTGGATGCTTTAAATGCAACTTATCTCTTAAAGGTATATGTTTCTCCCATTCTCATCTCATAGGTTGTGAATGTTCCATGTAACTCATCAACAATGAGTTTATCCAAATCTCTTGCTTCCTCTATTGTAGATATTTTAGAATCATACCTTGATGTTAGAGATCTTACGGAATTTTTTGAAAATGACCAAATCTTTCATCTCTTCAACAAGGCCTTTGATTGCATTGACTATTTCATCTACGTTAAAGAGGTATTCTATAATTTTATATTCTTCATTCATTTTAAGGATCTCAAACTTGCCTTTAAATTTTTGTAACTTGTCCCCGTTTACCTTGTCGTCACCTTCATAGATGCTCTTTAATTTTTTCTAGATATCTTATTCATTTTGATAATTAATCACTTTTACAAACTCTAAATTAGATAATACACAAAGGATACCATTATTTACCTTAGCATTTCTCTCATATGCCTTATTTAAAGCCTAGTTAGTAGGAGTTATAGTATGGATTATATATCCATTTACAATATACATCCATATATCAAACCCTAATTAGGATATATATATATATATATATATATATATATATATCCATTCTAATGTTTAAAAATGTATAGTTTGATCCATCAAAGAGAGGTTATTTGTTTGAGGAAGAGCCTTCTTGACTAGCCGTTTGTGTTCACAATCCAAGATCTACTTGAGCTGATTAAAATTATTCTAAGGAACCAATACTATAATACTAATTTTTGGAACACAACTATCTACTGAGAGGGGGATGAATTAGTAGATTGATTAAACCTCATCATTTAATACTTTTAATTCATAAAAAAACATATATGCAAAGATCACACACATAAAAACACATAACACCATATGTATACATGGAAAATCTAATATGGTAAAAACCATGGTGAGATATAGCTTCTACAATATACTATTATAATCCAACCTCACAAATAAAATCTCACTAGTTACACATTTAATGGCACTGACCCTAATGAGATACCAATCCCTTGATTTAAGAGCACCAACTCTAAGGAAGCACACAGTCCCTAACTAAGCACCAAATCAACTTATCTAATGGCACCTACCTATCATATTCATATGAAGCTACAACTCTAGATTACAATATTGATTCATAAATGAATCCAATTCTCTATTCTCTATTACAGGTTTGGTTTATAACTACTCATGTTTTGAACTTAATCTCTTTTATCTTCCCTTCTATTTATGTGTCTTTATATTTCTCTATTTCACATAATTCAATTACTCCAACAAATTATTTTTTATCCTAGATGACATATATATATATAAGCATTATATCTAGGGATCATATCTTTTTTGTGTTCACATTAGTTTGCTAACACATCAAACTTTATTCTATTGGACTTTAGTTCATATCTTTAAAAATAGTTTCCTTCATCTTGAACTCATGCTTCACTACCATGATTCTTGGTCTCATTACTATTTTTAGCATATATTGGGCTCTAGTTTTCATGCACATGCCATATTACACAAATTGATCAATTACAATGATGAATTTCATTATCTATGTCATATTTTATGGCTTAACTACAAGTTCCTCCACTTGACCATTAGGATGAATAAATCTTTAAATATCGACAATTTATCTTAAGTTCACACCATGATATAATGGTTCTTATTCAAATTTCTCAACTTTCAAAATGAGTCTATTAGATCATGTTATGATAGGCTCACATGATCTATTGGATATTTATATGCTTTCAAGCTTTAATGTTCTAATTTTAAAATGCATCCCTTTGATGTTTTGATTTTATATCCTACATGTCATTAGATATTCAAATTTGCATGAACTTTAGCTCTATCTATGGTTAAACCTAGAGATCTTAATATTATCTAATTACTTCTTGAGTCTTGGGAACAAATAGACTTCATCGATCTTATCAAACTATCTTGGTTTTTTACTTGCTTGTATCTTGTTAAATATCAAGAAATTAATCCCATTAAGTCTACTAAATCTATTAGATATTAATTTCATGATCATCTTCTCATCATTCAATCCTATGACAAGCTCTAGATTTATCTCAACTTGACATTAAAATTTAACCACTTGTCCTCATCTCATTACATCCATATAAATTAGAGAAAACACACTTCATTGATCTCTTTGAGATTTTCCCAATCTTTACTTTTTGTAAATTTGACTAAGTATGGGAACCATTCCAATCTATTTGTAAGGTCAAATTTGCACCTTCATATCTTTTTCTTCGCTCAACTAACTATTCTAAAATTTGGACCATATAAACTAGGTATAAAAATGAATAAATCCATATGTTCATTTCATCATAAATCCTTTGTGTATGTGAGATATTATGCCATTAATCTTCTCACTCAAATTATTCTACCATAGAGCCAACTATGCGTAGAACTTCTTAGAAGGTTAAATTTGTTCTTTCATACCTTTTTTTGTGATTAGTCGCATGAATTGAAATTTATTTCATAAGATCCCCTCACATAGGGGATTCCATCCATATATCAATATACTCTTGAAACATTCATACATGTAAGATATGACATCTTCAAAATTCCTTCTTATCTTTTCTTGACATATGCAAATTTGACTAGGTGTGGGAAAACATTATTAAAATACTTGGGAGCCTAACTTTTCACATGCATATATTTTGTCTTGATACATCATGTGACCTAAGATTTCATATACAAAAGCTAGGCACAAAAATGAACAAACCCATATGATCATTTTGTCCTAACACGTTTATGTGTGTGAATATTGGCCTCATCAACATGATTACTTGGTCCTTATTGAACCCTTTTGCAAATCTAGCTAAGTATAGAAACTTAGTGAATTTTGTTTAAGTAGCCAACTTTACATCCTCATATCTTCAACCAATTTTCATCACATGACTATAAATCTAGCACATAGCATTTAAGGACTAATGTGATCATGACCATATGACCAAATCCCTTATATGCATTCACACATGGTAATGGTGATGTCAACAAACTACCTATTCAAAATTTTGTCACTACACCCAAAATGATTAGATGAAAAAAATGAATAACTGAATTAATTTTAATCATGCACACAAATAATCTATTTATCCTTGACTTCTGATAGGATCCATTGCACATCCTTAAATCAACATACTCATCTATGAACATCAATGAAATCCATAATACCAATAGGTAATTACCTCAAAACATTAATATATCCATAAAATAATGTGTTATAATAATCAAACATGATCCCAACTAAAATAAAGGAGGCCACATCCTTGAAAGCATCCAATCAGTTATACAAAATGAAATTATAGTGGGCTAGGATAGTAATTGTGATGACACATGCATGAACATCTCTCATCAAGATATGGGTATCAAATAACATGAATCATCATTATGAAAAAGTGAGTTGGATTTATTGCCTAAGGAGGGAGGTAACATGCTTTTCAAGTATCTTTTGACCCGTTCAAACTAGTATTTTTTAGAACCTCCTAAATGTCTTCCTAAAGACTATTGGCATAGAGCAAATGGGGGTGATAGGGAACATTGAGAACCAACCTCTTATTTCAAGGTGTTAAGATTAAATAAAGTTTGGAAAAAATTATGATGAGGTGGACTCATAGAGTTAATGGTAAGGATTAATGAGCATGATGCTAATTTTACAAGGTATTTTGTTTCTAGTTGGAATAAGGGAATGGTGAAGATGTGAGGAATTAAGATTGAAATCATAGAGGAATTTATAGGTAAAGTCATGGGCATGATGTGTGAGGGGAAAAGGCATATAAATATTAGTCTAAAAAGTGAGAACTCCTCCATTATTTATTCTACACAAATGATTTTATCAAAATGGATAAGAAGGGTTTCCTTTGTGTTGATCTCCCATAATAATAGCCTAATATTTGACTTTAGGTGATGAAATACCTAACACTCGAAAGTAAGCATACTTCAATTTTCTTCCACCACTTTTTATTGTGAAACCATTTCTATGTATATAAGATAAGTCTCTCATTTTACCTCTTAATGTCTTTATAAATCATAACCCTTGCCCACCAGGATAATGAATCCAACCCTATACTATACCAAGGACTTATATTATTGTTGGTAAAACATGGCCAACCCTTGCAAGGTAGGTAGGTTCCCCTAGGGGTCCTCATCTGAGAACTCCTTAGAGGAAGATCCTACCTCAAGATCCTACCACCCTTTTGCATGTACCCCCAATATAACCTATCTAAAACCTTCACTAATGACCTCCCTCTAAAGTTGTTTGTTCGTAAGACCAAACCAGTTATTCTAAATAAGGCACCTCTGCAAGTTCACCAAGAAGGACAAACTTCTCTTATCTAAAGAAATGAAAAGTAATAAAGAGCAATTGGATATCTTCAATAGTAATTTACTTGAAATTGGGATGAACCTGGGTAGTCTCATTCAAGAATGGAATGCCTTGCATAGGCAAGTAGACATAACTATCTAATATTTCATCCATTTAAACAAGGTGAACCAAAATCTCGTGAAATAGCTACTAAATGTGACCTAATATCCCCAACATGACTCCCATCAACAAAATGCCTCTACAAGAATAGAGACATAAAAGGCCATGAATGATCCTCTCTTGAGATGATACTGAAGGACCTAGTATTAGGATGAGGGCCAACATTTCTAAGAGCAAGCAAGGTGCACCTGAGAATATAATTAAAGATGAAAAGGAACCATTGGAGGGTTTCCCCTCCTGATATGTTTATTTTTCCATGTTTTTGTTTTACCTCCTAAGTGGTTAACTAGATTTTTTTTTGTTTTAGCCTTTGAGACATACTGCTCTTTTGTATAACACTTATATGGTTCTTGTTCCTTATAGAACTAGGTTTTTTACCCAATCAAATAAAAACAATCAAACATGATCATAATGTATAGAATGTAAAAGCAATGTTAACTCATAAAAAATA
Source organism: Torreya grandis (assembly GCA_037957365.1). Classification (NCBI taxonomy): domain Eukaryota; kingdom Viridiplantae; phylum Streptophyta; class Pinopsida; order Cupressales; family Taxaceae; genus Torreya; species Torreya grandis. Next base: position 3,567,931 of record JARHVA010000829.1, read on the forward strand.
AATCTTGTAAATTAAGCAACACAAACTATCTCATAATCAACATATGTCATCAAGATTAATCAAATATTAGTTAATAAAATAATCAACCATAAAAATCCACAAATCATATAGGTTATTTATCATAGAGAAAAATCAAGATGTGATATAGGGTTTGTGCTTATGAAGCCCAAAAATATCAAATCACTAGTATGAGAAAGTTAATTCATGATTTATGAAAGAAAAATTAGTCTAAAAATTCAAATATCACTTTATTATAAAATTAGATTGATTACACAAAGGGTACACATTGTGATACTATGAACCATGTTTGCATCCTCAATTACCAATTTTATGCCAATATTTTTTCATATCCAACTAAAAATATAAAATAGAATACATAAAACATAAGTGATTATAAAATTGACCAAAAGGATACAAAGATTTGAAGTTTAATCCTAACATATATTATTTAAAATAAATATATCAAAATACCTTCTATACATCCTATATGCATATCTAAGTTTTATTGTGTATATTTTAAAATGCATGGGCATCATACTGATCATTTTTTCCCATTAAATAACCAAATACAAAGTCATAAACATAGTGGTGATCCTATCATTTACACATCTACCAATAAACCCACTCACATTATGAGTACTTATCATAAAACACAAGTGACAAAAAAAACATATGGGTACTAAAAGAAAATTTAGAGAAAAAATAGTTGTAAATAGCATACTTATAGGAAGAAAAGGTTCAAAATGACAAATAAAATTGATAGAATGATATAAACTTACCTCTCTAAAATAGTGCTTGTCTTTCCAAATAGTACATGTAGTTTTAATGAAATATTTACAAAAAATTGGTTATCATGGTCAAGGATTGGAAAATAATTCGCAAGGCACCACTCATCCTATTTCCACATATGACCAAAATGAACATTAAGGATTGAGATATATTGAAAATACTAATTAAAATCATTCAAATATACTTTTATCAATTTATAGTAAATATATTGTTCAAGTACTCAACATTTGGTGAATCCATGTTATGTATAACTAATTTAAGTAGTCCAAGTACCTAAAGAGGATCAATTGGTATGTATTTAAGTCCTCCATTTTGTGATAATGTAGCTTTTGTACCTTTATATTCTTCATATCAAGTTGATATTTATAGATTCACCTCAAGTAGATGTGAACCATAAGGATATCCATAGTTTTGGGATATTTACTCTAATCCAACCCATAATCATGTTTCCAATCAACCTTGCCAAAGTCATGTTCTTTCCAATCATCCTGAAAAAATTGTGCAAGAGATAAGACTTGACTTTGAGAGATAGTGTATGGAGATTGATAGGGAAGAGGGAAAAAATATGCATCAAGAACTTGTATATTAGGCCTATATACATAAATAAGAGATTGAATCATTGAATATATCTAATGAGGTTATAATATAACCAATACAAAAATTTCCCATGATAGTATAAATAATTGAGTCCAAAATCCCAAGTAGGAAACAAGAACTAAAACCTCTTGAACATTCAAGAGAATCTACTTGTTTAAAAATTATAAGTTTTAGGACTCTAAATCCTATTAAATACCCTATTCCTATAAAATATGTAATCACTCTTTTCTATGAGCCTAAGATAATTCCATATTGGAAACCTTATTGGACCAAGATCCCTGATTATGTCATTCCTACTCTTAATAAAGATCATTTTCCCATGCCAATCCAAAATCAAGAGATGAAGAAAGTTGTATAAGCCCAACCAATAAAATCTATAAGTTTACTGACCCTCCCATGTAATACTTAAGTTACAATCATAAATGAAGATCAAGGCATATTAAAATGTGAGAGATTGATTTTTGAGTGGAAAGAGAAGTATGAAGCATCCCTAACACAAGTTTATTTCCATTATTTCAAATAAATATTTAATGAAATTATTACTTTCAAATATTAAAGCCTTTTTAATTCCTTTTCAATACTAAATAACATTGATGAGTATCCCATAATTACCTATATTCCTATGCCACCAAATGGAACCTCTCTCCCCCCCGCCACCATCTCCATTTCTTTGGGAAGACCTATTGTATGGAGAGAAAAAAAAGAACATCTAGGTGAAGAGGAGAATTTGACAAAAAAGGATGATTAAGAGTTGTGTTAGTCAAATGACCTTAAATTTAGCATATAATAAGATCATATTGAATCCATTGAGGGGAAAAATAAAATTACAACTTAAAGTGAACTTCAAGAAGTATATTATGAAGATGTTCAAGATGACATGGAAATAACTAGTGATATTGTAATAGTGGTTTCATAAGGTAACACCCCTATACATGAACTAAGTAAAAATAAAGAAGATAAAAGTAATGATAAAAAAAGGTTTCGATTAATATATTGAAATTTTTTCATAATTTGACAATAAAAATGGCATATCTAAAGATGTCATAAAAATCCAAGAACATTGTCCTAGTGAGCCACTAAAGGCTAAAGTTGCAACTATTCTTATGTATTAGAATGTGGTTACATTGGAGTGATATATTAGTATTAAAGAGAAATATAAGGTGATAATTTAATAAAAATAATATTATTTTTATATTGGAGATATGTTTGCTTCAATTTATTTAATTGTAGACAATTTAAAGAGGTTGACAATTTAGAAAACTGTTGATCCAACCAAAATGACATTCAAACAACAGTTTGTTCCTCATCTTTGTCAATTGCATGGAGAGGAATTGAGAGGTTTTTGATTTTATCCAAGTGGATTTTGATTATTTTACATATATTAGTTTTGTATTTCACATTCCTAAAATTTCATATATGCACATGTTTAATTACTATTTTTAGCTTTCATTTTGCTCTAAGTGTTATCTTACACATTTTTTAGTTGGTAGTTATTTTAATTTTCAATTCAATAAGTGTTTATGCACAAATATTTTATTTGATTGAGAAAATTTTAATTTTATATTATTTATATTTTAATAAATCCATATCATAATGGATAAGGCTACCATTCTTGAGTGTTTAGCAAGAAAACATCCTAGTAGAGTGTCCAACAATATTGATAATTTTATCAGCATTGGTCAAAGTTGTTTATGTCCAGGTTTTAAAGAAGACTCCATTAATGGAGTTAAAAATAATGAGGTTTTCCAAAAATTTATAAAACCTTCATCATGAATTAAAAAAATATTTAGAACAACTCACAAGTCCAAATTTTGACAGAGGTTTCTTATACTCCTTTAACTAGCTAGTTGCGAGCTAGTGAAAGCAATTTTCAAATGTTTGGTACATGAAGGAGAAGAATATTTGGTTATAATTATATTATGGGGATTTATTTTACCATATTATATCAATATGAGATACATAATTTTTATGTTAGATGATCTTAATGTTATGAAAAATTGTTAAGAAAGAATGTGCTCTAAAACCCTTCTTAAACCCTAATGGCTCACTTTTAGGCAATATGTTTTCATTTTTGAATTACTTGTTGAAAAATAAAAGTTTTTTGAGATATTATGTGGAATAAATTACATTAATAAAAATTAATTAATCAAAATTTAAATAAAAATAATGGATAAAGGCAAAGGTGGTATAGGTATCAAGGTTTTAAACAAGAGAGACAATCAGAAAATGCATGTTTTGAGAGGTTTAAAATAGTGTTTGAGAATATAAAATGGTTTTAATTATGATATATATTATTATAGGTAATAATTAAAAAAAATATGTATCTATGCCTCACATAAATGAAAAAAATAGTAAAACTTAGACCTACAGGCATTTAGAAATGAAATTGTGCAAGCTAGGAAACACCCAAAAGTGCATATTTTGAGTTTTATTAAATTAAATATCTTTCAATATGACATGGATTTATATTTTTATTTAATTTAATTTTTATATATTTTTTTATGTCTATAATATATCTTAAGAGAGATAAAATTTCAAAATACAGGTATGACCATGAATGAAACCAAGGTTTTTCATTATTTTGCTCATAAATGGAGTTAGAAATAACTATTTCGGATCCTTACAATGGAAAAAAATTATTTGTGAGTGTATATAATTAATTTAAAGGTTTTATTAAATGATAATTAAATGAAAAAAATTCAAAATAGGACCAGCTTATTAAAAAACATCTCTAGGTCACCCTGCAGGAAGTGAGCAAACACTTTTTTGTGAATTTTTGTTTAAGAGTTTTGGAGATTTTAAGAAAATTTAAGTTATAAAAAATTTATACCTATCCAATTAGAATATTATGAGTTTATTTTAATTTATATAACTCATTTAAAACCCCGTAATCCAAATAAGGAGTCTTTGAGGCCTAGAGAGCTCAAGAGAGCACAAAATAGCATTTTTTAAAGTTGTACATGGAGTTTGGAGCTAAAAAATTGTTTTAATGTATATAAAACCATGGTGATTATTTTAAAATACTATTCACACTAATTATATATACATATAATAAAAATTCATCGTGTTCTAGGTTCTCAAGATGCATTTCAAGAAGAATGTCAAACCACAAAAGATATACATTTCCAAGAAGAACCAATATGAAGATCTATTATCAACATCATAAAATAAATAATTATAAATAATATTTAATTAATAATTAAACAAATAAAAAATAAAATATCTCTCCTATTATGCCACCCTTGGGGAAGAAGATAATTTACAAGCTAAGTCAATGCATTGTGCTTTTAAGAAGCTTGTCTAGTCAAACAATATGCATGTTAGTTATCTAGAGATAAAGAAAGAGTTAATTATTTATTTTTAAGATTAAATCAAGCTTAGAATTATTTTACATAAAAATTAAATAGGTTTTTCTCCTAATATTCCCCTTTTATCTAAATTTATAAAAGTTAAGAAGTCAAACATGCATATAAGATGTAAGTCAAGAAGCTCAAGTCAAACTCCAAGTTGCAAGTCAAGATAGGTCAATTCAAACTCCAATAAGAAAAAAGGTAAATAAATTCAAACTTAAATATGCATGCATGATCAAAATTAGTTAAACTAATATGAAAATGAGTTCAATATAAGTTACAAGATCACGGGGAGTTAACTCAAGACTCAACCAAAAAAGCAAGCAAATTGACTTTTGACTTTTCCAAAATATTAAAACAAGAATATCTATTTATATTGTTGGGTGAATATTTTGTCATCAACTAACTAATGACAAAATGGGGATATCAGCCACAGCATAAGGGAGATTTACACCACGAGGAGTGTGGCTTTACTAGATTTAGACGAGGTAAATCTCTCCTCTCATCAAGGGGAGGTTCCCTATCAGTATTTGCGTGCTATAAGTATGTATATAATTAAGCAAAAAATAACACATGGGGGGTAGAACAACATCTACTTCTCTTTTTTCAGAAGTAATGTATGAAGAACAAAAGAGGAAAATCCCTGATCTAAAGCTAACAACATTCCTCTTCTTTCAGGAATGGTATCAAACGAAGAGCAAGAGATTACCTGAAGTAACAAAGTCACAAGAATGCTCACGCAAACACAAAGTCTTCCGTAGCTTCTCCACAGATTCGGAACAAGTACAACCGTAGAGTAAAGTGAAGCACAAAGTCTTCACCTGAAACTACAAAAGATAAAAGAATCTCAAAGGTAAAAGCAGCACAAAGTCTATCTTCTACCCTCAAGAAGTGCCCTTAGATAATATCAACACATTCAATTTGCTTATTAAGTCAGATAAACAAGAGATTATCAAGAAAGAGTACATAAGAAACTATTTCCTAGATGACAGATAACTTCAACACAAAGTCTGAAATCACTTGCTTCTCATTCATTTGACAAAATCTGATTTACAAATCTGAGCACAAAGTCTCAAAAGTTGCTTCAATTTCAGCAGAGTGTTTGCTCTCTATTTTTCCAAGATCATTTACAAATGAGGTCTCCACTAAATATAGGGAGAAAAAACCTCAAAAACAGAAAATAATAAAATATAAAATATCTTGGTCAAAGATGACTCATCTTTGACTTTTAGATATTTTTTGAAATATTTTATTCGTAATTACAAATTACAAAATTGCATGCATTCTGCACAAAACAGAAATGCATAAGGATAGAAGAAGAAAGAGAGAAAGTGTCAGTTCTTGCCACCAGACTTCTTCAAATGAGCATCGTACATGGTGATCGATGCCTGAATTTCTATGCTGTTTGGCGCAACTGTGTTCTTGGAGATGATTCTAACCCTGATCAGCACGTCCTCCAATGTTGTGATGGCTTTAGCGTGGTTAGTCAACCTGGATTTTAGACTCTCCAAAGTTAACTGAGCATTTAGAATGCTGTCCACCGAGGACATTGAGAAGGATGTTTCAACAAAAGCTTTTCGGATCATCTCTTTTGGATTTTGAAGATCAATGACTTCTTGATCTCGACATAGGAGTCCTTACTGGAGATGGCACCAACAAACATCAGAGTGCTCTTCTCAGGATTTTTCATTTATTTCCCTCTGTCGGGATCTTTCTCCAAACTATCCATCTCTATTTTCAGTCTTCTTCATGGTCTTGGACTGCTTCAGGGAAACTTCAGTGACCTGGAAGAACTTTTGTTGAAAAGACGTTGATGAAGAGGGACCCTTCACAGAAACCGCAGAAGGAACCATGATTGTGCAATCAGAGGAAGAAGGGAGTGATCAGGGAGATCCGCACGTTTGCTGGTCACGATCAGGGAAATGCGCTTGAAAGGGATGAGACGCGAGCAGGTCAAAAAGCAGAAGAAAAAGGGGAGCAGGTGCAGAAAATGAAAAGAATGAAGGTTTCTCTAGAGTTGGAGAAATGTGAGTACCAGTTGCAAGGGCGGCAAAAATTACCACCTCTGCATCGTTTAGATGTAAGGGCGGCAAAAATTGCCGCTCCTGCACGGGCGGAGCAATGGAGACGGCAAGAACGACCGACGTCGGCAGACAACACTACCGACGTCGGCAAACCTGCCGACAACGACAGAAGAAAACCGCCGACGTCGGCAAACCTACCGACGGCAGCAGAATATCGGCTGACGATGGCGTAATCTTGGCTTAAATAGCCCGCGGGGAATTTACCACCTGCTGAATGGGCAGTGAATTTGGGATGAAGAATGCATGTAAGGGTGGAAAAATTTGCCGCCCTTGCATAAGAAGTGCAGGGGTGGCGATTTTTGCTGCCCTTGCATAAAAAAGGAAGAAAAGTGTAGAGGCGGTGATTTTTGCTGCCCATGCACAGGGGAAAAGGGAGGAAAGACTAATTCCTGAAGGAGTTCAGGAGGGAAAAAATTTGGTAGGGACGAGGTGGTAACCACTTCTCGTTCCGAGGCCAAGATGGGAGCGAATTCGAAATCCATTTCAAAGAATGAACTGAGGGGGATGAAAAGATGAAATAAACAAGTTTCGCAGGGGAGTTCCAAAAATAAGCACAGCTGATTTTGGGAACAACATATATTATGACATATTTCATATTTTATAATTTTTAAAATCCAAAAGTGTTATTTTTAAATTTGGTAGATTTGAAGTTAGAGTTTAGTTGAAGGAAGAGTGAATTGGGAGTTAGCATGACTCATCTCTAGTGGCTTGTCTCCTCTTTCTTTGATTATTATTTCTATATATATATTTTAATTTTTGAATGATTATGACGAGATTATTATTTTAGATTATTTAAACTCTATTAAAATTTGTGCTACCTCACCTTTGAAGTAATAAAGAGCTTATTTTTTCTCCATTTTCAAATTGTTCATGAAGTGTGTTATGTTCATTGATGTAACTTAGTGAATGGATAATTTTCCTATGTTTATGTATGAATATATAAAATTTATTTAGTAAATAAGAAATCTTTTAGGTCATATAAAGTGTCTAATTCTGATTTTTATCTAATCTAAAAGTGGATTCAATCATTTTCCATTCTTTCCAAACTAGTGTGAGTATTTATCTAGACCTTTATGTGAAATAATGATGCAAGAGTCATTGTATAAGAATTAAGTGAATGTGTTTAGGTAATTTCACTTCAAAATTGTGTCAATTATTTTCATAATTGACTTTCACATTGGTGCATCACCCCAAATTTTCAATTTTAATTTTGATTTTTAGCTTTATCATTGATCATTTTACCATTTTCTTAGTCAAGAAAGCACAAAATTAGAGAGTTTGGAGTGAAGTGGGTGAGTGTAACAAAGGGAACCAACCCTTTGTCTAGATATTATCTATAACATGAGGTCATTCACACCTTCAAGAGTTTAAATTTGATCAATAAGAGTAAGAACATGCACACATTTTTGCATAGGGTGCACTTCTAAGTGATAACAAATACATTTGGCCAATGCAAAATAATAAAAACCTAAAAATGAGATACAGTCAAATAATAAATCAAAAAAGGAAAATGCACCATTACACAAAGAACAATTGGCACATCAAGTGTTTAAAATAGGATTTCCAACAAAAATGGTCACAAATCAAGAGACACTTGAAAAATATAAATTTTTAGATGTGGTTACAAAGGGGGAAACTATAATCCATTCCTAATATAAAAACACTTATGCTCTCACTCCTCATATAAATAATGCATAGTATATTGATGAATCATTAAAAAAACTATGTTTTGATTGACTTGATAACTTATCATATGATCTATTCATACCTATAGGACATGGCACCTATCAATTGCATGCATTAATAGAAAATAAGAAACCAAATATAAATAAATGAAAACCAAATTACCAAGTATTAATTTACCAAAATACCATGATATAGTTTTTACTTCTACTATGCACACATATAACACATCTTGTTCTAGAAAGGTTACACCTATACCACTCATAGATGATTCTTATCAATTGGATGGGATCATAGGGTAGTATATTCAAACATTAAAAACCACCAAAAATATTTTAAAATTCAAAAATATTTATGTCACGTACATGTTCTATTGGATCCTTGGCATCTATATATTAGTTCCATGTTGATAGATGACATATCAATTGTTTATACATACACACATGTGTGTCAAAATTATATTTGAGTGTAATATATGCATACACAAATCCATGATATATTAATATTTTAAATGTTTATCCTTCCCTCTACTTATGTTGTGTAGACATTGAGGGCATCTATTTATTTGATATTGATACACATAGGTTATATGGTTTAATGATCATGTTTAAACTTACATATGTACTTACACATGCCTTTATCTATGATTATATCTTACACAAGGTAATTGATATGATATACACTTGAAATTTTCTCTTAACACATTTGATCCATGTGCTACTATGATATTTTTATGCTAGTTGTTTGCATTTTCCTTTTAGCACTTCCTTGAGTTATTTGTGTCACTATTGAATTGCTTATTCAAGCATTTGAATATGATCCTTTGATTATGGCCCCCATGTTTTTATATTTTTTATTTTAAATTTTTGTATGTCATTTTTTTTTTGTATGGACATTTGAATATGTCACCATTGATTTATGGACATTTGACTAAGTCATATCACTTTAATTATGTGGAATTTAAACATGCTTCTCATTTTTACTCTCCTTGGACCATTGCCTTTTGAATTAATTTTGAGTACTCTTATGTATATGCATATTGAACTTGTGTTGTTACTATCTATATGTTTCTATTATCCTTATCATGTATATTATGCCTTCATGTGATCAAATTGGTTTTATGTGATTCAATGTTATATCTACTTGGACATGTTCCTTTTATATGCTATAGTGTTCCATTCAAAGATTATACAATTTTTTATATCTTTTTGAGGTGAGGTAACTACCAGTTCATATCTTTACTTCACCTCAAAGGGGGGGATATTATATAGGGAATGTCATAGAGGCATGTTCTCCATACATGGCACAATTTTAGATTCAGTGGAGGCATGCTTTAAAAGCATATTTGACGCATTTATTCAGTATGCGGTAAATATATTAGTTTTTAGATTTAGTGGAGGAATGTCATATAGGTATGGCTTCCACACATTCATAGTTTTAGATTCAATGGAGGCATGCTTTGGAAGCATGTTATAGATGCTTATTCAATATTCAACATCTCTAGATTATAATGGGGGCATTTTTTGAAAAAATATCCTCCACATTGATACTTATATATATTTTAATATTTATCAATATATAGTGGGGGAATGATATGAAAGAATGTATCCACACTTACATAGTTTTTTAATTAGATAAAGCACACAGTTATATGATTAATGTTCACAATTGTGGTAGAATAATATGCATTGGTACCATTGTTATACATAGTTTCATCATGATTCATATCTAAGGTGAATATATTATGAAATTTATTCATAATATTTCAAAATCCAAATTAGTTTCGAATTCTAAAATACTGTTATGGATTATTACCATTTCATAGATTTTTATGTACTAATACCTTAATTATATTTTTATAGACCTTATTGAGCCAATATACTAGAGTTTTTGGTTCAATTTTTGGTATGGTTAAGGTGATTAAAAAACTAAATATTTCCAATTTTTTAGGTTGGAATTGATTATATCATCTATCCTCACCAAGTCATAATTATGATTGGGTTGCATGGTTGAGCGAATCTCAACTGCCAGGTGGTAATTCACATTTTATCCAAGTTTGGGGAAATGTGCCTTTCAACCTCTCTCTATATATCTCCTTGGATATATTCAACTTCTATATGTATCTATATTTGTCTTAATCTAAGTTTTAGATCCTTAAAATGATATATTCTTTTAAATCAACTTGTTAATAGGCATGACAGTTACATCAACACACAAGTGTAATCCTAAGACTTAATATTTCAATTCCAATCAATTTCAAGTTATTTAAATATGATTTTAAATGCATTTATTATATACAATAACCTGTTATTATTTTTAAGAATTCACCAACAAAGCATCCAAGTTGGTCTCACAGAAAGATAAGGAGTGTTATACACATTCAAGTACACATTCCTTTCCTTTAAACTATAAATTTAATAACTATATTAAAAGGGGAAATGTAGATGATATTAATGGATTATATATAACCTTAGTATTATACACTTAGAAAACTCAAACCTTAGTTGTTCATTGTAGTTTTATACCTTTCCTACTTCTATAAGTCTCTCATCTAATCTATCTTCTACCCCTTGGCCTATATCTTAATACAACTAGTCTTATGTTGATGACCTAGGCATTCTATCTTTCATAGAATGCTTAAAATTTTATTATCTTCCACTCTAAAAGTTATAATATTGTACCTATATTCATGCTCCCTAGACATTAACTTTTTGGACATACACTAGCACCCTTACTCGATGGAAATGTATAGTGTCCTACCCCAACACAAGTGTCTAATACACTAAATCCATCCAATTTTCAAATGAAACATATCCTAATGGTTGGCCTAAGTTATTTAATGAAATTTATTACTCCAAAATTATTGATATAAATATAAGATAAATCCTCATTCATTCCTCACCTAACATACATGGTAAAATACATAGTATTCATACCAAAGAAAATTTAAAGAGAATTAAATTGAGAAAATCTTCCTTATTTTATCCTATTATCATATCATACATTTTTATAATACATAAATAGGTCTAAAGTATTGAAGGAGTGTCCCAAGAACCTGATTTTCTAAGTTAAAAGTTAGGTCAATATTATACTCGACTTTTACATTTTGCATGATTCATACATAAGCCAACATGTATGGGAGAACTACATAAGTCTGAGGCCCTCTTCAAAGTATTATCCATGTAAGAAAAATTTACTAATAGTGAGATATTTGGATCAACATGAAACCATTTATCCACTAACCCATTTTCCCCAAAGGTCACTATAAAGATTAAGAACTAAGGGTTTGTAATTTCATTAGGAGCAAAAATCTGACCCATTTCTACATGAACCAAAGTGAAAGTGAAGATAAACCTAGAAGCATCTAGGTGGTCACATAATTTTATAGTAGGTATTTTGTACAAAACACTATCATCTTTTTCAAACCTAGATAGTAGCTTTGATGCAACCATCCCAACCTAACATTAGTGTCTAGAGCTCTAGAAGTGTTAGATCTAGAATCTCAAGACCATTCCAAAACTATCTTCCAACCTACTTCCTACCTGTTTTATATCAAACACTATGTTATCATGAAAACTAACTAATTATATTAGTTCCTTGTAATTTACATACATAGATTAGTTTTAATTTCTATATTTAGCCTATTCACAACATAATAAATTTAGTGTATGCTTATATATGAGTTTAGCACCCAATTGACCTATTGTAGATCTGATTATCACCCTTGTGCATTATCATTTCTATATATCCTTTTAATAGTAATATAAGGCTAACTCCAAGTATTATATTTTATTTTAGGGATAAACAACATGACTCTTATTTAGTCCATAATGAGATGTATGTTTCTAGAAATGATTAACATAATCAAGAAAAGAAAAATTTTAGGAAGGAAAATCCAATCTATAGTGTAGTTAGTTTTTCATACATGGATGCTCAAACTAATATATCAAAAGTTAAATAGAAACCTAAGAAGTTCCATCTCTCCTATACAAATAACATAAAAAATTGGAATGATCCTAATACCACATAATATTAATATTATCCTAATCATACTAATTACACATCATATGAATATGATACACATGATACATAACCTTCATAGATGCATATTCTTAATGAATAAATTGGTTTCTAGTGGAACTTTTACTTGTACATGTATTCTTTACTTGTCTTTTTAAATATTTTGAAAATACGAAAAAATAAAAAAATTAAAAATATCTTTAGCATTTCCATGATTTATTAACTCCTTGTCATCTATTTTTTTGGTTTCATGTTAAAGATAACATATAATTTATATACACACACATATGTTTCAATCATATTTTGAGTGTGATATTAGCATGCCTAGGTACATGATATATGCATATGAGGATTTTAGTCCTTCCCTCTAGTCATGTCGTTAATGCATTAGGGGCATCCATTTATTTGATCATGATATACCCAGGTTAAATTATTAAAGGATCAATTTACATTATCATGTTTTAAGCTGTAATTACACATGACTTTATCCATGCATACATCTTTCATAGTGTACTTGATATGCTTATTTTTCTAAATTTTGTTTATGTCAAGTCTAAAGGAAAATAAAAAAGAATGATGGGGATAAGTGATTAGAATGAACCTGGATTGCTTTTTGCATCGTATCCAGACATTGTGAGCACTCATATTTAGATGGAAAGGACTACCTATAAGTATGAAAGTACTACCACAAGATGTTTGTTAGTAGTTACATGAGTGGACTACCAAACTACATGCTTTTTCTAAGAAATGTGAAACTTCCTTAGACATTATAGTTCACTTTTGAGAGATAAAAGAGTAATGAATAACTAAAAGAGAGGTAAAAAGAGAGTGAAAGAGAGATAATATTACCATTATTAAAAAATTGTAAGCAACAAAGAGTGAGAAGGTATAGGTGGTGTATTTTGTTTATGTTTTAGAAGTTATTTGGGTAGGTTTTGGAAAGGTTAGGGAATCCATAGTAATCAATGTTAGTAGGGGAGCGATCGATATCAGTTCTACTACTGAGTTTTATGGTGAAGGTGATCGATATCGGTTAGGTTTCTGAGGTCAATAGGGAAAATAAATGTCTGGGAGATTGTAGAAGGATTTTTGGGTCTAGAAAATCATTTTTTATTAGGTCTGAGAGGTTAGGGAGAGTTATAAGAGAAAGAGTATGGTTTAGGTAGAATATTAAAAGGTTTGGTGTGTCAATTTAAGGTGAAATAAGTGAGGAAGCTTTGTAACTCCCTCATAGGGATTCGGTCAGAAGTGTCTAAAGCAATGCAAAATAGATATAAAGTGATAGTAGAATAAATGTTTAAAAGACCTATAGAATAAGTGATGTACTTAGCTATGGTTCCTAAATGATAAGTCTCAAATTGATGATCCCTATTAGAGAGTCCATAATTGAATGATTGAATAGAGAGAACAAAAGGTGTTGTTGGTCCTCAAAAGCTTAGTTCCTAATCATGATTGACTTATGTAAGATGATAGTAAGCTAGGATGTCAAAAATAAATGTTAAAAGCTTGAATTTAAGTAAGAATAAATTTTATTTATTTTGATTAACCTGAACCTCATGTTGGATTTTGGCTTATATTACCGACATCGATGATCTTGTCAACATCGGTCATGGGTTGATTGATGTCAATCACTCTAGAATAGGTAAACCTTACTATTTCTGGCTTATTTTATATTTTTATTCAATCCAAGTGTGGTACCCATTCCAAAATGGTAAAAATAAGAGGTTAAGAAAGAGGTAGTTGATTAGGAATTTAGTATGGAAGTGAAAATAAGTCTTGGGTAGTTAGGATAAGGTGAACAGGTCTTGAGGTGACTCATCAGGTAAGAATTAGTCATAGGGTGAGGTGGCCAGGTAAGGTGGCAAAAGGGAGTTTTTAAATTAACTTAATTAAGTATTTTAAATTAATTAAATGTATCAGGGGTAAAATCATGGGTTATGGAGGTTAATTATTATTATTGAAAAATGGGTTAAAAGGGGTTTTGACACAAGAGAACAAGGAGTTACACACATGTGTGTGACATAGTTTTGGTGTTTATATTTGCCTCTTTTTGTCTTGTAATTTGTAATAATAATTTTTCAAGACAAAAACATGAGTTAGATGATCCAAGTAATAGATAATGTATCCCCCTTCAAAATGGGAATTAACGGAGGAAAGACTAGAATTGAGTATCGATTTGAGAAAAAGGTAATTGGGTGAGGGGTGGAGAATTGAGTATTTATTCATATGCATATACCACTATGAGATATATTTGACAAAGTCAAGAAAAATTAAGGTTGAGGAGGACTCGAATTGAAATAACCAAAGCATAGCTTGTAAGTGATAGATGATAGGTCAAACCAATCAAAGTTGTAGATTTAATGGTCGATGTGCCCCAAGTATCTAGGGTGGGAAGTGCCCCTAGGAAACACAAAAGGGTTGGAGGTGATAGGAAATGCTTCGTTTCCATCCACAATACCTAATATACATGCATGTGTACAATATCTAACTATAGCAAAATAGCATAAGCGGTTAAGACAAGCAATGCAAGGTTGTTGTAAAAGGGTCAGTGAGTGAGGAGATATTTGTGATCTCTAAGCAAAGTTATTATGGGTGAATATTTGAGTGATATCCAATGGAATTTATTGTGGTTGGGGAGATATATGTGATCTCTAGTTACCCTAGTGTATGGGTTAAGTATAAAAAGTTGGGGTTGCTTTATTGGGGAAAACATTATTGGAATGGTACCAATGTTGATGGCATTGCCAATATTGATAATAGAAAGTTTTGACCTTAGCACATTAGGGAAACACTATCGATGTCAATATGTGTAAGCAGTAATGTTAGTATATTAGGTCAAGAATGTTGATATTAGTAGTTGACCAAACTTGACAAGAGTGGGTTTGGTGGTTGACCAAAATCATTTTCAACTTTGTTATTATAGAGAAAAAATAGAGCTTTTAGAGCGATTTGGGATGGAAGATTAAGGAGGGGACCCAATGGGAGGCACACCACCATAAGAGCTAGTTGTGCTAGCCAAGAGGAGATGGCAAAATGAGGTAAGAGTCTCTACTAGTTGGTTTGAAATTTGATTTGGGTATTTATAGTTTTAGGCTAATTTAGAGGTGGGGGTATAGAAAACATTAGTAGAGGGGTAGAAAATAGGTTAGGTTAGTCTTAGGATAAGTTAGGGGGTTGTTTGGGTAGGTTTTTGGGTGAAATTTGTAATTTTGGGTTTGTGTCATTTGACTCTAGGGCCGAACCAATTGTCGACATTAGTGAGGTCTACCAACATCAACCAACATGGTGTTGAGGTTTGCAAGTGTCTACCGATGTTGGTTGATACTTATGCATACAAATCACTAATGTTGATGGTAATGTTGATGTCGATGATTATGAATGACTAAAAAAGTAGAGAAAGGGTCAATTTGGATCCCTAGTGGAAGTAGTCATCTAGTTTAATGGTTGAGCTAGCCTTAAAAGACCTCGTGTTGACTAAGTGATACCTATATATTCCAACTTATGGCCTTAAGCCAATGTAGTTCTCCCAAAGTGTAGGGAAAAGATCTAAAAAGGTATGTTTGGAGAAATACGTAAAAAGGTAGGTTGAGATAAGTCAAGATGTCTAAGGCTTAAAAGATAGGGCATAGTGTCAAGCACCAAGGATATAGGCTATGAGGCTTAGAGTTGTGATAGGTAGGTAGGCCTAAGGTGGAGAGAGAGAGAAGAGGTAGTGAAGCTTAGGGTAGAGAGAAAATATTAGGGTAGTTAATTAGGTGGGTATATGGTTGAGCTAACCTTAGAAGACCATGTGTCGACCGAGTGCTACCTACATAACCTAGTTTAGGGCCTCATACCATTGTAGTTCTCCTAAAGAGAAGGGGAAAAGATGGTGATAGAGTTTATTAGAAAGTATGTGACTTGAGTTGTGTGTGTATAGATGGAGGTGAGGATGGAGATAACATTATGAGATCATTTACCAACGCTATTAACCTATATGAAGAGGGATATCACCCTAGATGAGTGGGAACACATGGTAGTTATGGGGTTAAGAGGAGTATGATTGTATTGTTGAGTCACCCAAGATGTGTTCCTGATGATAGCATTGATTGATAGGTGGGATCACACTACCAACACCCTCCATCTACTGACTAGAGACTTGGCAGTGACTCAAAAAGATTTTTATAGGATTTTGTAGCTACCACTCTAGGGTGAGGAGCTCTTCACATGCTCAAAATAAGAGTATGGTATACACATGGTCACATTGTATGGAGAGCATGTTAGTGATTTGACCTACCATTCTTTGAGTTTTGCATATGAGCCACTTTATATGGTTGATGAGGAGAAACATTAGCTGAGTATCCTAATGATGATCAAGATCATGGTGTATGCATTAGTAGATGTAGATGATCATATATTTCTAGTTACATTGATAGATGTGTTTACACAGATGGTTGATTAGCAAATTATTTTTTCTTGGGATCTAGTATTTTTAGTGTAGTTATATAGAGAGTTATGGGTTTGAGATTGTGATAGTGATATAGTTTGTGTGTCAACCATCTACTATATTATTGGGTATATAAGCACATGATGGTGACATGACCATTGGGGTTACCTACCATGATCTTAGCTAGCTTTAAGGTTGGTTTTAGATGGTGGGGAGAGATCATGGCATAGACTCAAGTGGATGGTGTGGTGTAGAACATTACCTACTATAGGTGCATGATTGAGGGCTTGATTCCTACTGATATTTTGTGGTGACCCTACCTAACATACCTATTTTTTAGAGGATAGGCACAATAGCTTGTTGGTTTACAGAGCTCACTATGGGTCAGGGGGAGATGAGCTAATGAGTTGGATATGGTACCCATGACATGGTTAAGAGGTAGTTTGTTCTACTTTAGGATATTCCACCTGCTTTCCCTCGATATATGAGGAATGACATAGAGGAACCCATACCATTGCCTTAAGAGATAGATGGGATAGATTTTGAGGAGATACCAATAGGGATAGGTGTTGGAGACCCAAGGTGTACAGTGACATATACAACTTGGTGGGTAGGTTTACATTATATGGTGGAGGTTAGGAGGCCACCACCAGATTTATAGGGGTTGGTGAGAGAGAGGGATGCAATGGTATAAGCTTGAGATGTAGTAGTGTAGGATCAAGATATAGCCCAAGCATAAGTATTAGCCTTACAAGGGTAGGTGGTGATATTGTAGGGTTAGATTGGGGCACTACAAGGCTTGCTTACAACACTATAGGGCCAAGTTGTAGTTTTACATGGTCAAGTGACTACAGTGATAGTAAAGAGAGATAGTCTGAGAGTAACACATAAGGTTGCTCCTCATCCTCCACCACCATAGGGACTAGTACAAGCTAGGACATCATCAAGTGATATGGGACCTCCATAAGCTATATCTCTAGAAAGATATTCAACTACCTTGGATGATATTACCTATTATGAGAGGGAGATTTGAGAGTTTCTATATACTTAGAGATATTCATAATTTAGATAGAATGAGAGGTCTATGTCATGTGCCATGGATTCTATCTGACACAGATGTAGATGGGTATATATTGGTGATGACATTACTTCCTCATGACCACATAGAGAGCCTCGAGGACCCTTGTGTTAGAGTTTGCCATTTTTGATTATATATGTTATATGTATATCAGCCTATGAGCTGAAGATGTGAGATGTATATTTTGAGAGAGAGAGAGAGATGTTATTATGATGATGTATTTATGGACATGTATTTTCATCACACACCCACACACCCACACACACACACACACACACATACATGAGATGTTCATTTATTGTGTTTTTGAGATGTGTGTATTGTGATTATGATGATGGTATAGATGATGATTATTTAGATGATTATTTTATGCTATGTTAATTTTGATGTTAATACTGATCATGTTAATTGAGTTAGACTAGCCTTTCCCATATATGTGATGGTATATGCATAGTTGGTTAGTTAGTTTCATCTTAGCGTTTTTCCATATTTCATGATGGTTTATGCTTAAAATGAATAAACTAGTGATATTAGTTTGTTTTAGCATTTTAACATATTTGTGATGGTGTATGTGTAAAATAAACTAAGTAGGCTTTGTTAGTGTTGGTATGACATTGTTTCTTCATCTCAAATAGAGAGATTGACATGTGATGTGGATGGTAAAATAAAGAGGTAAAATGCTTGTGCACTGGTAAAGACTATAATCAAAACATAAATAGGCTCAATAAAATGATCCTCTTTCATGCCTTATATCTTTGAACCATTATGTTTGTTAGAGAAGTATCATTTTTAACTTATGTTAAGTGAGCTTCATAGTCCCTTGAAAGAGTATGAGGAAAAAAAAGGTAAAATATGGGAAAATGTTTCAGTAGCATAACCTACAAAGTGGGAATGAGGTGCCCTTTTTTTTGGGTAACCCAAGAGCTACTATAGGCAAGTCCATGACTTCAAGGTTTGTTTTTGGTTATGTAAGCTGATTAATGTGGGAAGCCTACAGTGGGATTTTGTATGGGCTAAGGTTGTATAAAGTTGAGCAATGTGAGAAATTTTTTTCATTTGTATTTCACTTCAAGAATAAAGCTTGGCTTATCCATCCTTCAAGGGAGTGGTCCAACCATTTGTGTTTAGTTTTAAATAGCTATCCTTCAAGGGATCAGTCTATTGATAGTAGCAAAGGGAAGTTACGTAACTATCCTTTAAGGGAGTAGTCTACATTGAGAAGCATGACTTGAGACTTTATAATTTTGTCACATATCCCATTTGTTTTTTGTTTTTTCTTCTTCTAGATTTTAGTCATGGACAAGACTATAAAGGCTTATGATTTTTCCACTTTGAGGGAAAAACCATATCACTGCGTAAGGTAATTAAGTGTATAGGAGTAAGGGTGAAGAGGAAGGGAAATTAATGTAATAGGGATACTCAAGGGATGATCTTAATTTAAACATAAGGTAAAGTGACATATGTTTATAAAAGGATTGGTCATAGGTGTAAGGTATTTAAAGGCTCAATTTTTGGCCTCCCTTCAAGAGAAGATAAGTGATAAATTCTTGAGTTGTACTTGTGAGTTATGATATAAGTTCCAAGCTAATTAGGAACAAACTTACCCCATTTTATTTTCTCCATGTTTATCACATGTTGATTTTATTTTTAGATGAGATATCCTATATTAAAATATCACTCTTTCAGGTTGTTTTTAAAATCATGTTTGATACGCTCTTGATAAATTTGGAGGTGGTTGAGGGCTATGAGACAGTGCTCATTAAGCAAGTCAAGTTGATCCAAATGTTCCTGGTGAAAGTCATCATTAGTAAGTATGTCTTGTAAAGAAATGCAAAGAGAATGAATATAGACATCAATAGTAAAAATATCCTCCATCCCATATGCCAATGAAAAAGGTGTAGTACCCATAGGGGTGTAAATTCTAGTGCAGTAAGCCCATAAAGCAAAAGGAATGTGTGTGTGTCAATCCTTGCCCATATCATTGACTAACTTCATTAGAATTTTGTTCAATGTTTTATTAGAAGCTTTTACCTATCCATTAACTTATGGATAGTACGGTGATGAGAAGCTTAATTTGATTCCAAATGTATCACAAAGACTTTGAATAGTCTTATTTTTAAAAGATTTGTCATTATCTATTATAATTTTATGAGGGACACCAAAATGACAGATGATGTGATGGTTGATGAAGTCAAAAATTTTGTTAGCTTTAGTGGAGATGAGAGGGATGGCCTCGACCCACTTGGTGAAGTATTTAGTGGTGGTAATGATAAAATAATGATGGAGGGATGAATAAGGGATAATTTCTCTTATTAGATCTAAGTCCCATTGGGAGAAGGGCCAAATTTTTTGGTGACTTGTAATGCATGACTAGGAACATGAAGGAGGTTAACATCTTGTTGACACTTGATCCAACACTGAACGTAATCAACACAATCTTGATGGAGCATAGGCCAATAATATCCAAGTCAAAGGATACATTTGGTAACTAGATGATGATTGAAATTCCCACCATGAATCCCATCATGGACTTCCTTAATAGAGAAGGGAGTCTCAGTAGTAATGAGGCATCTATAAAGAAGGCCATCAAAACCTCACTTATAGAGAAGTCCCCCTAGTATAGTGTAATGAGAGGTATGTTTTATGAAGGCCCTTTTCCCATTATTAGAAAGATCAGAAGGGGTAATAGAGAAGGAAAGATAATCCACAAGTTGATTGTACCATAAGTCATATGGGTTAGCTATAACATTTCTAATAAACAGGATGTTAGCTGAGACATATGAGGGTAATGTTAAGTGATGCATGGTGATATAGATTCTTAGGGAAGAGGATGAATAGTGTATGTGTGAAGCAAGGGAAGCCATTGTGTTAGCAAACTTGTTTATAGATCGAGGAATAGTTTGTATGAGATAAGAGTCAAATGATCCTAATAAAATATCTACATGATGTTTATACCACTACATAATTTCATTTTTACATAGGTAGGAACCATTAACATAGTTAACCCTTAGCTGAAAATTACCAAAAATGGTTATTGATTTGATCCCAAAAAGAGAGATATTTGAAGTCCTAGAATAAAAGCCTCATATTCAACCATATTGTTAGTGCATTTAAAATCTAGATAAAATGACAAAGGCATAGGCTTACCATCTAGAAGAATAAGAATGACCCCCATACCCCCACCATGTTCACATTTAGATCCATCAAAGAACATCATCATTTTATAGGAGATGTCATTGGTAGAGAGCGTTATAATGGATTCATCAGGAAATTCAAGGTTTGAAGGTTGATTATCAAGTAAAGGGATAGTAACTAACTAGTTAGTGATTATTTACCCTTTAATAGAATTTTGATGAATGAACTCTAAGTCAAATTCAATAAGAAACATGAGCCATCAAGCTACATGTTGGCTATGATATGGCTTGAAATGCATGTATTTAAGGGGATTAGTATGGGTGACTACATAGGTTTTATGATTTAGGAGATAATGGTGAAGCTTAGAGGTGGAAAGGACCAATACAAGGCAATGTTTATTATTATGGGTATATCGAGTCTCATAATCAATAAGTATGTAACTTATGTAGTAAATCACCTACTCTCAATGTTGATCATCTCGATGTGTAATCCTATCACCTAAAGAATGGTTTATTGCAGAGATGTATATGTAGAAAGGATGATTTTCCTTAGGTGGAATAAGAACTAGTGGGGAAAGGAGGTATTGTTTAAGTGCATCAAAATATTCTTGGAAATTTGTATTCTAATGGTAGGGGACATCCTTTTTGAGGAGATGGTGAAAGGGTTGGCAATGATCTAACAACTAAGAAATGATGCAGTGAATTGATTAAAGTTTGCCTTATAGGCTATAGATTTATTTGATATTAGTAGGTAGAGGCATCTGTAGGATTGCTCTGACCTTAGTGGGATTGACTTTGATACCATAGAGATAAATGATAAAACCTAAGGTTTTATCATAAATAACTCTAAAGACACATTTATTTTAGTTTAGTTGAGCATTGTATTGGAGGAGATGAGTAAATATGGTTTCGAGAATTGTCAAGTGGTCTTGAAAAAGTTTAGACTTGTTGAGTAAGTCATCTATGTAATCTTCCATAATTTTGTGTGGGAGATCATGAAAAATGTAAGTCATGGCGTATTGATAAGTGTCACTAGCATTATTTAAACCAAAAGGCATGACCTAATAACAAAAGGTCCCCCATGGGGTAACAAAGCTTGTCTTGTGATGATCCTCAAGAGTAACTAGGATTTGATTATATCCAGAGAATACATCCATAAGTGATAGCATTTCATGGCCAACCATTAGATCAACAAGTTGGTTGATACTTGGCAATGGTAAGTCATCCTTTAGATAAGTGAGGTTTAAATCATGATAGTTGGTACAAATTTGGATTCCCCTGGTTACTTTTGTGATGGGAATAATATTAGAAATCCATTATGGGTAGTTGATGGGTTGGATAAAGTTAACATAAAGGAGGCATTAGAGCTCTTCTTTGACAAGGAGAGCAATATGAAGATGCATCTTGTGAAGCTTCTACTTAATAGGTTAAGAATCTTGATTGGTGACAATGCTATGGGTGATGATAGAGGGGTCAATACTAGGCATGTCATTATAAGACCAAGCAAAGGATTTGCTATGGTCATTAAAAAATGTGGCATAATCAACTTGCTCAGAGGAATATAGGGATTGGCTGATCTTGAGGATGCAAGGGTTATTAGGATAGGGTAGGTTGATGTTAATGGTTAATTCATTTAACATAGCTTGTGTTTCAAATGGGAGCGATCATTAGATATATGAATCATCTATAACCATATATGTGAGAATTGCATCATCATCTTGACATTAGATAGTGTTAATAGTGGGAAAGTATTCATCAATTATTTTAGGATGAACAAGAGGAAGGGACCTTGTTTCCTTACCTTGATGATGGTGAGAGGCCCCAAATAGATGGCATTTATTGGAAAAAAAAAATGTATAGATACCTATGATTTGGTAGGTGATGGTGGAGAAGAAGGTGGAGAAGGAGAGACTAGTTCATCAATAATTGGTATATGGGAAGTCTTAATGAGTTTAGTTGGTTCATCATATCCCACTCCATGCCTCTTTTTAGAATTTTCAATGGTGTTGCTAGTAGCATATTCAATAGGTGTATGGACACCTTGTTCATAATGACCCAAACCATATACTTTCTAGGCATACCTATAGAGATAGGTGTGAGTGAATCTAAGGTTACTTAGGAAAGAGAAGTCACATGTAAATGGTTATGGTGAAGAAGATGAATTGCTAACAGTGGGAGCTTGATCAATTTCCCCATATGTAAAATTGGTTTGAAGGTTAGGGGGCTGATCCACATCCCTTCTTAGGGATATGCCTCTAGAGGCAGTTAATGCTCGCCACGTGTTCGACCGAGAATCACCTCGAGTACTTTGGTGGCTAGCCATAAACAGGTCTAAAAGAGGACCCAAATCACTTCAGAGCTTTTGGCGTGATGGCTAGTCCTTCTATTAGTATTAGAGTTGGATCTCAAGGTGGAGTCTCATGGAAACTGGTGGGCATGATCCATTCATCCATTTTTAGGGATAACAATACACTACTACCATGTATCTGATCAGGTTCCACCTTAGGTACTTTAGTCCCTAAGCCATATAGTGGTTTGGAAAAGGACCCAAATCACTCTGGAGCTTTTGTTGAGACCTAGTTCTAATACCAATAGAAGGACTAGTCATCACACCAAAAGCTCTAGAGTGATCTAGGTCCTCTTCCAAACCCCTATATGGCTAGCCATTGAAGCACTTGAGGTGATTCCCAGTCAGACATGTGGCGAGCATTGACCACCTCTCGAGGCATATCCCTAAGAAGGGATGTGGATCATGCCCACTAGCTTCCATGGGTCTCGACCTCGAGACCTAGCTTTGATACCAATAGAAAGGATTGGCCATCACACCAAAAAGCTCCATAGTGATTTGGGTCCTCTTCCAAACCACTATATGGCCTAGGGACTAAAGCACCTAAGGTGGAACCTAGTCAGACACATGGTAGTAGTGTATTGCTATACTTGAGAAGGGATGTATGGATCATGCCACCAACTTCTGTGGGACTCAACCTTGAGACCTAGCTCTGATACCAATAGAAGGACTGGACATCATGCCAAAAGCTCCAGAGTGATTTGGGTCCTCTTTTAGACCACTATATGGCCCAGAGATTGAAGCACCCAAGGTAGAACCCAGTCAGACATGTGGCAATAGTGTATTGATACCCTAAGAAGGGATGTATGGATCATGCCCACCAGCTTCCATGAGACTTGACCTCAAGACCTAGCTCTGATACCATTAGAAGGATTGGCTATCATTCCAAAAGATCCAAAGTGATTTGGGTCCTATTCCATACCACTATATGGCCCAAGGACTGAAGCACTTGAGGTAGAACCTAGTCAGACATGTGGTAGTAGTGTATTGCTATCCCTGAAAAGGGATGTATGGATCATGCCCACTAGCTTCCATAGGACTCAACCTCAAGACCTAGCACTGATACTAATAGAGAGGACTAATCATCACACCAAAATCTCTAGAGTGATTTGGGTCTTCTTGAAGACCACTATATGGCCCAAGGACTAAAGCACCCGAGGTAGAACCTGGTCAGACACATGGTAGTAGTGTATCACTATCCCTGAGAAGGGATGTGTGGATCATGCCCACTAGCTTCTATAGGACTTGACCTCAATAGAATAACCAATAGAAGGACTAGCTATCATGCCAAAAGCTCTGGAGTGATTTGGGTCCTCTTCCAAACCCCTATATGGCTAGCCACTGAAGCACTTGAGGTGATTCTCAGTTAGACACGTGGTGAGCATTGACCACCTCTGGAGGTGTATCCCTGAGAAGGGATGTGGATCAGGGGCCCATAAGGGATGACCATCCCAATATGAGGATCATAATTTGGATGCATGTAAATCCTTATATACTCTTATGGATTATAAAACATGTTGAGAATCAAAAAATGATATTCACCAAGTGACAAATGCTAAAAGGTCTCCTCCATGGGATCTTTGTTAGGAATTTGTATTATTGATATTTGAATAACCATGGGAGTGGATCTTGTAGAAGCTTAAAAAGATCATGGGGATAATATGATGTTTTCAATAGAATAAGAACATCATTGTGACTATATGTCATGTTTCATTTATTAAATGAATGTGGGTTAACAAGTATGACATGTACTTGTCTATCATGTTTAAACATGACATAGTGGTGCAAAGTTGAGGGTACACATGCCATAACATGTATCCAAGGTCATCCAAGAAGTATTTTATATTTGAACACTCCTTCCACAACATATAAGAGCCTTGGAATAGTGTGGGGACCTACATGGATATGTCAGACAACAGTGCCCACCATAGTAGTTATAGTATTGTTAAAGGAGTGGAGTACCACATCAATTTGAGACATGCAATTGTCTAGTAGGGATAGCTATTTGTAGGAATGGGTGTAAATAATATTAATACTAACTCCCCAATTGATCATAACTCTCTTGATATGAGTTTGATCAATATATGTGGTAATAAAAAGGGTATAATCTTGATCTTCAGGGTATTGAAGTGGAATTTTTGAATCACTAAAAGAAATTAGGGAGACAAAATTAAGGGATCCAACCAAAGCTACAAAAGGTTGGGGTTCATCTGATTGTACCTCAATCACTTGCAAGGCACTAATCAAGGCTTGATGATGTTGAGATGAGTTTTTGATTAACTCTTACAAATACATTTTCATAAGAATTTGGTGAAGCTTTTTCACCATTGAGATTTGAATAACATCCAAAGATGTTGTTTTAGGAACACCCAAGATAGAAATCTTATGATTAAGAGGAGGATTTTTTTGGGTGAATGGATGGGCCCAAGTAGCAACAACATTTTCCTTAGCTTTATCTTTTTAGTTTTGTGACTGTGTGGCCACATTAACTATGTTAATCTAAAATTTTAGTGAATGAGGTGGTAAAGGGGTTACATCGACATCTTTAGTTTTTTTTTAGGTGGAATGGTAGGAGCCATTATGGATGCCAAACGTGGAATAATATAAAGATTAATGAGAGTATCATCAAAGAGAATGTCAACATTGAAGTGTAGTTGAATAACTATTATGAGGGCTTTAGAACTCTCAATATCATGTCTAGGTGAATGATGATATAAACACACTTATGTATCATTAAACCAAGATAGATTTGTTCCAATAAGACTATAAGGCTTAACGGGAAGAAGAGTTATTATAGAATATTTTATTAACTATCATAGGAAAAAGATCTAATAGCCTACAGGTTGGCTGACATTTGTTGAGCTAATAAGAGTGGACACCTTCTTATGTTTCAGTGTTGAAAAGGTAATTTTATGTGGTGCTTTATTTGGTGATGGTGGAGTTATATGTTTTGCTATAATTTTCTTAGTGTCAAATGTGAGAGCCTTACTAGATGGCAAAGGCAAGAGTCAAGGTAACTTAACCTTTTGTTTTTCTTTGTTAGGAAATATTCCAACTATAGTAGAAGGGTGTGGTCCCAAAATGGATAGTAAAGTTGAAGGTTGAAGAAGGGATTAGTGAGATCTAGGGACCTTAACATTTTTATATAATTTAGGTCATAAAACTCCAACTTGTGGTTGAGGAGCTAAATTTAATTTCACTTGTGGATTAATTAAATTATAGATGGGGTGTAGGCCTAAGGGCCTAATATGATTTAATATGGTAGATTCCTATGAGGTTAAGGGTTTTGAAATTGATGACTGAACTTTAGGTGATTTTGGTGAAGAAGATCTAGCTTTATCAAATACCTTGCGGTAAAGGGTAGTAAGAGAGTTGGTGGTAATGGTTGACATTCATTATGTTGGATAAGGAGTTTTTAGATGGTCCCAAAATGTTGCATGATCTAGCTTCATGGAGTCAAGAAATTCTAGACTTTTCACCAAACATGAGAAGGGTTTAGCTGAAGTTGACGTAGGTCCTATGGTTATGTCTTTAGAAGGTAGTGGTTTTTGAAAAAGAGGGAAATTATTTATTTCTACAACTTTGGGCCAAAAATGAGAAAGAATCACAATTGGGTCATGTTCGACAGAGATGGGAGAAGAGACATGGTGTGTCATGGGTGGAGGGGAGGTAGGTGAAGATGGTTCCTAAAGAGGGTAAAGCATAGGTATTATGGCTCCCTCAACATGTGGGTGAAGCATGGGTAAAGTATGATCCTCCATAGGTAAAATAAGGGGTAAGATTGGTACAATGGGAGTAGGCATAATAGGTCTCTAATTTATTATGGGAGTAGATAATACTAACTCCTCTAAGTGCAAAGGTGGAGTGGGTGGTGTATTACTATCTATAGGTGGAGTAGAGGTAGGAAAAGAAGGTTCCTCAAGTGGGTATAATAAAGGAATGATGTCCCTTCAACATGTGGTTGAGGAATGGGTAGGGTGCGGTCTTCAAGTGGTAAGAGGATAGGTAATATTGGTATAAAAGGAATTAGCATTACAGGCTCGTCAAGAGGAAAAAAAAGTGGTAAAGGAGGCTCTTCCTCTTGAGGGAGTGGAATGGGTGAAATAGTCTCTTCTACCTAAGGAGGAAGAATAGGCAAAATAGATGCCACTAAATGTGGGGGAGGAGTTGATGAAATGGATGTATCTTGTTGAGGGGAAGGTTGAACTAGAGGTAAAATAAAGACCATGTTAACCGTATAGATATTATGATCACCTAAATTAATTATGGTTTGAAGAATATTTTGATTCAGTAAATGGTTAGGAAAAAGGTGTTTGAACACATCCATACTTTGATTAGGGGGTGCATTAGGATTATCCAAGATGATATCACCTCTATCAAGCATATCTTGATCAATGTTCTTGAGTGTCTTATAGTTATTAGAATTGTGGCCTTTAACTCGATGGTAATCATAAAACTCATCTTATTTGTACCAAGTTGGGATCAGATGGGAAGGGTCAAACTATATAGGAGGTTTGATCTGAGGAAGGGTTATGACACCTTATTACAATATTTTCTCCAAGAGGGATGTATATGCCTCCCTAATGGGAGTGCATTGTCTTTGTTCATATCATTGTTGGAATTTCTTGGTCAAATTTTGGAAAGTTAAGGAATTCAATTGGTTTATGGTTATGAAAGAGGCTAACTTAATGGCCATCACATTGCTGGAGTCTTTATATTTTTGGTTAGAGGGAGAAGTTTTAGAGGAGGATTCATTTGATTTAGAATTGGGATTCTTACTGTACAACTTGGATTTACCTTCATCTATAACATGAACCTTGAGTTTTCTTGCCATTGTAAAGGTCTCATCAAATGTACAAAAAGTTGGTACCTAGAGTGTGGATGAGATGTGATTAGCACATGCCCTTGAGAATAACTAAATAATTTTAGGTTAGGGTAAGGAAGAGATTTGATTGATCAAGCTTCTCCAATGAGTGGCAAAATCTATAATAGACTCATCATCAAATTATCTAATAGAATAAAAGTCTATTAGAGAAACCTTCTTAGAAATGTAAATAGAGAAATGGTCTAGGAAGAGTTGTCTGAATGAGAAAAGGGAGTGCTAAGGTATAGAGTTATACCAATCTAAGTCAGCACCTGAAAGAGGCATAGGGAAAGTGAGAAGTAGTAACACATCATCATTGCCTATTAAATAACAAGCATGTCTAGATGCTCACAAGTGCTATTGTGGGTCCTCTTTAATTTATAAATGAGTAAATTTAGGGAGTTCCCATTGGCTTGGATAAGGCTAAATAGGCACAAAAGGATGGATTAGTTCATTGCATATATAATCATAAGATAACACATTATTTGAACTAGAAATGAATGTCTCTAGATTAGACATCTTATCCATCGAAATCTTAATGAGGTATGGAGGGGGATTAGTTTTGGGGATAGCCCCTAAGTTATAGGGAACCTGGTAAGAAGCATAGGGAACAAATGGCATAGCTTGTTGAGGTTGTGTTGGAGTAATATAAAGATAATGAGTCATAGGCTAGGGTGTAGAAAGAAATGGGGATTATCCCATGGGGTTGGAGACTATGCCTTAGTTGGTTGTTGTTAGTGTAGGTTAGATTATTGGCATGGTTAGACTAGATGAAGGGTGAGTCATAACTCATGTAATTATAGGCATGAGGTTAGATGGAGTAGGTACCACTAAATTTTGGAATGGGTGTGACTTGGCTGAACTAGTTATGGTTTTGAAAGTAGGGAAGTCACACTAGGATTTAGGTGGGATTAGGTAATTGGACATGTTACACTTTGGACATTGTTTATATTTGGGTTACTCATCAAAGTGGTGGTTTGGGTAACCATTGGGAAAATAGTGGAGGAAATTGAAACTAAGTTTGTCTCCATTAGAGAGGTTGGCATACCATAGATTGGGTCACCTGAAGAATTATGGGTTAAACTCATATTAAGGTAATGTTGAAGGGCTGCCACATTATGATCAAGAAATTTAGAAAAATATTGATCTTCCTCAAGCACAATGGGAATTTGGTTGGGGTTGAGAGTATGCTCTGTATCTGAAGTATGCTCCATGATAGAATTGAAAGTGAGAGGGGAATGTGGAATTGGTTGCCAATTTACATAATCGGCAATAATTTTGGCTTAAGTTTGTGTCGATACCATGCAAGAGGAAGTATAAATAGTCTTACTACCCTGCATTTGAAACAAAATAAGGAAAAACCAAGTTTGAGTGTAGGTAAGTGGGTTATTTAAACTTGTTATTTTGAGTAGATGAAATTACATAGTCATCAACCTCAGTCACTTAACCGAAGTTGATAGAATTTTTTTTCTGACATCGATGGATTAACTAATGTCGATAGGTAAAATCTATCGATGATGGTAGGGTTAATCAATGTTGGTTACTATGATATCCTGGGAGATGGAAAAACTTTATGTTTTAAGAAATTAGAAGTTGAAACTAGGAAGAAAAGTGGATGTAGGAGGTCTATGTAAAAAGGAAGAACACTTAGAAAAACTAAGATAATAGGTTATACAAACTAAGTATTAGAAATAGTATTGATTTTTTGAATCAATAGGAAAATGTCCTTACCAACTTCAAAATATAGAAAGTAATAGAAAAGTAGAAAAAGAAAATACAACTAAAAACTATTAAGTCCTAGAGATTAATTTTTAGTCTCATGTTGGCTTATGCCTTAAACAGATAGTGATAAGAGAATTTGGTTATCAAAGGTACTAGAAATCAATCTAGAGATGGTTTCACATTAGTTTTAGTGCTCAATAGGAAATCTATGTTAGACTAGGTACATGGCTTGTTATAGCATCTTGCTCTCTGTACTTCATGGACCTAGAGTCGAGCCAGGCTGCTTAGCCAAAATATACCTTCTATCTAGAGTTTATACTCCACTAGAGAATGGAGTGGGTTCTCCCCTTGGTGTTGAAATCTAAGGAGGATAGCTAGGTAGGGTAAGGTGATCCACCAGGTGATGAAATCCTAACGGGCCTTTTTTGAGGTGAGTTTAGATGTTTATTTGTGTGAATGTGATTTGGTTGTGTAACATAGGTGCACTAAAATTTATTCAAAATGCTTGTAATTAACTAGGTGAGATAATATGCAACAATCAAAAAATGAAATGTAGTAAGTTTTAAAACCAAATCTGAAATGTTTAGATTTGAATGAAAATAGAGATGAAATAGGAATAGAGTATGAAATTCACTATCCTAATGTGCATGTAAGAAGAAGTAAAGAAGATATATTTTTTTAACTTTTAAAATAAAATGATAAATTACTTTTAGAGGCAAAGATAAAATGAAGAAAATTTTAGTTTAATGTTTTTTAAATAGAAAATAAACTATTGAATTTTTCATTTTAAGAGAAAAGAGAAGGAGGAAGTGCAAGAAATAAAATTTTCACTATAATGCACCTCTATGAATGCTTAAGATAAGAAATGAACCCAAATAAAACTCTAGGGTCCCATCGGGAATGCCAAAAATGTTTCATTAAATTTTGTCTATTTCAAGTCTAAAGGAAAATAAAAAAGAATGATGGGGATAAGTGATTACAATGAACTTGGATTGGTTTGTACACCATATCCAGACATTGTGAGAACTCCTCTTTGGCTAGGGAGGAATACCTATAAGTAATAAATCACTACCAAAATATGTTTGTTAGTAGTTAAATGAGTGGGCTACCAACCTATGTGCTTGTTCTATGAAATGTGAAACTTCCTTAGAGACGACAGTCCACTTTTGAGAAACAAAATAGTAACGAATAACTAAAAGAGAGGTAAAGAGAGATTGAAAGAGAGATAATATTAATGTTATTAACATGTATGTAGCAAAGAGTGACAAGGTGCTAGTGGTGTATTTTATTTGTGTTTTAGAAGTTATTTGGGTAGGTTTTTGAAAGGTTAGGGAATCCACAATCACTGACATCGATAGGGGAGTGACCAATATCAGTTCTACTATTGAGCTCGATGGTGAAGGTGACTGATGTTAGTTAGGATGCTAAGGTTAGTAGGGGTAGTAAATGTCTGGGAGCTTGTAGAAGTCTTTTTTGGGTCTATAAAATGGTTTTTTATTAGTTCTAGGAGGTTGGGGAGAGTTATAATAGAGAGAGTGTGGTTTGGATAGATTTAGTCAGAGGTTTGGTGTGCCAGGTTATGGGGTAAAACATTATGAAGCTTTATAACTCCCTCATTGTGGTTTAGTCATAAGTGTGTAAAATAATACATAATAGATATAAAGTGATAACAGGATAAATGTTTAAAAGACCTACAAAATAAGTGATGTACTTAGCTATGGTTAATAATGATAAGTGTTAGATTGATGATCCCTATAAAGGAGTCTGAACCTGAATGCCTGAATAGAGAGAACAAGTGGGTGTTGTTGGTCCTTAAGAGCTCAGTTCCTAAACATGATTGACTTATTCAAGATGATAGTATGCCAATATGTCAAAAATAGAATGCCAAAATATTGAATGCAAGTAAGAATGATTTTTTTTAATTTTTACTGACCTAAACTTTAGGTTGGAGTTTGGCTTATATTTCTGATATCAATGATCCTACTGATATCAGTCATGGGTTGACCAATGTCAGTGGCCCCAGAATAGTTAAACCTTATTGTTTTCGGCCTATTTTATATTATTATTCATGCCAAGTGTGACACCTATTGAAAAATGGAAAAAATAAGAGTTTAAGAAGGAGGTAGTTGATTATGAATTTAGTTTGGAAGTTAGAACAAGTCTTGGGTAGTTAGGATGAGGGGAATAGGACTTGAGGTAACTCATCAGCTGTGAATTAGTCATAGGGTGAGGTGGCCAAGTAAAGTGAAAAAAGGGGGTTTTTAAATTAACTTAATTAAGTATTCTAAATTAATTAAATGTGTGAAGGGCAAAATCATGGGTTAGGGAGGTAAATTGTTATTATTGAAAAATGGGTTAAAAGGGGTTTTAGCAAAGGAGCATAAGGAATTACACATGTTTGTGATGTAATTTTGGTGTCTACAATGCTATGTAATTAACATTTATTTCTAACATATATATTTATGGGATAATATGATAAGCTTATGTTATTTTCTTATAATTCTATGATTTCATTTTTACACTTCCTTTAGTGTGTTCCTTAATTTATATTATCTTGAATTATATTTTTTGTTAAAGAATTTGAATATGCTTCATTGATTATAACCCTCATTCCTTTATTTTCCTATTTTGACATTTGAATATATCTTAGTTCATTTTATGTGAACATTTAAAAATGTATTTATATTATTTGTACATATTTGACTAAGTCGCGTCCCTTTGATTATGCATAATTTGAACATGCCCCTTATATAAAGCCTCCTTATACCATTTTATTTCTTTTTTATTTTGAGTGATAGTTTTTTTATGCTTGATTGCTTGTTTATATTATACTATTACTCTCTGGATGTTTCCATGATTTACATCATGCATCTTAATAAATGATGTGATTACATACTATGTACTATTGATATTCATAAATTAACCATAGGTGATCTTAGTATTTAAATAACACTTCTCATTTTAGAATTTAGAAAATTTAGAGCATGAGTTGTAGGTTTTGACAATCTAGTTTCATGTGGTGAAATAATAGCAGAGCAAGATAAATTGTTCCATAATATTTATATGATTTTGTGGTTAGGATCCACCTTGGTCCATTTTTTGTGAATTATAAAGAGTCTATGTTAATACTTATTGAATTATGTTATAGATTAAGCTACAAGATAATCTAAATGGATAATTATAATGAAGATAAAACCAGAGTAATTTGATATTTAAAGAGAAAAGAGAAGGGTAAGGTAGAAAATAAATGAGTTATTTCCAATTTTAGTCTCAAAAGTTATGACAAATAATCAATTACAATTGAGTATGAATTTAAATAATACATAATGTAACATAGGCTAATCTCAAATTCCACTATATATCAAGAAAATGTCAAAGGAGAATGTAAAGAGTTACAAACATGAACCATGTCTACTTGAAGGATTTACTACTATAATCAAATAACATTTGCACATTTGAATACAAATCAAAATGAAATGAAGAAAAACCTAATATTTTCTAACTAATCTAGCATATGCACAAATTAGAAACCATATGATTAGAAAAAGCAACTTAGAATTCAAAGATGTCATTTAAATTCAAGACTTCTACTAGCAATTGAGAGAAAAGTTTTATTACCAATTGACATTTCAAATATGGATAATCCTTGTAGAGTTACTTGATTATGTTAATTGCTTCAAGTGTATATAATTTTCTCAAAATTCTCTCCTTTTAAAATGGTGATACATGCCTTTATAGAAAGATTAGGCAATATACTAGATAGTTATAAAATATAGGTGTACAAATATAAGGATAGTTGTCCTTATAAGTTATAAAATACACATGATTT
Organism: Torreya grandis; assembly: GCA_037957365.1. Classification (NCBI taxonomy): domain Eukaryota; kingdom Viridiplantae; phylum Streptophyta; class Pinopsida; order Cupressales; family Taxaceae; genus Torreya; species Torreya grandis. The sequence continues at coordinate 3,601,854 of JARHVA010000829.1, forward strand.
TCATAATCATCCTGACCTAGAGGCAAATATGCTAACAAAATATCATATTCTTTTATAATGGAAAGTTCAATTTCAAAAAGTTATAAAATTATACAAGATATAATATTTCTTAATTTTTTGGTTGGGACTCTAATTATTGTTGATATAGGATGCTCATGGCTTTAGCATGTTGCTCATAAACTATCTCTAAATCCACAATAGACTTCATGATACACTCCTCTTGATCTACTAAATTATCAAGTTCCATATCATTCCTAGCCATGGATATTATATCAAAATATTCTATTAGAGAGGGTGACCTTTGGGGAAATTTTGAATGTGGGGTTCCATCCCTAGCTCTCTCTTCTAATCTCACTTCTCCTAATTTCTCCTTGAACTTGCCTTGTTTATCCTATTTTTACACAATTTGCCCTTAAGGCTATGGCTATTCTTCCTGGGGCTACTCTTTGGCTATCCTATATGGTCTTGATAGTAAGTGATACTAAAAAAGATGCATTTTTCATGCTTCCCTTGATGACTTGTCATCCTTGATTAACTTGTGCTCAATCTTGATGTTGTGTCCTTGAATCCTAGCCAACACCTATTCATAATTATTAGCCTTAAAGTATATGGTTTCATGAACACCAAGTTGATGTACATATTTAGGATTTAGGAGCTTCTTGTCCTTTAAGTGGTTAGACACTATACCCTTAAGATCCCACATCTTAAGTTCATTTAGTTGAAAACCAAATGAATCTTGGTGTCTAGCCATGGTCTCAACATGTTTCTAGTCCTATAATATGGTCCTTCTAATGATCAAAGGGAAGGGGTGGATAATTCCTTTCTTATTTTCTATATAAGTGCCATCAATGCCATGCAAGAATTGGGAAGTAATTTCTTGCTCATATAGCTTGCTAGGAACATATACTGACAATCAATAAGGTTGGGACAAGATTCCCTCAATCTTGATGACTATACAATCAGGGTAATATCATATGTCCCCCATCATTTCAACATACTTATTTATTAGGGGGTGAAACCTAAGCATAGATACACTTGTGATGGCCTCAACTATGGTTGGATAAACACAATCACAAATAAATTGCACGTGGTTCTAGTACTTAAAGATATGCAATTTGGAGTATTAGTGTGAAATAGTAGATTTACTATTTGGGGACCAATTCCTAATACCAAGGAAGTTGATTGAGGTAAGAAGGGTGTCTAATAGGTATGACATCATGTAAAATTATTTGGATGTATTCCTTTTAATGGTAGTGAATGTATTGGTGAGGAAGATATTTATTAAATCTCTGATTGGAGGGGTAAGATTTTCTTCCACCATGAAATGTATAAAGGGAACCTAGATTTTATTCACATAGGTGGTCGATACAGATCCAAAGGCTCAATTCAATAGGGTCATTATAACCCTAATGCCCTACCTAAATTAGACTACTAAGATTTTTCCCTTAGAGTCCCTAAAGATATGAGGACCTTGGTGTAGCTAGGGTCTAAGGATAGAGTCTAGGTCATGGTTTCTTATCCACTCTTTGATCTTGGATAAATCCACATCGGGAGGAGGGATATTATAATATTTTTCAAATGATAGATGGGTAATATATTATATTTTCATGGATTTTTCATCCATAATGATACATTCATTATCAATTATATACTCAACAAAGATGGGAGCAAGGAATGTCTATATAGTTTATTACCTTAGGTTTTGCCGTGGTGTGTTGAAGGCCAACCATCTGGACCATAACTAGGTCATAGTGCCTATTGCTTATGGTGACTATTATTTGTTCCTCCTTAGAAATAGGTGGTAAATCTTTTACCATAAAAAGGATTTTGGACCAATTCCTAATACCTCTAATATTTAGGGATGCAAGGTCTAATTTGATGTCTTTCAAGATCTAACCTTCATTGTCTATTGACAAATAGATCTCGATCTTTTTAATTGTTGTTTGTAATTTGTCATTGTATCTATTCTTACAAATTACTCACATCAAATTTTAAATTATCCTATGAAGGCTCTCTCACACTTAGAAACAAAATTAAGTTTTCCTTGGATCAAATTGTGACCAATTGAGTCCATGTGAGTCACTTTTATGCAGGGTTTAGGGTTTTCAAGCTTCAATGGCAAAATATATCCAGGCTTTGGCTTATACATGCCTTAGATTTGACTTGGAACTTTGCCTTCATACCTTTAAATTTTTAAGCCCACAAGATCTTGTATTTTTTCCTTTTCTACTTGCATGGCACCTATATGGCATTGGTCTGGGCCTTTTCATAAATGCCTTTTGAATGCTAGCTATTGACATTTAAAAATGCCTCTTTTATTTTGATTCATTACATAAAAATATATATTTAAAATGAGCTATTGATTATAATTTTGACCCTTTCTTATGATTGGATCTTTATTTTCCAAGCCGTATAGCTATGACACTTGGCACCTTTAGTTGACTTCCTCATGATTTGTATCAGATGTCAATCCTTTTCCAAATGAGCATTAGCCACATAGCAAGCTCATGGGGCTTTAAAAAGTCATGAGGGACTTCATTCCATTAGATCATATTCTAGGGATAAATCATGAACCATAAAATCATCCTACCAGCTCTACCTTGAATTAGCCTTCACCACACATCAAACTTGCAGGTTCTTGGAGTCTCATTGAAAAGCCTACATAAGTCTTGCATCATTAGATCAAAATCCAATGACAAAGCACAAACCATTGATCTAGAGAGATGCTAAAACATTAAGTTAGCATATTTACAAGATTGTGAGTTAGGATTAAGTCCATTAGACTAAGGTTTGTCTCATTTATTAAGAATGAAATAAAACATAGAATAAGGGGTTTATGCCTAAGTTTTTTGATTTCTATGTAAGGGGGACATGGCCTAAATATTTTAGGCCAATGTTTATGTTGTGTTTTATGAACACGATGTAAACATTGGTCTAAAATATTCATGCTAAGGATTATAAAATATTATAAAAAATATCAAAATGACATAATGGTCTAATAATAAATAGGATTTTATTGTACTAACAAAACACATTAAAACCTTTATCTAGAAGCATTTGGTCTAAATTTTATGTTGTAAGAATTCTCTTTATTTTTTTTAAATAATAATTAGTATAAGTCTATAGTTTGAGGTTCATGATATTAAAAAAAATTGCATGGGGACCTTAAAGTATAGATTTAGAATAAGTTTATGTTTTCATATATTTAGATTATAAGACCATTTCCACATTTTTTAAATTGAAGATTTCTAGAGTTTGAGATTTTTTTCAAACACTTCCCTTAGATTATAAATCCATTTTTGAGACTTCTAGAAAGATTTTGGAGTGAATTTTGACCTTGATCATAACAATTCATTATTTTAAATTAGATGGTCACATGGGAATAAAATATGTCCTCACGAACGTCAAATGATGGTCATGTGAATGCCAATTTATGCTAGTGAAGCTTTTATTTTTATGGGCTTAGAGTTAATGGTTGCATGGATGTCAAATACATTATTGAAAATGTAAAATGATGGTAATGAAAAAATCAATTTTAAGCTAATAACATTATTATGACCTAATGTGAGAATGCCACTTGGCACATCCATAGGGTTTCTCAAGGTCTTGGATTTAATTTGCTCTGTCAGATGAAAATTTGTGATGAAGCATCAGCCATTCATCATGATATAAGAGCTTGATTATGATTGGTTTTTTTTATTGGTGGGCCCCTTTGATTTTAATCCTCAGATGTAAGGGTGCTGCATGTTGATTTTTCAGTCCTTCCATAATCCTTTGACCTTTTAATTGTGCCTTGCTCCATTTGATTAGATATTTGTGAGTAAGTGATAACTATTGATCATGATCATAGGGTTTGAATATGATTGGTCCAAGGAGTTATGTGCATGATCTTTTAAATTTTCCTTGCACCATCTAATCAAAGGTAAATGAGAAGCATGAACCATTAGATCATTTGAAATGTACATTATTTAAGTCAAAGCTTGGGCTTTTCTCACTCTATTAGATCAAAACCCATGATAAAGCATAGGCCATTTGATCCTACAAGATGCAAGGAGGTTAAGTAAGGACCATAGAGATATAAAAAGCTTAGGCTAAGGTGTTAAGACTAAGGTCTTGATTGTATTAATAAATATGTTGGGGTCTTAGGGTTAAAATCTTAAGCTAAGTTAAGGCATACTAAAAGGACCTTGTAAAATGAATATTAGTTAAGAATACAAAGGAAATTTTCATGGGGAAAAAAAAAGGGGGCAAATAATTTTAAGTTAAGTTTTAGTTGTGTTGAAAAATATGACTAATCTGATAACATGAGATTTATCATTGGCTCAAAAAATGAATTTTAAAAAAAGGTCTTGCTGATTTGGTTCCTGCCAACATTTAAATTTAAATTGAGGGCTTTGGCCAACATTTTGAAACATGAAATTCTTAGGGATGAATGCCATGGAACCTATAACTAGAGAAATAAAGACCATTTATTAGTGATGTTAGTCCAAATTAAATCCTAAACAAAGCCAAGTAAGCCTACTTTTAATAGAGTGGATGATCTTCAAATTCTATAAATGATCCTATCATGCTAAATATTCATGTTCAAACGTCAAGGTTTCCCTAAGGTCCCAATTTTTAAAAAGTGGGGGTATGTTGGTCCCAAAAAATGGTGATTTAGGGGGAAACATAGCAATATGTTAGAACCTAGAGACTTTGATTTAGAAAAATGATTATGTCATTTATTTATTTTGATCAATATCATCATCTAGAGAAAATTATGGTTAAAACAAAATTTGCATTTGTAGAGTTAGGGCCAAACACCAAGACATAGCCATATTGTGTGTGTGCTTTGATTCAACTTATTATTTGCCATAGGTTTAAAGAAAAAACTTTTATATTTCATGTCCTTAGTCACTAATATTAAATTATAACATGTTTAAGATGTTCATTAAGAACCATGTTTTTAGCTTAGGGAAGGATTGGGCATTGCTCTAATGCCATCTAGGCATCTATATCCCCAATAGAGATGCCTTTTTATCTACTCAAGGCCTTGCTCCACTACCATCCAAGCATCCATAGACATGGTGGAGATTACCATAATCACTTGTGCTTATATATATTTTGATTTTACATTGAGTTATTTTTTGTATTTTCTTGATACTTTTATGCTTTTAGCAAGGTTGGGAACCAAAATAGCTAGGTTTTAGGATTTGGTCAAATGTTTGATCTTTGAAAAATCATATATGGATGAAACCTTTATCCTAGGTAAAGATGTTGATTAAGTCCTAGTATGACTATATTATGATAGTTTGAATTTTCACCCTACAAGTTCAAGCCTTATAAAAACCAATTTAAGGCTAGAATAATGCTTAAGTTCTCATGAAATAGTTGACTATACTATTGATATTTACCAGTTTCTAAAAATTTCAGAATTATGCTTACATTTCATGACCATGGTTATCATATATATGGGGTTCATACCTTCATTTATAGGTTTTGGGAACTTTCAAGAAAACTTCATAACTTCAAGCTTAGAATTGTCCACAAGGTCTTATTGGAACCAACAAACAAGGTAACAAGAAAGAAACACACAATATAAAGTTGGAAAAAAAGAAAACAAAGGAAAATAAATAAATATATACATGCTTATGCATAAAAAAGGAATATGAAGGAAAGAATTGAAAGGAAACTAGATAGCCTACCTGCTCTAAATCTAACCATATTATAATTTATTCCATGAAGACCTTCGAAGGAGCAGTAGAAAAGTAGTGCTCAAGGTATTGCCCATTGGTGGGAAATGTAAACTCTGCTCCTTGTAGATATTTGATATTTAAGGTTTTGTTTCCTAATGTTTTTGCAATCTAGTATGGGCCAATCCATAATGGTGTGAATTTTCCTTGTTTTCTTTTACGTTTAGATGCTTTGTCCCAAAGGAGAACCAAGTGTCCCTATCTGAACACCTTGATCTTAAACCTTTTATTAAACCATCTCTTGATTGTGGTTTGATGTCTACTAAAGTTATCAAAGGATTTATACCTTGCATCTTCCATTTTATGTCCAACAATATTGGATTGGTAAGATCTTAGCTTTCTTCCATATATTCTTGCATAAATATATATGTAGGCAACTTGAGAGTGATAGGAAAGATAGGTTCATGTCCATACGCCAATATAAATGGTGAGGATTTAAACTCTTGATTGATTCTTATCCTATTAGTTCAAAGTGTAAATTTAAGGAGCTTATGGCAAGTCCTGGGCTTATCTACAACAAACTTATTGATTTCCTTCAGTAGGTTCTTATTTCTATATTCAGAGACTCCAATCCCTTGGGGATAATGGTTGGATGAAAAATTGAGAGTGATGAAATTATAATAAGCTCATTCAATCATATTTATGTATATGAATTTAGATCCATTATCTCATACTAGAGAGACTATATTTCCAAACCTAATATATATGTTTTCCTCTAGGAACTTGATCACCTCTTCAATCTTGCTTTGTTTAGTGTTTGCATCTTCATCCCATCTTGTACAAAAGTCTATGGTGATAAGGACATAATTTTGACCTTTAGATGAATTGGGGTTGATTATCCCAACAAATTCCAACCCCCATTGAGAAAAGGGTTTCTAAATCATGACTGGTTGTAGTGTAATTGATTCCTTTAGCTCCTTGGTACTAAAAATATGACATGAGTGGCATTCCCTCATATGTTTATGAGCATCCTTAAAAACATTTGGCCAATAATATCTAGCTCTAGTAATTTTTTGAGTTGTGATCCTCCCAAATGGATGTCCACTACCAAATTTTTCATGAAAGGTGCTCATGATTTAGGTGGATTCTTCTTGTGAGATGCATCTAAAATAAATCCCTTTAAAATTTCTCCTATACAAGATCCCATTCTTGATTAAGTATCAAACAAATTTAAATATTAGAGCCCTATTTTTATCCCTAAATATACCTTCACAATAAACACCATTAATTATAAATTATATGATTGAATCATACCACTCACTAGCTTAAAAGTTTTATTGATGCAATTGCATAATACTTAGCCTGGGTTAGTATTAGCAATCATCTAGATCAAACCTTAGCACCTTATCGATTTTGCTATTTTCATTTTCAAGTCATATTATTGTGAAACTAACATCCATTTACCTCTACATTTTCCCTATTCATTTGACTTAACATATATTTGGTGGTAGGGTTAGGTATGATAGCCTGCACTTTATTTCTAAGGATGTAATGCCTAAATTTCTTGACTACCTTAACTAATGCATATGTCTGCTTATCAATAAATGAATAATTTAACTTAGCATTCTTAAAATTAGTGATCATAAAAGTTATTAGGTGATCACAGCCATCAATTTTTTTGATTTAACACTATATCCATAGTGTGGTTAGATGCAAAAGAGTGGGGGTAGATGTCCTTTGAGAAATTAGGACTTATGAGGACTAGAGCCTAGGTAATGGTATCCTTGATATCATTAAATTACTTTATATAATATTCATTCCATGTGACCTTGGAATCCTTATTTATCATGTCATTTAGTTGCTTGACAATCCTTGCAAATCCATAAAAAACTTTCTTACAAAATTTATCTTACCAAAGAATGACTTTATCTCTTTCTTATTATTTGGAAGCTCTATTCTGGATACAACCTCCACTCTTTCAAGATATATAGATATACCATATTTGGATTATAACATGACCCAATAATTTAACTCCAGTCACATGAGAGATGCTTTTCTTAGGGTTTAATAAAATTCCATACGTTTTACATCTTTCAAAAACTTGTTGCAAATGCATGAAATGATCTTCCTTATTTTTAGAAAAAATTGTTAGATCATCCATATAAATAATGATAAACTTACCTATCAAGCCTTGGAATGCATGGTCTATATCTCTTTAAAAAGTAGCTCTTGCATTGATTATCCCAAAGGGAATCTTCTTTTAAGCAAAATTTATCCACTTTGTGGTGAAAGTTTTCCTTATCTTGTCCTCTCTATCAACTAACACTTGGTTGTAACCTAAAAAGCCATCAAGAAAATACATCATAGATCAAGTTGAAACAACTTGAATCACTTAGTATAGGGAAGGAAGGGGATATTTGTCATTTTTTCATGTTTTATTCAAGTTTTTAAATTCAATACAAAGTCTAATCTCACCATTCTTATTCCTTATTGGAACCAAGTTAGCCACCTAGGTGGAATGCCTAATGGGGAAGATTATCTTAGCATCTAATAATCTTTTGACCTCCTTGAAGATCATGGGTTCTAGGATAGGGTTTATAGGCTTCTATTTATTCTTGAATGGTTTTCAAGTCTCCTTAAGGGGTATATTATGGGTAATGACCCTTGGATCAAATATCTCTAAGTCATCATAGGACCAAGCTATGACATCCATGTATTGGGTAAAGAGCTCTTTGGGTTTCTTATTCTCAATGTTTGTGTCAAATTTTCTAAAATTTACTAGCTGGGGTCAACTTTGGAGGCCAAGATCAATGGAATTATAATGTTTCCCACTCACCTTGGGAACCTTGGAAACCTTAGCTAGTTTATCCTAATCAAATAGTCTTTCTAAAGAAATCATTCCCTTGGGGATCTTATTGTCATTTAGCTGAATGACTTTACCATCCAATTTGTCCTCTTTAGATGTTATTTCATTAGTCTCATCAATGATATGATTATAGAATGATCTAAAATTGGTCATTAAATCTAGTATCTATTGATCATTATTAAAATTTTGGAAATGGTTAACATTATTAGGAACTAAAAGATAAGGGATTAGCTCAATTCTAAAATTAGGGAAATCTTGGTTGGGCATGAGGTTGACTATAGTGGATGTGAACTCATTAGTATCTTGGTTTTTTCCTCTTGGGATAGAAATGATGCTAAAAACATCAATGTATTCAATAAAATCCAAAATATTAAACTTATACCTTTTTAGGTATGAGAGCTTACATTGGTATTTATTTCTTACCTAGTTGACCACTACTTTTGAAACCCCATAAACTAGTAGTTCTTTGGCCTTATTCTTTATATCAGATTGTAAACCTAAGATAAGGGATTAATACTTAGTAAGATTTTTAGTATAATGGAATTATAGCCTATAATAAGAATGGTAATTTTTATTAGTAGGGTCAATTAAACAATACCAACTCTTGACCCAACATTATACCTAACACCATCGAAATGCAGCTTCCATAGTCTAAGAATGATATGAGCACTCTTGGGATCACATACCTTATAATTATATAAGGTGAAAACCCATAAGTATAATTCTATTATATTTACCCTCTTGTTCACAACATTATACTCAATTATCATATGTTTCATCCTTGGTTCTCTCTCAACCCTGATCTGATTAGGAACTCCCTTCCAAGATAGTTAGAGATGTGAATAATCTGTAGACATGTAACCATTAAAAAGTTTGTTTCATTCCCTACTCAATAATATTACATACACATTAGGTATATCAAAAACTTGAATATCAATGAATTCATGTACCCTAGGCTCATAAGTTAGTTGCATGTGAACATTTAAAATGTCCCCAATTACCCTAACTCTAGATTTGTCTAATTGGGTAACAACCCTATCAAACTTAATAGGAGTTAGGCCGAGTTATTCTCATATACATGTAGGCATGATATTGTTAGATGATCCTAAATCTAATAATAAATTATGTAAGTTTTTACCAAACATCCTGATAATTAGTAAGAAAGGAAGAGATTCAATCTTGGCTTTGTCCACAGTCACATTGGCATGATTAGTCTATGGTGGATTATTGGAATTATTTGACAAAGATTCTAATAAAAGGTCCATTTTATTTTTAATTTGTATAATTTCATGAAATATAATATTATCCTTTATCTTCTTCATGTCCTCAACTATGTTATATCCAGTTTTAGAATAACTAGGAATTTCAATGTTAGGTTTAAAATTACTCCCTTTAGGTGACTCATGATTGTTGCTGGAATAAGTGTTTAGAGGAGTTCAAAAATTATTTAGAGGTGTTGAGGTGGTCAAAGGTAAATTTTATTCCATATTCCTCAAGGGAGAGGTCTTATTTAATAACTATTGAATAACTTGGATCTCTTTAGGGACCTCATTAGGTTCATTTTCCTCTTGAAATGCGAAATCAAAGGTGTCCATCATAAAGGCTTGATCAGATCACTTAGATCTAGAGGTAGCTGAACCATTATCCTTATTAGGGACAAATTCAAATGTATCCAACTATTCTGGTAAATCCTTAAAGGGTTTGTAAAATTTTATACAATCAATTTCCCCATGCTTGGTTGTGTAATTTACTTTGCAATAATAAGGCAATGAAATATTAGTGAGGTTAATGTCCATGGTCTTCTTTTCAAAATATGGATCATTATTCTAATTATTATGAAAACCATCATTCTAAAATCTATTGGTTGGCCTATTATACCTTTGAAATGAGAAGTTCTTGAACATTTAGCAGTATTTTAAACTTGTTTTTACAACTTAAGAAAATTAGTGCTTAACTTTTGGACAATTTTTAAGATAGATTCATTCTCCTTTTTAGGGGTTTCATAATTATGTACTTGGTTATTATTAATAGATGGTACCAGATCCCTTTGATCATTTGGATTGAAGACATTAGTAGGATGATTTAGGAATCCTAAATTTGGTTAAGAGCTGCATGACTCAATGGTTATAGAGTTAGGTTTGGGTGCTAGTTTAATGATGGGATATTTTGGTTAATATTTGGAAATAAGTTCATCATAGGCATTTATGGGTTGATTTTTGGCACAAAATATGTCATTTTCCCTTAGATCTATATTTGATCATTGATGGTTATTGATTTAGCATAGACTCTAGCTAATGATGTTATGGATGGCATGGATCTCTTCAAAAATACATAGGTCATGGGATCTATTACGTCTTTGTAAATCTCTAGAGCTAAAACATCATCAAGATTATAAGGGCTTAGGGTCCTACTAAGATTTTTTTTTAAATCTAGCATTGAAGGACCTAATAGGCTCACTTTCATCTCTTATAATGGTGGTGAAATGATGGTAGATAAAACAAGGACTAACAATCTTACTAAAATGATCTACGAATGCATTATTAAAATCATCCCAGCTAGTGATGTAATTATTAAGCAAATTCAAGAAACATTCATAAGCAACATCTTTAAATGTGAATGGGAATAACCTAAAAACTACATACTCATGCACAACATTTATCAATTCCTAAGGCATCTTTAAAAGACTTTATATGTTTTTCAGTAGTTACTATACCTATTAGACTAAATGTAGCTAAGTAATTTTTAGGGTTACATGGGAGGTCATGTACCACACTGGGTACATTGATTGAGGATTCTACCAACCAATCCATATTTGGATGAATATTGAAGGAACATGTATCCTGAAGAGGTGAAGTTGGAAAATATCTAGATTTCTTCATCTACCTTTGTCACGTCTGGATTTTTTATGGACCTCAAGCTCTAATAAAGGCTCCCTAGTCTTTGAGTGTGATCTTGTTCTAATCCTAGGAAATTCTATCTTGAAATTTGAATATCCTACCTAAAATACAATGTATCAAGTTAAATTTTATAAAGAATAAGAGTTAGACCTACACATTGAGCTTATTTTACAAAGGTGGTATGAAAAGTTGCAAAGGACATTGATCCTTGAATGAATTATCTGAAAGATGCATTCAATTATGTAAATATGGTTTATATTTATGAGTCTAAGCCTAAAAAAACTTATATCTTAGAAATATATGCCCACCTTTGATTAAAACAATCCATCCTAACCTTAGATACTATGGATTCTTAAAGGTTAAAGCTAAATTTATTAGAAATAAGTATCAACACCCAAAGAACTTCAAAGGAAACACAAAGATGCATTACAAATAGAAAAGATCAAGGATATTTATACTTTTAATCAAATAATTCACTCAAAAAACACAAATATATACTGATCTTTAGATAAAATAGGCTAAAATCAAAAAAGATTCAAAGAATTCATGCCCTCTATCTAGTACTAGTGAAAGCTTCTCCTATTGATACTCCTAAATGAACCACATGTGATCTTAGTGTTTAAAGAACACTTCTCATTTTATAATTTATAAAATTTAGAGCATGAGTTGCAAGTTTTGACAATCTAGTTTCTTGTGGTGAAATAGTAGCAAAGCAAGATAAACTATTCCATAATATTTATATGATTTGGTGATTGGGAGCCACCTTGGTCCATTTTTTGTGAATTACAGAGAGTCTATGTTAATACTTAGTGAATTATGTTCTGATTTAAGCTACAGGATGATTTAAATGAATATTTATAATGAAGCTAAAACTAAAGTTATTTTGTGTTGAAAAATACCAAAGAGAAGGGTAAGGAAGAAAATAAATGAGTGATTGCCAATTTTAGTCTCAAACATTATGAAAAAGCATCAATTACAACTGAGTATGCATTCAACCTATATATAATGAAACATAACCTAAGCTTAAATTCCACTATATATTAGGAAAACCACAAAGGACACTGTAAAGAGTCACAAGTAAGAACTAGGTCTACTTTAAGGATTTACTACTATAATCAAATTGCATTTGCACATTTGAATCCAGAGCAAAATGAAATGAATAAAAACTTAATATTTTCCAACTAATCTAGTATATGCACAAATTAGAAACCCTATGATTATAAAATGTAACCCAAAATTCAAAGACACCAATCAAATTCAAGACCTCTACTAGAAATTGAGAAAATATATATTAATAATTGACATATCAATTATGGAAAATGCTGATAGAATTCCTTGATTATGTTAATTACTTCAAGTGTACAAATTTTTCTCAAAATTCTCTCTTATTTTTCAAATGGTGATACATACCTTTATAGAAAGATCAAGTAGTATACTAGTTAGTTAAAAAATATAAGTGTATAAAGATAATGACAACTATCCTTAAAAATTCTAAAATACATGTGCTTTTCACAATCATACTGACCTAGAGGCAAATATGCTAACAAACTAGCACATGCCTTTACAATGGAATATTCAATTTCAAAAAGTTATAAAATTCTACAAGATAGAATATTGCTTAATTTTTTGGTGGGACCTCTGATTTTCATTATTGGAGGATGCTAATGGCATTAGCATGTTTCTTATCAACTAGCTCTAAATCCATAGTAGGCTTCATGATACACTCCTTTTGAACTGCTAAGTCATCAAGTTCCTAGCCATGGCTATCATATCTAAATATTCTACTAGAGAAGGTGACCTTTAGGGAAGTGTTGAAGGTGGGGGGCCCTCCCCAAGTCTCTCTTCCAATTTCACTTCTACCAATTTATCCTTTCCCTTACCTTGTTCATCTAGATTTTGCATAATTTTCCCTTGAGGATATGGATATTTTGCTTGGGGTTGCTCTTGGGTTGTCCCAGATGGTCTCGGTAGTAAGTGATACTACAAAGGATGAATTTTCCTCCCCTAATGGTGTATCATCCTTGATTAACATATGCTCAAGCTTGATGTTATATCCTTAAATATTTCCTAACACCTCTTCATAATTCTTAGCATTAATGTTATCATGTCATAAACACCAAGTTGATGTACATATTAAAGCTTTGTGAGCTTCTTTTCCTTCAAGTGGCTAGACATGATACCCTTAATAACCCATATCTTAAGTTCATCCAATTGAAAACTAAATGAATCCTGCTATCTATCCATGGTCTCAACATATTTATTGTCTTAGATTATGGTCCTTCCAATAATTAGAGGGAAGGGGTGTATAAGTCATTTATTATTTTCTTTACAAGTGTCACCAATGTCATGTAGGAATTAGGAAGCAATTTATTAATCAGCTAGCTTGTTGGGAACATATGCAGGGAATCAGTAAGGCTAGGATAGGATGCCCTTAATCCTGATGACTGTATAATCAAAGTAATACAACATGTCCCCCATTATTTCAACATACTTCTTGATTAGGGGATGAACCCTAGGCATAGAGACACCTGTGATGGCCTTAACTATGGTTGGATAAATGTAGTCATAAATAAACTGCATGTGGTTCCTATACTTAAAGATATACAATTTAGTGTAGTGGTGTGAAATAGTAGTTTTACCATCTAGGGACCAATTCTTAATACCAAGGAATTTGATTGAGGAAAGAAGGGAATCTAGTAGGTATGACATCATGTAAAATTTCTTGAAGGTATTCCTTTTAATGGTAGTGAATTGCTTGGTGAGGAAGACACTAATTAAATCTCTAATTAGAGGCGTAAAATTTTCTTCCACCATGACATGTATAAAGGCAACCCATATTTTGTTCACAAAGGTGGTTGAGGGGGATCCAAAGGCTCATTTAAATAGGGTCATGATAACCCTAATGCCTTCCGTAAATTGGAATACAAGGATTTTTCCCTTAAAGTCCCTAAAGATATGAGGGACTTGGTACAACCAATGTCTAAAGATAGAGTCTAGGTCATGATTACTTATCCATTGTTTCATCTTGTATAAATCCACATGGGGAAGAGGGAGCTTATAATATTTATCAAATGTTATAAGGGAAATATATGATATTTACTTATATTTTACCTCCCTAATGATCCATTCATTATCAATTTTATAGTTAACAAATATTGGAGATCAAGGATGTTTATAGAGTGTAGTAACTTAGGTTTTGTTGTGGTGTGGTGAAGGCTAGCCATCTGGACTGCAACTAGGTCATAGTGCATCCTAATTGTGGTGGTTATTCTTTATTATTCCTTATAAATTAGTGGTAACTCCTCTAACATGAAGAAAAGATTGGACTAATTCCTAGGATATTTTAGGTTGCAAGGTCCAATTAGGCATCTTTGAATATCTGACCTGCATTATCTATTGTCAAGTAGAGCTCAGTCTCTTCCTTTAATTGTTGTTTATGAGTTGTCATTGTTTCTATTCCTACAAATTTCTCACACTAGATTGCAAATGATCTTTGTGAAGGATTTTTTGCAATCAAAAACATAATTAAGTTCTCCTTGGATTAAATTGTAACAAATTGAGTCTTTTTGGGTTGCTTTTATGTAGTTTTTAGGGTTTTGGAGCTTTAATGGTGGAATATATCTAGGCTTTGGCTTATACATGCCTTGGAATTGATTTGGACCTTTGCCTTCATACCTTTGCATTTTTTATCCCACAAGATCTTATATTTTTTCCTTTTCTACTTGTGTGGTGTCTATGTGGCATTGATCTGGGCCTTTTTTGGAATTTTTCATAAATGCATTTTGAGCACTAGTCTTTGGAATTTAAAAATGCCTCCTCTTTTATTTCACTTTATTGGATCAAAATATAGGATTAGTATGAGCCATTGATTGTAATTTGGGCCCTTTCTTATGATTGGATATTTATATTCCAAGGCCTATAGTTGAGACATTTGGTTCATTTACATGCTTTCCTCATGATTCATATCTTATGTTAGTCCTTTACCAAATGAGCATTGCCCACGTGACAAGCTTACAGGCCTTTGAAAAGTCATGAGCACCTTTGTGCCATTAGATCATCTTCTAACAATGAAGTGCAAACCATCATATCATCCTATCAGCTATACCTCAAATGAGCCTCCACCACACATCAAACTCATGGGTTCTTCGAGTCTCATTTAAATGTTTATGGAAGCCTTGCACCATTGGATGAAAATCTAGTGATGAAGCACAAATTTTTGATCTACAAAGATGCCCAAACATTAAGTTAGAATGTTTATAAGACCATAAATCAGGCTTAAGTTACTTAGCTAAGGTTTATTAAGCACAAAATAAACCTTAGACTAAGGGTTTTATGCCTAATTTTTTTTGATTTATATGCAATGGAGCCATGGCCTAAATATTATAGGTTAATGTTTATGCCATGTTTAATGAACATAGTGTAAACATTAGTCTAAAATATTTTTTCCAAGGGTTATAAAATATACTCAAAAGGATCAATATGACATAATGGTCCAATAAAAAATAGGATTTTATTGTATTGATAAAATACATTAAAACCTTTAGCTAGAAGCATTTGGTCTAAATTTTATGTTGTAAGATTTTTTTTTAATAAGACTTAATATAAGTCTAAAGTTTAAGGTTCATGATATTTAAACAAAATGCCATGGGGACCTTAAAGTATAGATTTAAGCTAAGTTTATTTTTCATATATTTAGATTATAAGACCATTTCCACATTTTGTAAATTGAGGATTTATAGTGTTTGAGCATTTTTTTGAACACTTCACTTAGATTGTAAATCTATTTCCAAGCCTTACAACAATATTTTTGAGTGCATGTTGACCTTGAGCATAATAATTCATTATCTTAAATTTTATGGCCATGTGAGAATCAAATACATTCTCATGGATGTCAAATGATGGTCATGTGAATGCCAATTTTAAACTATTGAAGATTTTAGTTTTATGTGCTTAAATTTGATGATTACATGAATGTCAAATACATTCTCATGAACATTAAATGATGGTCATATGAACATAAATTTTAAGCTTGTAAAATTATTATGACACAATGTGAGAATGACACTTGGAACATCTATAGGGCTTCTCAGGGTATTGGATTTAATTCACTCCATCAAATCAAAATATGTGATGAAGCATCAGTTATCAATCATAATCTAAGAGCTTGTTCATGATTAGTTTTTTCTACTAGATGGGCCCCTTTGCTTTTAGTCCTCAAATGTAAGGTTGTTTCATGTTGATTATTTATGAATTCCATAATCTTTTGACCTTTCAATATTTCTTCACTCCATTCAATCAGATATTTATGAGAAAGTGAGAACCATTGATCATGATCTGAGGGTTTTAATATGATTGGTCTAGGGAGTTATATGCAATATCTCATCAATTTTCATCACACTATCCAATCAAAGGGCATTAAGAAGCATTAACTATTTAGTCATGTGATATGCATGTTTTTTAAGTCAAATATTGGGCTTTCCTCATTCTATTGGATCAAAATCCATGATAAAGCATGGGCCATTAGATCTTACAAGATGTAAGGAAGTTAAGTTAAAACTATAGAGATATAAAAATCTTAGAGTAAGGTATTAATTGTATTAATAAATACATCGAGGTCATAGGGTTAAAATATTAGGCTAAGTTAGGACATACTAAAAGGAGCTTACATAATGAATATTAGTTAGTCATACAAAGGAACTTTTAACAGGGCAAAATAACAAAGGGGTCCAAACATTTTAAGTTAAGTTTTAGTTGTGTTGAAAAAAACTACTAAGATTATAACATGAGCTTTATCCTTAGGTCCAAAATTGGATTTTAAAAAAGGGTTACACTAATTTGGTTCCTACCAACATTCAATTTAAACTAAGGGCTCTGGCTAGGGTTTTGAAACATGAAATTCTTAGGGATAAATGCCATGGAACCTAAAACTAGAGTAATAAATACCATTTATTAGTGATTTTATTCCAAATTAAAGCCAAAATAAAACCAATTAATCTTACCATTAACATAGTGGATGATCTTAAAATTCTATAAATGATCCTATCATGCTGAATTTTCATGTTTAAACTTCAGGGTTTTTATAGGCTCCCAATTTTCAAAAAGTGGGGGTATTTTGGTCCCAACATGTACCTCATTTTTATATATACATATACATGTTACTCATATATAATACAAAGCCATACATATATTATACATTTATCTTATCCTTTTGAGGTAAGGTAACTACTATTTTCTACTTCCCCTCACATCAAAAGAGGGGTATATCAGTGTGGGCATGTCATATAGGTATGGCTTCCACATTTTCATAGTTTTAAATTATAGTGAGGACATATTATGGAAACATGTTCTCCAAACTTACACCTATTCTTAGATTATTCAGTCAATGGGGTCATGTCATGGAAACATGTCATCCACACTTGAAAAAAAAATTAGCCAAATTCCATAGTTATATGATTTAGATACACATTTATGGCAACATTTATACATTTTTAGCATTATTATAGTTGTGATTCATATTGATACATATATTAGGTATATATGCCATGTAAATGGAACCTAAAATTGAAAAATCAAATTAGTTTTTCAAATTTAAAGTATTAATATGTACTTTTATCATACCCCAAATGTACTTTTATAGACTATTATTGAGCCAATCCATTGTAGTAGTTGATTCATGTTTTACAACGTTGAGGTGATTGAATCAATTAAGCTTATCAAGTTTATAAATTAGAATTTATTAAATCATCTAACTTCCCCAGATTTATATTATGGAGTTATTAAATCATCCAACCTCATCAAATATATATTGTGATTTGATTGGACCACTCATTAGGTTATAAGCATGTTTGGGTTACAAGGCTGAGATAATATCAATGGTTGTTTAACAAATCACATTTTCACCAAGGTTGTGGGTATGTGTCCTAATATATATATATATATATATTAAATTTTATTTTTCTAAAATTTTATGATCTCATATCCAATGCTTCATTATTAATCATCTCCTAAAATTAAATTTCCAAAAAGCAATATGGCTACATCAATACACGTGTATTCTTAACCTTTCTCTTTTTACTTTTGAGTATTTCAAATTATTTAAATTATACATTATATGCACTAAATATATATTATATAATGATCCTATCTATATGTCATTCAACAAAAATCCACTCAAGTGGGGCTCCCACATAGACAACGTGTGTTATACACACCTAGGTATGCATTTATTTTCCTTTAAACTATCAATTTAATCTATAGATTAAATGGGTGGGAATGTAGACACTAAATATTAATTATATATCACCTCAATCTTATACACTTGGATAATACCTATCATCATTATACCCTTTTTTATAATACCTTCTTTCTATCAAAATGTTTGCACTCACTATGTCTTTGTATGAAATTAATTTTCTCTTAGTCCAACCACTATTATTATAATCAACAAGACTCATACTATGAAAAATTCTACAAACCTGATCATTATCCTTCTCTACCCTATTTGGATCTATACCTATTTTCTAACTTCATGAACACTTGTGTCTCAACTAGATACGTATATCGATGTAGGTGTCCTTTTATAACCAAGTGTCTAGTACCAAAAATTCATCCAATTTAAAAATTAAATGCATCCTAAAGGTTGACCTAAGTAATTTAGTGAGAAATATTTTCAAAAGGTATTAATATATATACAACACCAACTACCATTAATTCCCTACCTATAAAATATTGGGAATTCACAAGGTAACTTACCAAGAGAACTCAATTAAGCATTAAAGTGAGTGAACATACCATATTCATCCTTATTTACATATCATTAATAAGTGCAGTGTTAGTATAGGTATAAAGTATTGAAGGAACATCCTATGAGCCATATTTTTTAAGTCACAAGCTAGGTCACTCTATGTAATTATTTATCACACATTGAATCCTTATGCACATAAAATATAGAATGTATAGTAAAAATACATAATTATAAGTCCATTTAAAGATTATTTTCTATGTAGGTAGCACCCATTAATAGAGGGGTTTTTATGGAAGCTCAACACCATGTTCCCATTAACCCATTTTTAAAATTATCACTCCAAGGGTGAGTAATCTAGGGTTTGATTATTTGAAAAAGAATTATATCTTGTGCACTAATATGTATACATCAAAAATAAAGCAAAAGAAAACTCAAAAGGCTCTAGTTGGTCACACTCAAATCTAGTTAGTATTTTATACTAATAACTTACATCCAACTCATACACTATTGTTGATGCAACTATCTATATCCGATGCAAGTGTTTGAGGTGATAAAATGTAAAATTATAGAATCTAAAAATTATTCCATGATCTTGATTGATCTATTCCACTTCTAACTTGTTTTATTATAGATATTCATAAACATAATAAACCAACTAAGTACACTTATTTTTAATTTATTTCAATATCAATCCATATTTTTACTTTATACTTTTATCATATCTTAGTATTTAAATTCATAATATTGTTTATCTAAGTTTTCATAATTAATTGGAATATTATAGATCTATTTATCACCCTTGTCATTATTCATTTGTATATTATTAACCCTAGATTTTTCACATAACTGGATTTAGGGTTAAAAAATCATGAACTAGTCTAAATAATAGTGGTGAATATAACTCCAATTCTAGCAGTATGCCATGTGGCCCTAAAATAGGTTTTCCCTAAATTTTATGGTAGACTTATAACTAGTTAGATCTACATATTAGAGTAGTATTTCCATTTGCATGACACTCTATTTAGGGGAATGGTTCAAATAAACTTTTTCAAACTAGATAAGGAAGCACTCTAGTAGTTTCAATGGTATAAAAAATCTCATAGCATACCATAATGTATTTTTTCCTAAAATCATATTTCTCAATTTATCCTAATTCATTTTATAATTTCACAAAAGAATTAAACAACTTATAGTAGATTGGTTTTATTTTTGGATATCATACTGAATTTTAAAAAATAACCAACAAAATAAAAGGGCTGATATTTGAATTATTTAAAAAATTCTTAATCAAGGTTATAAAATAAGATATTTTAATTGAGGTAAAAAATTTAAAACCATAGGATATAATTAATATCATTAGGTTATTTAATTTAGCTAAAGAGAAATTTATATCTTAGAATTGATATTCCAAATGATTCTCATTCAATAATTACATGCCAAAACAAGTATAAATAATTTTAAAGCCTATAAAAAAACTAATAAAAATACTAAGGTTAAAATGTGGGACCATTAGGAAAAAACATTATGTGAAAACTATGATGATAAATTCACTCTAGGTCACTGATGTGTGGATCTATAAAAATTAAAACATGGTCCTTAATTCTTGATAATGAAAACTTGACATACATTTACGATGCATGACTTGAGATCAAAAATAAGATCTTGATTTTCCATCCTCTCACACTTTTATGATATATTATGAGTCAACCCTTCTATTATATTGTCATACACCTACATTAACTTCACTATCTATTTAAAAAATTTCATATATATATATATATATATATATATATATACATACATACATACATACTTAGAATTTTCCACTTGTACATGGGCTAATTTTTATAGTTACAATAATTATCTCTAGTTGATAACAACTCACACTAGTTATAACCATTGTGATGTAAAAAAGGGTTATTTTATAAAATAAAATTAATCCTTAGTGTCATCCCATTATTTTATCATGTCGATGGCTTGAGTAATTATTTAAATGGATCCATATAAAAACAAATCAATTTATCATTCAAGGGATATGATACTTATATAATATATAATTATAGACTATTACACATTGATTAAATATGCCATATTCTTCCTAACTTGCATACCTATCACTAAGATTAGTCATAATACAAGTCTAAATCACTTAAAATCTAGGTCAAGGAAAAAATTTTAAAGTACCAAATCTAATCATTAGATGCATACACATAATAAATGTGAACAATTTCACAATCAAACTAGGTAGGAGAACTATGTGTGGTTTGATTTCCTTCCACAAAGTATTGAGTGTATATCTAGTAACCAATCATTAAAGATAGTTGATTGGGGTTAGGTAAAATCATTACACTTCCTCCACTTTTTAAGTTTACATACCTCACAAACAAATGTAAGGTTTCAAGATGTAGACACCAAAAATTGCACACCATGGTTCTGCATGTCATAACCTGACCTCCTTGAACCACCTCCTAGAAATTTACCCTACCAAACCTCTAATTGGCTAAACCCACCCTTTTGAAAAAATTAACCTTTAACCTTCACCCTTGATTTTTGATGGTCAGTGGTCTGACCACTAATGATCAATGGTCTGAAAACTGATGGTTAGGTTTTCCCCACCAAACCTCCAATTGGCTAAACCCATCCTTTTGACCAATTTAACCTTTGACCTTCAACTATCGATGTTTCATGTGACACCGATGGTTATCTTGACCAATAATTGTCAATTTTATACTACCTAAATATTTAACTCTAGCATCAATTGTAACTTGATTTTTTATAATTAGCTTGAGAAAGTCAATGTATATTCTAGTTAAATTTAGACATGAGTTGAACCCCTTAATCAAACCTACACTTCCACCCATCCTTATTTCCTATAATAAAAGAGCTTCAAGATGTGAAATGGGGGGAGGGACAACCATTTATCTACAATTATCAAGATCCATCTACATATACCATCTCTATGGGTAAGAGTTTCTTTTTTAGGTTAAGAAATTAAAATCAACCATCATCAACATCAATAATCATTACCATCAATCTCCACCAATGGACTTCTTCAAAAAAATATTAGCTAAGTATATTGTCATTATTCCAAGTTATTTAGTTTTTAATATATTTAACTCAATCCCTGACCTCTTGACTATCTGAGCACTCAATCTCTAATCTATACCCTTTTGAGATTCACCCTCTATCTCACAACTAGCAGCCAACAAAAACAAACCTTGAACCAAATCAATCAACCTCACCCAACTAATTTATTTGACCTAGACCAAACTAATAGTAACCAAATATGGTCAACTCAACTTTTAATGATCTATTTATACAATGATGGTCAACTCAATCATTGATGATCATTATTAGACCAAAAACCAAGAAATAACCAACAAGCACTTAACCACCTAATAACCTCAACCAAACTTTGTTTTATTTACCTCTATCACTATACAGACAAAAAATAACAACTTGACCCTAACCTAAACTAACCTTTTGATATTTTAGCATTTACATTAATGTTATTTAGCTAAATACATTTCTTTTGGAAAATTATTTATTTTAGCTGATTAAGAACTTTCATATTTGTTATGCAAATTTATTTTATTTTCATTAACTTATCTTAAAAGGTGGATTGATAGCCTCCAAGATAACTCATTCCTCTTGGATCTAGCTTGTTAGGAAATCCACCTTTCCTACCTAACTAACAAAACATTTTCTAGTCTTTTTCCTATGTAGGCCATCCTCCCAAGCTAAAGAGGAGTTCTTCACAATCCTCTAATTCAATGCACACACACAATCAAGTAAGTTTTCTAAGCATGCTCATATTTAGTTTCCTCTTTTATATTTTCAAAATAATAAGCTAAAACTCATTGAAATATTCTAGGACGCCTGGTGGTACCTTGAGTCTTTACTTTGGGTTTCTTTTCTTTGCATTTGTATGATTTTCTTTCTATCTATGCTCATTAATGAAACTAAAATCTCTTTTGGGTTTAAAATCAAGTGCATCCATTTAATGATTATATTTTTAACTCAATTTCATTTTAAAATACAATAATTTTATCATAATATCAGTCTTGTTGCACACACCAAACTAAAACACTCACCAATCAAACATTATAATAAATTGACATAATCCGTGACTAGGATTTCATCACCTAGCAGTCACATTACCCTTTCCTAGCTATCCTACTTAGATTTGACCACCAAGGGGAAAACCAAATTAGTTATATGGTTGAGTATAAACTCTATAAATAAATATATATTAGATAAGCACCTGACACCCTTATCACTGTGATGTGTGAAGTGAGGGGATATGCCCCAATACCAAGCCATGTATTAATTCCAACATAGATTCCTTTTGAGTGCATGAACACCACCTAAAAACTAACCATATTTTTTTTATCTAATAGCCATTATACCAAACCAAAGTTGATTCTAATCTTAAAGCTTAAGGCACAAGCCACAAGTGATACTAAAACTAACTGTAGGATTTAACATACTTTAGAGTGTGTTCTATCTTTCTTGAATTTTTATTAGCTTCTCTCTATTTGAGTTATGAGAAAATTAGCCTCTTTTAAGATACCTAATACCATTTAGCCTTCATCTACCTTATATTCATTACCTTGATCAATAGGGAGACAACCTATCTTTTCAGTTGGAGATCCTAACTTTATTAGATTTTTAGACAACAACCCTCTTGCCTTAGTATCTTATCTTGCATCACAAGCCACTTGTGCTCCAAACCTAACATAAAATCAATTAAATATCAACTATAACCAACAAATAATCAATAAAAAACCACTTAATTTCACCTACAACCAATCAAAAACCTATCAACAACCAATTGATCATCACCTTAACCAACCAACAACCTACAACTAACTAGAAACCTATCATCAACATGACCAACAAAGAACCTATAAAAAAAACCTTTAACTATTGTCAAAATCAACCTAACCAATATTTAGGTTAACTATCCTAACTATCATATCAACCACCTCAACCTCATCAAACTTTTAAGTATTTAACCCAACCTTCATATCAATCATATAAACCCACTTTGTAGAAACATTATTTATCTCAAAACCAAGATTTGGTTTACCCTTTTGGTTACTCAACCAATAAATATCAACCCAAAATATAAATCAAAAACCATAAAACTAACCTATCAATAAATAAATATCAACCAAACCCATCAACCAATAACTATCAACCCAACCCATCAACCAACAACCATCAAACTAACCTATAAACTGATAACCATCAATCTAACCTATCAACCCAACCTCCCTTATCAACCTTACCTACCTTAGCCAACCTATACAACTTATCAACCTTATTGAACAAATCAACCATATCTACCTTACCAAACCAACCTACCCAACCAAACATACCCAACCAATCAATCTAGACTAACTTATCATATCAATTGAACCAATCGAACCAAACTAGCTTATCATATCAGTTAAACCAATCAAACCAAACCAAATTATCATGTCAAATGAACCAATCAAACCAAACCATCTTATCATATCAACTAATCCAATCAAACTAAATTGAAAAATATCTTATCAAACAACCTTACCCAACCAACCATCTCACCACCCCAGCAACAATTGGTGCACCCTCTTCCTAGGTAGTATACCCCACTGGGGGAATCATATGCCTCAATCATGGATAAAATTTTGGAAGATTATTATATTAGAATTCCTTCAGTTAAGACTATCAACACTTCTCTTAAAAACCAAATTTAGTTCATAGAGAATGAATTTTATGTGTATCATTACACACATGAACATGACATAGATAGATGTTCAACTTTTTTGATGATCATCCAATATCGTATTGATAATAAAGAGGTCCCTAAGGATATAATCTATGTTCCTCCTAACCTATCCTTGAATATCTTCAATAAATCAATCATTAAAACTATTCCTTCACTTAATATTTAGGAAAACCATGACCAAATCCCTCAACACAATGAAACCCATCAATCAGACTTGTCCTTTCACAAACCTATAATTAAGGAAACTAAAATCTTACCAACCTTAAACAATCCACTTGTTGACCAAGTGGAATCTTTACAATTTTCCTTAAAAACCACAATTAAGGGAACCAACCAACCTACTCCACTTCACCTTTTAGTGGATTGACCAACCAACCAACCTATTCCGCTTCACCTTTTAGTGGATAAACCTCAACCCAACTAACCTATTCCACTTCACCTTTTAGTGGATCAACCTCAACCTAACTAGCCTAATCTACTTAACATTTTAGTAGATCAACATCAACCGAAACAACCTATTCAACTTCACATTATAGTGGATCAACCTCTAACCAATTATACCTCATGTTAGGTAAACATAACCTCAATTATAACTAAGGCTATTTAATTAGTCTATAGCTTTCTCATCTCTATCTACACCATAAAATTATCTTTGGTTCAATTCCCTCTAGAATAGGGTCAAATATTTACCATCCTACCTTACCCAACAACCAACCAAACCAAGAGAAAAAAACCAAAAAAAAACTAATCTTTTAACTAAATAAATCAACCATAACCAGCTTATCAATCAAACTGAACCAACATCAACTCGATATTCCACCTAAACCACCGCCTTTAACTTGACCTTTTCACCCACTAACAACTAACAACCATTGGGGCATGTATGAATTCATTTTCATCCCTCTTAGGCCCTCTTTTCTACCCAACATCTTTGCCTTGGGATCTTTTCCCCACCTCAACCATTTGTGGGAAGAGTAACTAGGGGAACTCTCCTTCCAAAAGACTGTAACCAACTAACCTAACCCTAGAAAGAAACCTTAACCCAACCTTTACCTTTTAAACAATGGATATCACCATTTATAAAAATATATTTAACCAAAACCTAACCATTATAGATCACCTTTTCTCCTTCCAACCCTTAGCAAACTAACTTTTGACCCTTTGGAGATTGCCTTTTCTTGAATTAACCAACCTATTTGGGAGTAGATTATTCTCCCTCAACTAGTAAAACAAACATTTTTGAATAACCAACCACCTATTAAGGAGTATCTTATTATCCCTCAACCATTTAACCTTTGGAGATCATCTTTCCCCACTAGCCAAACCAACCATCACCTAACCAACCTTTCCATTGACCATTGTCAATCTAGCATTCTCTTTTCTCAAGCATCAAAAAGTAACTAGGGGACATCTTCACCCCTCATTTGCCTAAACCACTTGCATGAGTATGGATCTAGGGCATTATTCAAACCTAATCCCCTAAATGCTTTGCAGTCACATCATGTTCTTTGGTTAAACCAAGTTATTAGTCATATTGTGTCTAACTTATGCTCATACTTTGATTTCAAACCACATTCCATCTCCCTATTTTAGGGGTAACTAATTAAAATTAAATCATGTGATTATCCATCACAATCATAGCCTTATCTTGAATAATGGGTACCACGACTCTACCAATGGCATAATTCTCATGGTACTTTCCACCCCTTTCATAGGATGGATTCCCATGATCATTGTCACCTAAACCTCTTTTCACCTACATCACCTTATTTTGATTTGTTTTTTCCTTCATAAAGGCCAACCTTTAAGAATATATAATAAGGTCTATGTCAAATCAAAAAATCAAATAAAAGAAGAAAAATCATTACCACAAGCAATCTTGGGTCATTTCTAAGCATTCATAGATTACTCCCTCAAAGGATAGATACATAAGCATACTAAAATTCCAAAAATATAAGGTAGACTACTCCCTTTAATGATAGCTATCACAAAGCCTTGAAAAAATCAAATAAACTTAGATCACTCCCTTTAAGGATGGTTGAGTAAAGCATTTGTCAAAAGCATATAAATTTCTTAGAAGCTTCCCACATTGATCAGTTTCCCATATATAGAAACAAAGCAAATGACACAATATCAAAATCACTACAAAATCAAACTAATCTTGAAAGTCACAGTCATCTCTCAAATAGTAAACTAAGATGGAAGATACAATTGGATTTCACGGGTAGGCTTCTCACATCGATCAGTTTACATTTTTTTTTGACATAGACTTGTTTATACTAGAACTTTAGTGACATACAAAAGAGACATACCAATCTCAAAAGAAGGTTCCATCTTTACCTATCTCTATTTTTTCAAGGAATATTTGAAATTACTTAACACTTCATGATCAAGCTACCTTATTTTAACCAATGAACATACATCAATGTAAAGCATGAAGGGTTCATGTTTTTAATCCCACCCATCTTACCATTATAGTCTTTGCCAATCAAAACATTTAGCCTCCTCCTTTTATCTTTCATGACACTTTTTTAGATGTATGTCTTCCTTTTTATGTCTTTAAACCTTTATCTACCAACTTTTGCATCCTTTTACTAGGAAATGTGTCATATTTTTTCCAAACCAAGTGGTACACCAAATTGGGCAATCTATTTGAACACCATACAACCAACTACGAGATCACCTTTCTCTACTAAGCCTTGAACTTTTCACCCAACATAACCTTTAGAGATCACCTTTATCATTAAACCTTTAACCTTTGGATATCACATTTCTCTATAGTCCTAACCATTAGAGATTACCTTTCTCTATCGACCTATTAGAGATTAACTTTTCTCCAACCAACCCACCTATTTTGGAGTAGCTTATTCTCCCTCAACCAACCAATCAACCTAAATATTACCTTTCTCTACCAACCAAATTTTTTTTAACAACCAACCACCTATTAGGGAATAACCTATTCTCCCTCAACCATTTAACCAATGTAGATCACCCTTCTCCACCAACTAACCAACTAGGAGATCACCCTTTCTCCACCAACATTTAACCAAAAAACCTTTGACATTATTGGAGATCACCCTTTCTCCACAACCTTTTGCACCACCTAAATAGGAGATCACCTTTCTCCACCAACCTTGGCCTTTCGAGCCAACTCATTGGGAGTATCTTATTCTCCCTTAACCATTGAACCATTAGAGATTACCTTTCTCCACTAACCAAACCTTTTAGATCAACTAATCCAGCCATTAGATATTATCTTCTCCATCAACCATTAATCCATTGAAGATTGCCTTTCTCCACCCCTCTTGAACTTGGCCATTATGGCCTAACCTCTTGTATATTTTGTGATGAACTTGCTTGGTCCTTTGACTACAATGATAATATGGCCATGTTGACCACTTTTTGAATTTGTACCACCTCACACATAACTGACCCACTTATGTTTTCTTGAGAGTACTTCCTACCTCAAATAACCATGACACTTGAACCATTTATGTTTTCACCAAGATCACTTCCTACCTTGGATACCTATGGAAACATTAACCTCATCTAAGAGACTAATAGGTGTACCTAGTTTTTATGCCTAAATGTAGTCACATGGTACTATTGTCATCAAATTATGTACCCTAGGATGTTTTATGAAATTCCTTTAATTTGATGCAACATTGAATCATCTGTGAGTCTTTAGAATTGAAAAGGGCTAGCTCCCTAAATTTTATTTGAGTGTCTATCACCTAATCTAATGCTTGTTCATGAAAAGAGTCAAGATTTTTCATAAAACTAAAACATATGCTAAAGAGTTGATTCACTAAGAATTTATCCAGCGACTATCACACTTTTATTGAGTAACAATGTTTTTTGAGACTAATTCCATGCATTGAAAGATACTAACACAGTGTTTCAATGTGAAGGTAACATGTTTCAAACCATCATCAAGATACTTGACCTAAGGGGTAGATTGTACACCATAAACAAAATTTCATACTTGACAGAAAGTTTAACATATTTAACACACTCCAAATGACCTGTTAGGATCATAATCTTTATTCAAACATGAAGTATGAAGGGAGTAAGGATAATGCTATCACTCAGCTCTGATATACATCACTCACATACTATGTAAGGATAATGTTTTATAGATATTTAGATGGGGTGATCAATGCCATGTCAAGAGTCTTACTTGTCCAAAACTAGCTATGAGAATGGTGATAAGTGGCATCAATCCTTCAAAAGTGGCATAGGAAAATATTTATATTGAGGATCATCCATGAGAGTTCAAAAATAAAATAGAGAAGCTAACATATTACACTACTATAACATCATGATGAAAATTAAAAAATATCTTTATAACTACTACTTATCATCTAGACACCTATATTTGTTGATCTCGTAGAAGATCATTGATTTGGTTGGCCTCCAACAATGACTCAATTTGTCAACTTGTCCTTTTTGCTTAATTTGTCTACTCTCGTGTTATCACCAAGTCTTTTGAATAGAAATGGCTATCTTTTGTAGTTTGAAATTGATGTTCTATGGGCTGTTGCCTTTTAGGTATGTCCTTTGGAATTTTTTCTTCACCATTTCTTGCAAGCAATTTTCTCACAAGAATTCATCAACCAATCTTTCTGAAAGAATTTTGTGTTTTCAGTCTTCCAACTTTTTCATTTCCTTTAGATAAAAATTCTAAAGGAATTTTTCCTATTTATTTTCTTTAGACAAAAAATTCAAATTTATTTCCTTCAGATAAAATGTCTAAAGGAATTCTTCTTTAGTCACTTCTCCTCATCTCTTCCTATGGCTTTTTGGAAATGGTCCTTCAATTTTTTATAAATGGTCCTTCAGGCTTGTGAAATATACATTTAAAACTTTTTGTAAGGATCCATTTTTCTTGAAAATTTCCATTCAAAGGAGTTGAAATGATCCTTTCAGAAAAGCTGAAGTGGAATTTTTCTAGATAAAAGATACCCTTCATAACAGTGTAAGTGCCCTTCAAAAAAATTATAAGGGTCCATTTTGGCTTGAAATATTTCTTCATAGAATTTGAAATGGTCCTTTATAAAAATTATGCAGACAAATTGTCTGAAAGAATCCATCACTTGGCTGGAAGAAAACTTAGGGAATCACTCTTAAGGAAAATGCCTTAGATAAAAAGTTTGAAAGAATTCAAAAAAATGCTTCAAACAAAAAACTTGAAGGAGTTATGCAAAGGCTTAGAACAAAGGATAAACAAACTTTCCAAAATAAATAACACTTAGTATTTTTACATGCTTTTCCAAAGAACATTTCTTCTAAAGAAAACCTAAGTACTAGACTTGATCAAATTTGAAAGGTACAAACTTGGGGATGGAAATTGGCCAACATTCTTAGTGATTCCTAGGCATGACATACCTAGTATGCCTAAGACCATTTCCTAAATATTTCAATTTGGCATGGATTCATGCAAAATGAACACTCAAATTATCATGAATAGACCTTGGATTGACCACAAGACAATGACATTACAAAAGACACACATAGGGAAAGACACATTTGTGCTACTAAAAACTTATGGAAACATAAATCAAAACAAAGGAAACATGCATGTTTCAAAAAGGATACTTAGGTAAAACAATAGCTAAAACAAAACTAGACTAAACACACACACCTATGTTACTATTTACAAGACAGACCTACAAGGACTATTGGTAGAACTTTAGATGTAACCCATTCATAAGGATATGTAATTCTTCTACATTAATCTTGGTCAGATAAAAGGAGTTGTTTTGATTGTAGTTGATGATGATGTAAGTGCAACTCCATAAATCATCAAAATTTGTATGTTTACTTGGTTTTGCTCTATCATCATCCCATTTCAAAACCAAGTCACCTTCCTTGAACACTCTTATACTTGTTTTTTTATTAAAATATTTTATCATGAGTACTTGGTGGTGTTTCATTGTATTATGTTCATTGTCCCTTGCTTCTTACAGTTGTATTATTTTTAACAATCTGACTTCCATTAGAGTATTTTTTAGTAGTTCTAGCTGATATGCAAGTCCTAGAGTAAGGAGCTATTAAGAGATGGATAACTTATCTTCTCTCCTATAGACAAGCACAAAGGGATAATTACCAATTGATCTCTTAGGAGTGATCCTATCAACCCATAAGTTTGTCTTCAACTTGGTGTGCCATGCTCTTTGATTATTCTCTAATGTCTTTTTGATGATCTTAATGAGGTTCTTATTAGTAGACTCAACCAATCCATTACCTTGAGGGTAATATTTACATGATCTACTCAAGTAAAGTCCATTCCTTTTTTCCCTCTCAAAAGTTTTAACACTTATGAAAGCAAGTGCATTATTAGAAATGATAGTATAGGGGACCACAAATCTTGTTATGATACTTTCATAAAACTCTAAAATTACATTTTCATTTGCCTCCTTCAATGCAACAAATTCTACCCACCTTGTGAAGTAGTTAGTAGAAGTCAATATCCATTTGTGTCTAGCATTTGATGGAGGGTTGATCATACCAATGAAATTAGGTACCATTGCATGAATGTCTATTCTACTTAGACATGATTCAATAGAAGGGCTACAAGTTTATATTTGCCTATAAATAAGACACATTGAGGACACCTCTTAACCCAAGAGTATAAATCCTTGAAAAGGATAGGCCAATAATACCCTACACTCATTATCTTTGTAGATATTGTTTTTGGGGAGAAATTACCTCCATCTACACGAATGTAAAACTTCTCCAGCAAGATGCCAAACTGATCATTATCAACATACCTTAGTAGAAAATCATTCACATCCTTCTAAAAGATAATAACATCTATAAGATAATAAGGAATGGCTTGCAATATAAAACACCTTCTTTGTTACTTGTCCAAACCATTAGGACAATCACCATTTTGGAGGAAACCAATGATGTCTTTTTTCCAACTTTGAATTGGTATGTGAGCAGCTAGTTGGGGATGAATTTGATTGACCAAGACCTCTTCCTTTGGCCCTTGAAGATCTAAATCTAGATGTTCACATATCCCCTTTCCTCTTACCAAGTTAGTTACCTTGATATGAACATCATACTCTATTACCTTTTTGATCCACCCAGCTCTCTTCTCATTGAGGTCTTTACTTAAGAGGAACTCTTTGGTGCTAGGATGAGAGACCATGACATGTATCCTATTTTTTAAAACCATGTGCCTAAACTTAATTAGATTTCTTATCATAGATAGATCCTAATTCTCAACAAATGTGTACTTGACCTCATAATATTCCAATCCTTGACTAAAGAGTGTAATGGGTTGTTCAACTTCCTCATCATTATTTTGCATAAGCATAGTTGAGATTGTGTCAGGATTAGCAAAAGTATGGAATATGAAATCCTTGGTAAAGGTTGGGTTCAAGAGAGTAGGATATTAGGCAATTTCTTATTTGATTGCCTCAAAATTATTCTTACCTTCCGTTGTTCAAGCAAAATATTGGTTTTTCTTGAGCATGGATGTAATAGGCTTCACCAAATTAGCAAATCCTAGAATAAACCTTCCTAAAAATTTAATCTTACCTAAGAAAATTTGTAAACCCTTATTGTGTAGAGGCAAAGACAAGCCTATAATGGCTTGAATCCTTTCAATATCAATAGATAGACATTCCTTTGACATAATGTAACCCAATAATTTGCCTTCATGAATAGAAAAAATACATTTCTTTGGATTAAGAGAAACTCCAAAATCCCTACACTTCTCAAATACTTTCCTTAGATGTTTCATGTGGTCATTATCATATTTTGAAAAAGTAGTTATATCATCAAGGTACACAAGCAAAAACTCATTGATCAGACCTTTAAAGGCCATGTCCATTACCCTTTGGAAGGTAGTACCAGCATTAGACAAACCAAAATCCATATTTATATATGAAAATGTTCCCCATTTTGTGGTGAATTCTATCTTGAATTGATAATTCTCATTCATTGATATTTGGATATAACCTGAATAGCCATTAAATAGTGAAAAATGTTGAGAACCTGACACCACTTACAAATTCTACTCCATAGAAGGTAGTGGGTAATGGTCTTTGAGTGAAATTCTATTTATATCCCTAAAGTACACACAAAGTCTAATCTCTTCACTCTTATTTTGAATAGGTATAAGGTTAGTTACCCAAGTTGAGTACTTGATAGGAAAGATAATCCTAGACTCAATTGATTTGTTAAGCTCTCTCTTCATGAGTTCTTCTATTTTGGGATTGATAGGACTTTATTTTTGCCTAATTGGTTTAGATTTAGGTTCTAACTCAATGGTGTGATGAGCTAGACCTAGATCAAACCCTTTCAAATCCTTGTATTCCCAAGCAAATATATCATGAAATTCTTTACAAAATTCAATGAAGGCTTGTCTTATGGAAAGAGAACATATCTTACCAATTTTTAGAAGTTTGTCCTTAAATATCATGAATATTTCATAGTTATCTTCCTTTTTAGAAATCCTTACCCTTTCATTCCTTATTTGATCATCTTCATTGAACACACTCTCCAAAGTAACTATTCCCTTTGTTATCTTGTTTGTCTTCAGTTGGATAACTTGCTCTTCATATTGACTGTGAAGCTTCTTTTTATTCTTTGAGGAAAATTCTACTTCATTTTAAATGAAGTGTATAATGTGTTTATCACTATCAAACACTTGGAAAAACACTTAATTATCTAGAATAGAAGGTCTCATAATGAATTTAATGTGAGGTTGATCCTTCTCTGTACTCACATCAGTAACTATATCAAAATGTACTCTTATCATAGCCAACCTATCAGCATATTTATTTGAGTCTCTTGGTATAGGTTGGATATTGAAAACATAAAAGTCCTTAATTACATCCCACACCCTATGTCTATATGACTTAAGTAAAGGTTTCTTTTCTATAGCTTGGTTTCTCACTTGATATATATTCAGTTCAATGTCTCCATATACCTTCAAACTCTTGATTCCCTTTATCTTTTCCCATTGGAGGCCATGAACAAAGCTTTCATATCCAACTCCATTATAAGTAATAGTAAAATGGAATATATATGAAGAATAATATTGGTTATTTTAAGGATAAACCAACATGACACTATCTCCTACCCCTACCTTGCTTCTATAGCCATCAAAAAGCATTTCCCATATCCCTTCAAGTTCATGATCTTCATTAGTGAGTGATGGTATAGGAGTGTTTTTCTCATGCATACAATATACTCCTAATTAAGTTTATTATATTAATACATAGGGGTCATTCTCATAAGTTTTAGTACCATAATCATAATAAAAAGTTCAAAAATAGCTTCAAGGGGCAAGGATGTTTCACCACCAATGGCACCTTCTTCCTGCTCACTAATCCTACAATTTTGATTTGAGCTTGTCTCCATATATGGTCCAATGTGGAACCTTGTCAAAAGATATGTTCTTATAGTTACGTTAGATCCATATCTTATCCTAAATGCTATAAAAGACCAATCAGCTACAAGGTACCCTCCAATCTTATTTTTGAAGTCTATTTCCAAGTAGATAGCAACATGAGGTGGAAGATCAACCACCATAATGTCTTGTAGGATGGATAAACTTGGACAACAATGAAATAAAATTTTCAAACCTTTAACCAGACCCATAGTCTTGGATGGAGTTACATAAAGCTTCAACACAACCTTGTTATGAGGCTCATATTTTAGTCCCAATTTATCAGCAACCACTTTAGGTATACTATAGTAGTAGCCCCACCGTCCAAAATGTAGTTGTGAACCAATTTGTCTCCCACAATAAGTGTGAGGTAGAAAGGTGGAGTCTTTTTAGATCTCGTGGAGGGATCTAAAAAATGATTAGGTTTGTTAGTAAGGGTTACACCATTTTAATTTGGGGCTTGATGAGTTACATTGATATTAGCAAGTTGTTCTTGTAGGATTTTGATTTGACTAGGCATATGAAATATTTCCCAAAGAGAAATTCTAGTTTTGGTATTCTTCAAAGAGTCCATAATATTTAGAGAGGAATTATTCACCTTTTATTTCATTCTTGAATAAAATGAAGGGACTTAAACTTGTTTTATTAGATTTTTGTTAGCTTTGCTCACATTCTAAATTTGAGTAGTGTGACTAGTAAGATCTGCTACATTAGTACTTACACTTTGTGACCTTGGAGAGGCACTACCTAGAATCACTTATGCTATTTTAATATCTCCCAAATCCCTCTTTTTATCCCTTGTGTTGGTTTTAACTGATGTATTTTGATTTAAAACATAATCACATTTTACTTGGAAGTTCATAAAACTAGTACATTGGCTGCTACCTTCTCCTTGAACATCTATCTACATGAGATTTACTTCTTTTGATGTAACATAAGGAGTAGCTCCTTATTTAGTTACCAAAGCTTGATTAACCTCACCATTATGCATAAACTAACCTTGATATTTCCCCCAATGATCCAAATGCTCCTCTCTTTGAACTAGACTGGTGTGGACTAGAATAATAGCCTTTGTTAATGAAATGTAATTACGATTAAAGGCATTGGGTGCCTATTGAAACCTTGTTAGCCTTATCCTCTTCCTTGATTAGTGTATTAGGGTGGAGGTTTATATCCATGATGAGGATAGTATTAAGGATTAGGTGGAGCATTTGTACACATTTATTCTTTTTTAAGCTGGGCTTGCAAAGACTGAATCATCTCATCCTTTTCTAGGGCATCATCCAACTTCCTAGGAGTAGTTCTAGGTTTGGCAATAATATTGGGAAATTATGTTATGCTTGGGGATTTAATTAAATTATGAGACAATAAAGGCATGGAGACTCTTAGAGGTATTTTCCTAGCCTGTATCAGACTATTCTTAGATTTAATGGTTATCTAATATACCTCAAGTAAAGTAAATCCTCCCATTAACTATAATATTACTATTACATTAGTGCCAATAGCCTTAAGATAGGTGGACAATACAAATCTTGGAGGAGGCCTCATAATAGGTGGTAGCTTATGCCATGTTCTTTGAAATCTCTCATTGAAATCTCCCATGGATTCATTAGGACCTCTCATTATCACATTTAGCTGGTGAATTAGTGATGTATGGTCACTCTTATTTTTAAACATGTTTACCAACAACTCTCAAAAATTATCCCAATTAGTAATACAACCACCTTCCAATGTCCTATACTAATCAAGTGCCTTCCCATTTAGAGACATGACAAGTAGTTTAATAATTATGTTAGCTTGGGTGATATTGTGTAAATTTCAAAAGTTTTAAATGTCTCTAATATGTTTAAATGGGGTAATAGGACCCTCTCCATTGAAATTGGGGAGACTTCTAGAAACATTAAGAAGAATGGGATCACATGCAGGAAGGTTAATTAGATTTTGTGTTTTGAAGGCTGGGAAAGGATGTCTTTTAGCCATTTCTTCTTCCTTTTGATCTAATAATTCTTTAACCTCCTCTTCTTCCTTTTTAAAAACTTCGTATTCAGGATCTCTAAAGGTTAAGAATGGTTAAGGGCATTTTTCTTCAAGAGGCGTTTTAGACCAAGGAACTTGATTGAAAATCCTACTAAAAGATGATATAGTGAGGACCATGAAATATACTATGGAAAAACTAATCTAATAATAAATATTCTCACCTTTTAGAGTTTCTAAATGTTAGATTAGAACACTTCTACAACCTTAGACTTGTCTAGGGTAGCATTCACCTTGACATGAGAACAATTAGGACCAATTATCCCATCGATCATGCCAGAATTATTGTCATCAAATTGTGCACCCTAGGATGTTCTATGAAATTCCTTAAATTTGATGCAACATTAAATCCACCCTCAAGTTTGTGTGAGCTCATAAAAGGGTAGAGTCTCTATAATTGAAAAGGGTTAGCTACCTAAATTTTTATCTAAGTGTCTATCACCTAATCTAATGCTTGTTCATGAAAAGAGTCAAGAGTTTGCATAAAATTAAAAACTATGCTAAAGAGGTGATTCACCAAGAATTTATCCACCAACTATCACACTTCTACTAAGTAACAATTTTTTTTGAGACTAATTCCATGCATTTAAAGATACTAACATAATGTTTCAATGTGAAGGTAACTTGTTTCAAACTATCATCAAAATAATTGACCCAAGGGGTAGATTTCACATCATAAACATAATTGCATACTTGATGGAATGTTTAACACATTTAATACACTCCACATGACCTGTTAGCATCAAAATCTTTGTTCAAACATGAAGGATAAATGGAGTAAGGATAATGGTATCACTTAGCTCTGCTATACATCACTCACATACTAAGATAAAAATTTATAAGTTAAAATTAGTCTTATATTCAATGTTTAAAATCAAAGTGCAATGCCATTTCAGTAGGGATTCACCATGCCAAAAATGTGGTCATCTATAGTGGTCAAAATTGCCCAATTTATAGAAATTTGAGAAAGATCAAGAAAGGAGAAGTTGAAAAGGCACAAGGACATGTGTCCCTATCTGATAATTAGTTACAAATGGATGGATGAGGTGAGTCATTCCATGTCAAGAGTCTTACTTGTCCAAAAAGATTTATGAGAATGGTGATAAGTGGCATCAAACCTTCAAGAGTGGCACAAGAAATTATTTCTATCGAAGATTATCCATGAGAGTTCAAACTAAAATAGAGAAGATAACACATTGAAATTTTGGAACATCATGATGGTATTTAAAAAATACTCTTTCTGACTACTAGTTATTCTTTGGACACCTGTATTTTTTGATCTCATAGAAGCTCTTTGATTTTTTTAGCCTCCAACAATGAATTGATCTATCAAATTTTCCTTTGTATTTACTTTGTCTTCTCTCATGTTCTCACCAAGTCTTTTGAATAGAAAAAACTATTTATTGTAGTTTGATATTGATGTTCTATAGGCCATCGCCTTTCATGTATTTCCTTTGGACTTTTGTCTTGACCTTTTCTTGTGGTTAATTTTCCTATAAGAATTTATTGGACAATATTTTAGAAAGAATTCATGTCTTTGATCTTCCTACTTGTTCATTTCCTTTAAAAAAAAATCCAAAGTATTTTTTCCTATTTATATCCTTCAAACAAAAAGATTGAAAGAATTATTTTGAAGTTATTTACTTTAGGCAAAAAGTCTAAAGGAATTCTTTTTTAGTCACTTCTCCTTGTCTCTTCTTGTACCTTTTTGGAAATGATCCTTTTGAATTTTGGAAATGGTCCTTCAGGCTTGTGAAATGTACCTTTTGGACATTTTTTAAGGATCCATTTTTATTGAAAAGTTCCCTTCGAAGGATTTTAAATGATCCTTTTAGAAAAGTTGAAGTGGACTTTTTCTTGACAAAAGATACCCTTTAAAAAAGTGAAAGTGTCCTTCAAAAAAATGAAAGTTCCCTTCAAAAAAATTAGAAGGGTCCCTTTTGGATTGAAAGATTCCTTTAGAGAAGTTGAAATGGTCCTTCAAAAAAATTGTGTGGATAAATTATTTGAAATAATTCATCACTTGGACAGAAGAAAACCCAAGGAAATAATCTTAAGGAAAAGCCTCAAACAAAAAGTCTAAAAGAATTTGGTAAAATGCTTCAGACAAAAAACCCAAAAGGATTAGGAACATGATTAGAAAAATGCCAAAATGGACTTTCCTAAAGAAATAAAACTTAGTATTTTTACAAGCTTTGCCAAAGAACATTTCTTATAAATAAAACCTAAGTACTGGACTTGGCCAAATTTGAAAGGTGCAATCTTAGGGATGGAAATTGGCCAACTTTTACATTGGTCACTTGTTACTTAGCACTGCCATTAATTTTTACCAATAATGGTAATATTGTCTATGCATGATTTTGACTATTGCACTTAGTCATATTTTATGTGCTTGCTTGCACTTTAATGCCAAACCTATCATACCCAACCTTTTTCACCCACCTACCTTATTTTTTTCACCCACCTACCCACTTATCAAACCTACACCTAATTTTATTTTACCTCATTACTTCCTAGTTTGAGTGGGAACACCTCCTCCCATAACAAGTTAAGCCTTGAACTTGAACCAACCATCACCTACACCCATAATACATTTTTTTGTAGCTTGTTGATACAAACTACTTAACAAAAAGGGGCAAATGTAGATACTAGAAAACCACACATCATGATTATACATGCCCTAACCTAACCTATTTTAATAACAGATTATCCATTTACCCTACCAAACATCCAATTGGCTAAACCTACCATTTTGACTAATTTAAACTTTAACCTTCACCCTTGATTGTCGGTAGTCAGTGATCTGACCATCAATAGTCAACAATTTGATAGTTGATGGTTAAAATTTCCCTACCAAACCTCTAATTAGATAAACCCACCCTGTTGACAAATTTAATATTTAACCTTCAAACACTAAGGGTCAACTTAACCATCAATGGTTAGCTATCCACTACTTGAATATTTAACTCTATCATCAACTACAACTTACTTTTTTATAATCAACTTATGTGAGTCATTACATGTTCCAGTTAAATTTATACATGAGTTAAACCCCTTTATTAGACCTACACTTCCACCCCTCCTTATTTCCTATAAAAAGAGAGATTTAGGAGGTGAAGTAGGGGGAGGGACAACCATTTATCTACATTTATTAGGATCCATATTTATCTACCATATTCATATGTTAGAGTTTCTTTTGAAAGTCAAGCAATCAGCATCAACCATCATCAACATCAACAATCATCACCAAAAATCTCCATCAATGAACTTCTTCTTCATCAAGCTATCAACTAACTATTTTGTCGTTATTCCAAGTTATTTATTTTTTATAGATTACACTTAATCCCTAACCTCTTGACCATTTGAGAACTCAATATCTAAATCAAACCCTTATGAGATTCAAACTTTATCTCATAATTAGAAACCAACCTTGAACCAAATAAATAAACCTCACCCAACTAAGTTGTATGACCTAGACTAGAATGATAGTAACTACTAATGGTTAGCTCAACTGTTGATGATCTATTTAACCACTAATAATCAGCTCAACCATTGATAGTCAGTTTAACCACTAATAGTCAATTCAAACACTAATAGCTAGCTCAACCACTGATATTCACTGTCAAACCAAAAACTAGAAAGTAACCAAAAACAAACCTAACCACCCAATAACCTTAACCAAACTCTATCTTCTTAACCTCTATCACTATATACACTAGAAATAATAACCTAACCCTAACTTGAACTAACCTTTTGATATTTTAACATTTACCTTAATGTTATTTTGTTAAACACATTTCTTTTGGAAATGTATTTATTTTAGATGATTAAGTAATTTCATATCTTTTATGAAACATTCTTTTATCAACATTAACTTATCTCAAAATGTATATTGATATCCTCCAAGGGATCTCATGTTTCTTAGATCTAGATTGCTAGGTAATCCACCTTAACTACCTAACTAACAAACCATTTTCTAGTCTTTTTTATTATGTAGGTCATCCTCCCAATAGAAAGATAAGTTCTTCACAATCATCTCATTCAACATGTTCACAATCAAATAGGTTTCCCAACCATACCCATATTTAGTTTCTTCTTTTCTCTTTCTAAAATATTAAGCTAAAATTCATTAAAACACAAGGTAAAGGAGGGTAATTTTTTAATATGTTCTCATCATTAGAGTTTGGGATTATAGATATAGAGTGATTAGATAAAATTACAAATGATTGTATAATCACTAATTCATTATCCTATAAACATTAGTTGTTGAACATTGTCATTGATTAAGGGAGAGATTGTTGAGCATTTCCATTGATTGTTGAGCTTTGGTATTTATTATTGTCATTGATGTCAAGGGTTCTTATGAAGATGCATGGTTATTTCATTGATGTCAATCTAATATAATTTATTTTAAATTTTATTTTGAATATGTTTAGTCAATTAAGCTTCGAGGTATTTGTATGAATGAGTTCTATTTCTAGCATAGTGAGTGTTGTTACTATATGAAGGTCAGTGATGTGATAATACTATCTAAAAAATGTTATTAAAATCAGTGAAGACTATTGAATAAGTACATATTAGTATTCAATGTGTAAATAATATTTTAATGCTTTGTATATACATTGTGATATGGTATTTATAGTTGGCATGATAAAATGAGCGAGCTTTAAAGAAGGAGTTTTGTGATCTAAAGATCTATATAAGCATATCTAAAGATGCTTTGAATGAGCTATGAAGATTATAATGCTCAAAAGAAAACATGACAATGTTTGATCATAATAGAGGTTTTTTGACTTTATACATGAGTTTTTTAGGGCCTTTAAAGTGATTAGAAGTCACCTCTAAAGATTTATGTACGCTACTATGAAGATCCTTAGTCAAGCTCTAAAGATTGATAAAAAGCTATGAATATTATTTGTTGAATATCCAAAGAAGTGTGAGTGTATGAGGCTTATTGATCATACATAAGAGGAAATAGAACACATGAGATTTTCAAGGTTAAGCCTATAGGGTGGCTAAAATATTAGATTCAAGGACCAATAAGACTTGCATGTCAAGACTTAGAAAGTAGTAAGAGAGATGGTGGGTATATGAGGTATCAAGATTTGTTTCCATGAGATGGGTGAGTAGGTGAAAATTTAAATAGGTTATTCAAGTTTTATTAATTATGTGCATGAATTTTTAGTTCATGGTTTTCAATAAAAGGCTTTAAAAGTATTTTAAGGTTTCTCGAATGCAAAAGATGAAAAGTTATTTACCTGAGAAAGTTTTTTTAGTGATCATTGGCATATGTAGCTTATTCATGAGAACCTAATTTATTTATGGTATATGTGGAAGGGTTATATCTTAAATTTATAATAATTTTTTTATATAAAGAGGAGATAAGTTTTATGAATGATCGTTAAGATTATAATATGGTCTAAACCCTCATAAAACCCTAATAGTGACCCAATGTTGAAGATCTTGTTCTAAAAAGATTAGAACTATTTTATATTGTAAGTTAAGTGATTATAGTTTGAATTCATCTCTTATATGCATCTCTAAGTATGATTTTTTTTTAGGAGAGTGATCAAAGCCTATAGGAAAGTATTTATCTTTCAAAGATTTATTGTAGCAGATAGAGTTGACCAAGTCAAAGTTGCTAAGTGGATGAAGATCAAAGTATGATAATTTTATTTTTTTTCATTAATTTTTATGTATATATTCCATATCTTTGGTATGCAAATTTGGTGATCTAAGTTTGCTAGTCACTAACATACATAGTGGTGTAGATAGTAAGAAAATTAGGTAGAAGTGAAAATATGATTCCTAATGTGTTTTCATGTAGGAGTGATACATTTAAATGCATGATTATTTTTTTATGGTTATTGAATTATATATTCATTATTTTAATAATATTTTAATTTATTTTAAGAGTTTGGAA
Source organism: Torreya grandis (assembly GCA_037957365.1). NCBI lineage: Eukaryota > Viridiplantae > Streptophyta > Pinopsida > Cupressales > Taxaceae > Torreya > Torreya grandis. The sequence continues at coordinate 3,644,172 of JARHVA010000829.1, forward strand.
CATTTAATCCAACATGGCTTATCTGGTTGAGTAGAGTCTATGAGAGAGTAGATCAATAGATTGGTCTATAAGACCAATAGTTCCCATTAGAGATTATGATATATTTGATAGAGGTTTATTTTAGGATGATATAATATATTTTTCATTCATTTAAATCCATTTAATATGTTTAGTCATGTGCCATATGTTCATGTTTCTATGACTGTGTTTTGAAGTTAGTTAGAAATTCTAAGTGAACATCTTGTACAAAAGAATTTGAGTCTGAATGCCTTGATTTGAAGAATAAAATGAAGTTTGTGATGATGATAATATAATTATGTTTCTAAATATGTGAATTATTTCCATGTTTTTTGGTAAATCTAAGTTTATGCCATAGTTGTTCAAGATAGAATTTCTTTATATGCACAAGCCTTTTATGAATAGTGATTTAAGAAGAGGTTCAAATGGTGGTTGGACCTAAAAGGTGTTATGGACCTAAATAAATTTTTTATAAGGTATATTTGAGTTTAATATTATGTGTTTCTTCCATTATAATTTTTTAAATATGATTTAAGAAATATAAAAGGGTAATGTGTTGTTAAGAAGGCCTATTAGGTCTCCATTAAGCCTAAAAGAGAAGTAATGGTAAATTAGTGTATGGATAACATAATGTATTGATTAAATATATGATTAAGGAATGTTATTTGAATATTATAATACCTATTCATGTCTCACCTAATTTATTTAAATAAATTTTTGACTAAGAAGGATATGGTCAAGTGACTTGTATAAAATTAAGGCAATTTAGGCATATTTAGGGAATGCTTAGAGAGAGAGCAAAAGAGTATAAAAAATGATATATATCATTAGTGATTAGAAGGAGGTAATTAATACCATCAGATAAGTATCATGAATATATAATAGAGGTTATCCATATGAAGACCAAGGTCAAGAAAACTAATCAAGCCATGAAGAGGGTTAGTTGAGTGAAGAGGGATACAAGCTAGTTTGAGAGGGATAGAAGTGAAAGAAGAGATGAAGGAGAATATAATAATATGTTGTATAAGAAAAAAGAGTTTTAAATGTGATCAATCAATTATGTGTTTGAGTTAGTGTTGAGTCATTTAAAGGTTTGGTGCCTCCTTGTAAGTGGGTGCTTACTAAATTCATAGCTAAGTCAGTGTTGAAATATTTGGGTTTAGTTCTCTATGTGAATTGGGTGTTTCAATAAAGATTGATGTTTCTCTTATAGGAATATAATCCATTTTATTAATTAGTGGGTTTTATTCTCTTGAGGGTTTCCCACATATATGTTGTGTTTTATGTCCCATGCTCTTATTATTTGATGCTTATGCTTGCTAAGATGTACATGCTTGTTAGAATGATTCATATATGATTAAGTGGATTTGAATAAAAAAATTTGAAGATATATTAAACCACCCATATGATTCATCTTGTTTCTAATAATTGGTATCAGATCATGGTCATTTGAATTAATTCTAAAATCTTAAAGGATATCCTAAAATCAAGGATGACTAATTAGCAAACTCAAGGTGGTTTCTCTACCAATAATGATCCATTATTTAATAGATATAACTATGCCTTATGGAATGATATAATTAATATATATGTGATTTCATAATGACGTGATATTTGGAAATCAATTATGGATAGTTAAATTTCACATGTTATTCCACCAATAGATGCAACAGGTAAGAAAGCTATTGAAAATAACTCCAAGGAAATGAATGCCATTTTTATGGCCTATCAGAGGAAGAGATTGTAAATGTAATGCATTGTGTATTAGACAAAGATATATGGGACAAATTTAATACCATCTATGAATCATACACCAAGGTAAATTTGGCTAAGTTGTAGACCAATAGAAGATAGTTTTAAAGATTTAAGATGAATGAAGATGAAGCTATTTCATCCTACCTATTGAGAGTTGATGAAGTTATCAATATAATTAGAGGATTCGGAGAAGAAGTGAAAGAGTCCATTATTTTACAAAGAATATTAAGATCACTAATTCTAAAGTTTCACTCTAAGGTAGTTATACTAGAAGATATGCAAGATTTGGAAAAGCTAGAGATGGATGGGCTTCATGGCATCTTGAATGCCTATGAGATGAGAACAAATGAAGGAAGACCTCTCAAGAAGGAAACAAATTTGAAATTTGAAAATAATTCAAAGGCTAAAAATATCAAAGATGAGGTATGTCTAGATATTGATGATGATGAATTGATATATATGTTTTCTATAAAGTTAAGGTTTGGCTCAGGTAAGTAAAAGGGTAAGTTACCCTTGAAATGATTCATTTATGGCAAGAATGTTACTTTAAAACCAAGTATCCTAATAAGTATATATCTAAGCATAATGAATAACATGATGAACCTCATGGATATTATAGAAAGCTCTATAAGTCTAAAAATAACCAAAAATATTTCAACAAAACTCAAGGAAGGAAAAGGCCATTAAAAATTAAGAAGAGTTTATATACTAAAGAAGATATCTCAATTGATGTAAGTGATTTAAGAACATATGATAGTGATGATGAAAGTAATGAATCTAAACATGATAGTAATAAAAAATTATTCACAAGCATATAATCAGACAAATTAGGGTTGCTTAAATGGGAAAGGTCCTATGATTGATGGATAATTTGATGAAGAAGTATACTATGACAGTGAAGAAGGAGAAGCTAAAGTGAATCTTGAGGCTGACTTGGTAAGTGCCCTAGAATAATTAAAGATTGTGAAGAAGAATAATAATAAATTGAAATCATTATTTTATGAATATGAGGAATAGATTAGTGTGTTTGAGGAAAGACTAAGTAACACTTCCAAAGAGTATGAAGAGATCATCTAACAAATAGAAACCTATATGGAAATTATGATAACAAATCTAAAAGCTAAAGAGAAAGATTACATCAGGTATGAAACTAAAATAGAATATTTGAAAGCTAAGTTAAATCAAGCATCTATAAATGTGAAGATATTTATGAAAGTTGAAAAGAGTACTAAGGCTCTAGATGATATCTTGAATAGTCAAAAGTATGCAAGTGACAAGACAGGTCTTAGTTTCAAATAACAACAAAAGAAGGCATCTCAAGTCAAGGAGAAGATTTTTGAAGATAAGAAGGTCAACATAAAAAAACCTATCAAACAATATAATTCTATAAGGTATGCTAATTCTTTCAATGGTTACTATTTTGAATGTAAGCAGTTTGGTCATAGAGCAAGAAAATGTAGAAGAATCTATAATAATGAGTACTCATGGAACTATGGAAGGAGTGATAATTCAAATTAGATAAATGGTATGTATAAGGTGGTTTATTATAGCTATCATAATATAAGACACATTTCAAAATTATATCCTAACAGAGTTAGAAGATTAGCAAGCCAAAATAAGAAGTTTGAAGCTCCTATAGTAAAATAAAGAAGGAAAATGAATGTATGGAAACCAAAGGTAGAAAATAAAAATCATGATCAGTCTACAAACTCAAGTGGACTGATTATTGAGATAGAGCCTACATTAGATGTGAAATCAAGCAAGGAATGTCTTTTTTCATCTCATATTGATGATAAAATGGTTGATGATGAGATCAACCCTATAGTGTCAATTAATTCTAGATGAAAGTTGAATAATGTTTGGTCCTATGAGAGAATAGAGATCTTGCAGTCTTCTTAGTTCATATTGTTTTATTTCCCTATGGAAGGGGTTATATTAGGCTTCATAAAGACATTCTTATATCAATATAATCATGAGGTGGTAGTCAAAGAAGGTTTCTTTTTGAGAAGATTCCAGGTTGTCTATATTGCAAGCAAGGAGATGAAGATGGATATTATCCATTCCTATGTTGATAGATATATGGTTTAAAGTGAATAAGATATCATGATGAAATAAATAAGGTTGTTATTAGGTATCTAAATTCAAGTATGTAGATAATTGGTATGTAAGAGGTAAGATTTTAATATTTGTTTGTTTAAGTAGTTGAGATTTATATGTGAAGATAAAGGGGGAGTCCTTAATTCTATAGTTAGTATCAAGTATGGGATAGCCTTATGTATGGTCAAGAGTTTGATATTATTTAGTCATATAAATGAATTTAAGTGATCTAAGTCTCTATTTAATTTAAATAAGATATTATTGGTCTAAGGGAATCTTGGTAGCTTTAAAAGTGATTGCTTTTGATATGCATAGAGTTAAGGAGAGATTGTGTCTGAGATGCTTGATAGAATATATTTGTTGAGATTTTTATGTATCAACTGGGAAAGTGACCCAATTAAGAGTTTTTTTTTATAATGGTTATCTTAGGTGGTTTTCATAGTTCCTAAAGACTGTGTCCCATATAGTATCTTTGAGAGATAATATCAACTCAAAGGGAGAAAGTATGATTTCAGTAGTTATAGGTAACCCTTGATATCTACTATTAAAAAAAGCATGGTGGATGCTTGGTTTGAGGGGAAATTATTTAGGTTGTTGATTTAGCTTGATTAATGTTGAAGTGATCTTTTAATCTAATTTCAATCTGAAAGAGATGATAAGTTGTGGAAGACCTTTGTTATTAATGTTAAAGGGGGAGAAAGATCATAAAATATGAGAAAGAAAAGCAAAATTAGAAACTAAAACAAAAGGCAAGAACCCAATATAAGAGATGATTACCATCAAGAGTGGTTGACATAGTTTTCTGAGTGTGTTTTCCATCAATGACAAAGGGGTATATTGTTAAACATTTTCAATGATTAAGGGAGAGATTGTTGAGCATTGTCATTGAGTGTTGAACTTTGGTATTTAATGTTGTCATTGATGCCAAAGGTTTTTATGAAGATGCATGGTTCTTTCATTGATGTCAATCTAATATCATTGATTTCAAAGGTTATTTTGAATATGATTGGTTAATTAAGATTTGAGACATGTATATAAATGAGTTATGTTACCACCATAGTGAGTGTTATTATTATATGAAGAGCAGTGATGTGAGAATACTATCTGAAGAATGTTAGTAGTATCATTGCAAATCATTGAGTAGTTAAAGGTCAGTATGGAAAGTTTAAATAATCTTTTAATTCTTTATCTAGACCTTGTGATAAGGTATGTTTAGGTGGAATGATGAAATGAGTGAGCTTCGAATAAGACCCTGTATGCTTAAAAGATCTATGTAAGCAACTTTGAAGATGATCTAAATAAGCTATGAGGATGAGAATGCTCCAAAGAACATTTTATAGTGTTTTATAATGGGATGGGTTATTTTAGTTTGTAAATGATGTTTTGAGGGCCTTGAAAATGATGAAAATGTTAGCTCTAAAGATCTATGTATGCTACTACAAATATCCTTAGTTAAGCTCTATAGATATGTAAGAAGATTAAAAGATGATCTATTGAAGATATAAATAATACTGAGTGTATGAGGCTTCTTGAGCATAAATAAGAGGAATTGGAACATAGGATAGTTTCAAGGTGAAGGCTACAAGGTGGCTGAAAGGTCAAGATTTAGAAAGAAAGAAGAGAGATGGTGGCCAAATGAGGTATCAGGATAAATTTCCATAACATGGGTGAGATGGTGAAAATTTAAATAGGTTATTAAATTTATTTTAAGTATGTGCATGCATTTTTAGGTCATGGTTTACAAGAAAAGTCTTGAAAAGTATTTCAAGGTCTCTTGATTGAATAAAATGAAGAGTTGTCTACCTGAGAAGGAATTTTTTAGTGTTTATTGGCATGTGAAACATATGAATTTGAAATTAAGATATTAATGATATATTATTAAGGTTTATATCTCAAATTTATAATCATTGGCTTCTAAAAATAGGATATAAGTTTTATGAACAATCTTTAAGAATGGAAGATGGTCTAAACCCTCATAAAACCCTAATAGTAACTTGATTTGAATATATTATTATAAAAAGATAAAAATGGTTTTAAATATTAATTTAATCTATTTTAGGTTGAATTAAACTCTCCCAGGCATCTCTAGGTATGATTGGTTTCTCAAGAGAGTGAGCATACCTTACAGGAAAGTGTTTGTCTTTTAGAGATTTTTCGTAGCAGATAGAGTTAACCAAGTCCAAGTTACTAATTAGATGAAGATAAAAGTGTGATAATTTTAGTTATTTTTCATTAATATTTTTGGATAGGTTCTATATCTTTGGTATTCAAAATTGGTGATCGAAGTTATGTACTTGTTAACAGACCTAGTGATGTAGACAATAAGAAAATTAGGTAGAAGTAAAAAGATTATTCCTAATGTGTTTTCATGTAAGAGTGATTAATTTAAATTCATGATTATTTTATTTGGGTCTTGAATAATGTATATTTTTTTTAATAATCTTTCAAATTAGTGTAAGATGTTGGAACATAGAAGCCATCATGGTTGATCTACCTGAGTAGAATTTGTAAGAGAGTAGATCAATAGATTGGTCTATAAGACCAATATCTCCTATTAAATATTATGATATGTTTGATATAGGGTTATATAAGGATGATACAATATATTTTTAATGAATATAAATACATTTAGTAAGTACAATCATGTGTCAGATGTTCATGTTTCCATGATTGTGTTTGGAAATTAGTTGGCACTTCTAAGTGAACATCTTGAGAAGAATTTAATTTTGTATGCCTTGAGTTGAATAATTAGATGAAGTTTTTGGTGAAATTGAGACCATTATTTTTATTAATGTTTTAATTTTTTCCATGGTTTTTTGGAAAATTTTAGTTTATGCCTCAGTTGTTCAAGATAGATTTTCTGTATATGCACAGGGCTTCTATGAATAGTGAGTTGAGAAGAGATACAAATGGTGGTTGGACCTAAAAGGTGTTATGGACCAAAATTGAAGTTGGATAAGGTCTATTAGAGTTTCATATTATGTTTTCCTAATATTTTATTTGTTTTAATATTATTTAAGAAATATGAAAGGGTAACGTTTTGTTAAGAAAGCCTATTAGGTCTCCATTAAGCCTAAAAGAGGAGTAAGGGGAAATTAATGTATGGTAATCCTTATGTATTATTTGATTCATTATTAAGTAATTTTATCTGAATATTATAAGACATATTCATATATGAACTAATTTATTTAAATATGTGGTTGAATAAGAATAATATGATCAAGTGACTTATATAGAAGTAAGACAATTTAATCCTATTTGGTGAATGTTTAGAGAGAGAGAGAGAAAGAGAATAATAAAATTATATAAATCATTAGTGATAATAATGAGGTAATTTTAAATATATTATAAGTATAATAATTATCTAACATATGTTCTTCATATGAATATCAAGGTTAGAAGGCCTAATCAAACCATGAAGAGGGCTAGTTGAGTGAAGAGGGCTACAAGCCAGTTTAAGAGGGATAGAAGTGAGTGAAGAGCTAAAGGAGAATATCATAATATATTTTATAATAAACAAGTTTTTATTAAGGTGATCAAAAAATCAAGTGGATAAGTTGGTGTTGATTCATCTAGGGGGTTGATGCCTCCTTATAAGCGGGTTCTTGCTAAAATCCTAACTGATTTGGTGTTGGGCTAGTTGGGGTTGGTGTTCCATGTGAAGTTAGTATTTAACTAAATATTTATGTTTATATTATAGGAATATATTAAATTTTATTCATCAGTGGATTTTATTCCCCTTGAGGATTTCTTATGTATATGTTGTGTTCTTATGTTTCATTATCTTATGATTTGATGCTTATGCTTGTTAAGATGTACATTATTGTTATAATGGTTCATATATGATTAAGTGGAATTGAATAAAAAAATTTGAAGGTTGATTCACCCCTCCCTCTTAATAATATTATTTCCAACACTAGTCCTGACTATCTAGTAAATATCAACTGGTAAAACTAACATGATCTTGAAAAACTAGCATAGGAATTAGATTCGTTCCTAAAATAAATTAACCACATGCACATGGATCCCTGATTTCCACATTCATAATGCAATCAAAATCAAACAAAAAACCAAAAAAATCTAAGTATCATGATCTCTTTATTAATTGTCATATTTAATGTATTCCCTTATCAAATCTTAAGAATTAATTAGGACTAATTTAAATTCAAATGAATTCTTGAATGCCATATCTTATAATTTGAATTCTATTTCAAAGTTATATCTTTATTATTTTAATCTAACCCATTAATTTAAATTAGGGTAAAACATATTGGTAAACACGTACACATATCAAATATTAAAAACACCTAGGTCTTCCTTTATGGGTTCATCCTTCTAAGGTTTCAAATTTGATTTAGAATTTCTCCCATAAAAAAGATAATTAATATTTTCATCTTTGGGATTAGTCTCATGTATCCTTGCATGATCTCATTGTATGCCATCCAATAAGGACATCTCATTTGTACCTCTAATATGAAGGCCTAAAATAAGTAGTATCCCTACATATCATAATAAAATTCCTATTACTATATATAAAATGGATATAATAATTGCTTACTCTTCTTTTTATGATGTAATTATTCATGAATATGTGCAAATGGATGACTATGTTGGTATATCTCCTTTGGAATATTATAGTGAAGACAATCAAAATGAAAATAATGATCAAGACACTTTTGAAGGAATATATATTTTATACTAATGAACTTAATGGGGTATATCTTGACCAAGTTAAAGTTTTATCAAAATATCCCAAATAACTCTATAAAAATCTTTAAGAACTAGATGGAGTTGTCAAATTGATATTAACACCTAAGTTCATATGAAAACCTAAGCTTGATACATATCAAGTCATTTTAAAAACAAAACATTTACCATTATTATATAATACTTTTAAGATAGTGACTCAAAATAGATTAATCATACCATTATTATTGGTTCCATTTTAATACCTACAACTTATGTGACCTATGTGACATCCTCCAAAAAATGGAGGCACCAAAAGGCCTTCAACAAATTTTGATGCTTATTATTACATTGGTAACCTTCACCTCATCCAATATTACTATGCACATTCCATTTCAAACATCACCTAATATACATTCCCTTTAGAAATATATTAAACATATTCATACCAATGTGTTGTAGTTAGAAGAAGGTACAACAATAACTAGTCATACCATGCATTTGCACACCTTGCTTCATAACCCATTAGGTCCTAAAATAATAGCCTACCATTTTCATATAATATTTTAAACTTTAAATATCCCATTATATAATGGTAAATGGGACCCTCAACAACTTATATCATTTCATGCAATTTTAATAGACTATGCATACAATGATAAGGTATTGACCAAGTTATTTCCAGGGAGTCTTAAAGATTATGCATTGAGATGGTTTTATGTCTCATTATTCAATATATAAGATAATAAGTGCCTATTAAAATAAATGAATATCACACTTTTCCATAAAAATTAAGGATAATTTATCTTATGCATAAATTTATGAGATAAAATACAAATCCAATGAACCAATCAATAACTATGTGCTTCAATACAAGACCATACTATCCATGTTGGCCATTGTTATGGATGATAATATATATATATATATATATATATATATATATATATGTGTGTGTGTGTGTGTGTGTGTGTGTGTGTATATATATATATATGTATATATATATATATATATATATATATATATATATATATATATAATTTTTTTTATACAACCACTCTATGAGTCAACCATATTTATGAGTTATGACATATAGTGAGAGGAAAGAAAAGTTGATCTTGATATATAATTTTTTTTATACAACCACTCTATGAGTCAACCATATTTATGAGTTATGACATATAGTGAGGGGAAAGAAAAGTTGATCTTGATACTTTATACAAAATTTATACATCAACTCTAATAACTACCTCAACAATGAAGTTAAAAATATAAATAAACTATAAGGTCAAACCACGTCATAAAAATAATGAGGTGAAGAAAAAATTCAATAAGATATTGTAATCCATGAAATAATTACAATTGATAACTCCACTAAAGAGGTAGTTTTCATGATTACCATCACCTCCCCATGTGTTTATAAAGAAGTTTCTCAAGTGTAAACTTATCAAACTCATTCCTTATCAAGAGATAAATCTAAAAAATTTGAATAAGGAAATATGATGAAAATACATATTATGAGTATCATAATATTTTGGGGGGGCATTCATTAAACAAATGTTTCAAGATAAGACACAAGATACATGATCTCATTGATGAAAACATTATCAATTTTGGCACCCATATAGATGAATCTTGACAATAAAATAATATAAATCAAAATTTGAATATATTTAATGATCTCTTACCTAAACATGAGTCAAAAAATCTAATGAAAATCGATAGGTACATCATGCATATAGCATGCATCATCCATTAGTGAAATATGGTCATCCATTAGATACTATCATTGATGCAATCAATGATATTACAACTTAGTGGGATATGATTACATTTTATGACATGAGATAGTTTATGATGATTTATATTTTCATGCATTATTCATATATACCTACATTGAGGAATAACACACACACACAAACACACGCAAACACACGCAAAAACACACACACACACACACACACACACACACACACACACACACACACACACACACAAACACACACACACAGACACACACACACACAGAGAGAGAGAGAGAGAGAGAGAGAGAGAGAGAGAGAGAGAGAGAGAGAGAGAGAGAGAGAGAGAGATGTGTGTGTGTACACACACACATATCTATCTATGTGTGCTTGTGTGTACACACACACACAACACACACACATATCTATCTCTGTGTGTGTGTGTGTGTGTGTGTGTGTGTGTGTGTGTGTGTAGAATGACATGATTTGGAAGTAAAATTAAATTAGTTAAAGGATTCTATAGATAGAGACATAATATATTAGGATGCATATTATTACCTCTTCAAGTAGGATAAGGCATATTGGCCATGTAATTCCTAGTACTATATAATAATGGGGTCTTCAAAATTTTGTTAGGATGCACATGGATGTAGATAATTTTGCAGTGTTGACCATTTTTTCCCAACAGGCCAAAATCGGTCCCCTTCTTCCATTGTTATTCGAAGCCAACCAATTTTGGGTTACACAAGTTCATCAAGCTTTAGTCCATCACTCAAGTTTAATGCCATGGTTCATCTCTGGGTTTAATCATCAGGTTTAATGCCTTGGTTCAACCATTGGTTTAATGTTTAAGTTCATTAGCAAAGTTCAACGATGTGGTTCAATGGCTTTTGGTTCAAATGGCTTCAGGTTCAACATGCTGGTTCAATCACTCAGTTCATCAGATGGTTCAATGAGCTTGGTTCAATGCACAGTTCAAAGGCTCGATGTGTAGTGTTGAACCATTAAACCAGTTCAACAGATTAGTTTAACAGATCGTTCAAGTAGGAAAGGTTCAAAGGCTTGGTTCAATAAAGGCTCAATGCATAGTGTTGAACCATTGAATTGTTGAACCATTTTTGGTTTAATGGGTCGATTCAACAGCTTGGTTTAAGGGAGCATCTTAAAGTTGAAGGAAAAGTGCCCTTGCAGAGGGTAATTCTGAGTCTAGAAGCCCTTTCGGAGGGTATGAAGCACTTCAAAGGAAAGATAGCCACAAAGGGTAAGTTTTATAGATTTTTGTTTAGTCATGAATTCTTTTAGACTTTTTGTTTGAAGGAATTCCTTCAGACAAAAAGTCTGAAGAAATTTGGAAAATCCCGACCAAGGAGGACAAAAGCCTACAAAGTAGAGAAGTTTAAGGAACTTTCCAAGGATGGTGACGTCCTAGAAGCCATCATTTTAAGGAGACAAAGTAGGAAGAAGGCTATGGTGGGGCTGAATGAGTTGCTAAGAGCTATGCGGAGCATGCCATGTGTCAGCATCCATGAAGAACCAAAAGAGTCCTGAGAGTTTTTCTAAGGTAGCTAAAGGCTCTATGAAAGTGGCCATGTGTCACCTTCCATAAAAATATCAAAATGTTCTATGTGACCCTCAAAGGTGAGTGGATGCCACCACGTGTCCTCACCTATCTTAGTGGAGTGTGATAAGTGTCTACATTTGAAGCCTCAGGTCTCTCTTAAGCTTCAATGGTAGGTTTCTCTCAAAAGTAAGTAGAAGCAGCCACGTGTCAACTTTTGCCTAACTCTCAAAGGACCCTCTAAGTTAAGTGGATACTACCACGTATCTCATTATCAACTTGGTGGAAGCCACCACATGTCAACATCCACATTTCAAAGTGTCTTCTAAGTGCCCAAGTAGTGGACTATGACATGTGTCAAAAGTAGATGTGCTCTCAGCTAAGAGCCAGAGGAGGCAAAGTAGCCAAGCACAAAAATAGACAAAGTGATCCAAGTGGTACAAGAATGTTTTGATTCAGGGAGTTATTTTGGTGGTTGACATACTACCTCCCATATGATCATCAAGAGGTGAAAATAGTGAATGACGTGACCCATTTTTATTCATTTTGCATTGATGAGTAGACAAATGATGTGGCTCATAATTTTGAATCATGACAGGGGCTAACACAACATTATTTTAAAGCAGCTTCCTCTTCCCAATGTTTAGAAGGCACATAGTTAAATTTTAAAAGGGTGCCAAAAGTGGCCTCTTTCTTTTGCTATAAAATTATAAAGCTTCTCATTTGAGGAGGAAATCTCTTAGCCTTAAGGAAAAACTCTACCCAAAAATCTCTCAGGCTTGTAAGGTAGAGCTGCCAAATTTTACCTTGAATCAAGACTTAGCATTTTTACCTCCATCTGGACTTACACTTTAAAGTATATGTCTATTTTCTTCTTTTGTGTTAAGGCATTGTATTTCATGCTTCTCATAGATTGATTATAATGTGTCCAGTGCATTGTGAAGTCTCTTTTTTGCAGGTCTACCAGAAGTGTCCATAAAAAGAATATAGGTGCCTGTGAATAGGCTATCAAAGTGTGTCCTAGAACACCTTTTCTAGTTCCTCCCTCCTTATACTTCCATGGACCCTTAGCTAACTATTTCAGAAGAGCTTCCCACTTCAGATGAAGTGTATGGGTGTTTCTTCCTGATGAAAAGTGTATGTTCGGGATGGGTGGGTCAACTTTTCTAGTGTATCACCTTTTCTTTTTTGGGCTTAGGTTCTATTTTTAGCATCTCTCTCTCCCTTTTCATCCCCCCCCCCCTTTTTTCATTTTTATTTGTTAGTAGTAGGACAAACTAGGGCCTAAAAGATACATCAAAGGGAGCTAGCCCTTATCTAGAGACTCTCCCCTCCATCTTCACCGGTCCCATAGGTGAGAGGGGAGTTTCCATTGTTGCATGTGGAAAGGCAAGAGCTTGGCCTTCTGCCTTGGGTGCAATCCACTGTGTCAACATGTAGTTCCATCCAAAATACAAAAATAATTAAATTACATATAATATAACATGGTGGTTACAATTCCATGATTACGATATGAGAATCCATATTAGTTAGTGATATCTCCTCCTCCACCACCACCCCCACCAATATTGGTTGAGACAGATATTCAAGATAATTATTTATAGATATATGGTACACATATTTAGGATCATTATTTAGACATAGATGGCACACATGTTGAGGATCATTATTTATAGATATATGGTACATGTATTTAGGATCATTATTCAAACATATATGGTATGAATATTTAGGTTCATTATTAATAGACAAATGGTAAACATATTCAAATCATTATTTGGAGATGGTTGACATATAAATCCATGAACAACATGAAAATTTGATTATTAAAAATATACAAGATCAATCTATAAAACTAATTATTTCACATGGAATACATCATAGAGTTACTCATAGACCATAGAGGGAATTATATTTTACAACATATGCTAAACTAACATCATGGATAATTCAACATAGTATACAATAAATATAAGTAATGAGACACCCTATTATTAAATAGTGGATACCATAGTGTCCTTGACCTTGTATATCCACTCATCATACCTTGACATCCATGAGCATTGACCATAATATAAAATTTACAACTCGTGACTTTATTTCATATTATTAGCCATCCCTAGTTGATACATTCTAATCACAATAAAGTATCCTTCCACCACATGATAAATGGACCTCCCTTTGGACTCCTCTTGAGTTAATCATTGGTTAGTCTTTCCAAATGTCAAATATTTCAAAAATACATAAAATAAAATAAAAAACATTTAAAAATACAAAATTAGGACTCGATCATGACATGATGGATGGTTTACATTTTTACATATGTTATTTATCTCATGTTAGTATATGAAATAATATATAAATAAAAACATGAATTTTAATATATCTAAGTGTTCTAAAAGACATGCTAGTTATGCATGGGCATACAAATATTGGTTTTCCCTCTACCCAATGGCCGCATTGAGGGAATATTATTCCATATGTTTCACTATTACATGTTATATATTTCTATGAAATTTGTACCATGTTTAGCCACCTATATATCTTAAACATGCCTTTTTAGTTACTTGGTTATTACACATTGATAAATGATATGAAATTTACTATGATGTGACATTGATACATATGTATGGTTTAAAATACTCCTATGTTCTAAGTTTCATTGATGTTTTTACTCTTTTACATGATAAATTAATTTATATGTGACTATTGTGTATGACCCTTAGGATTGATTGATGTGACATATTTTGATGTCCTTTGTTTTTTATATTTTTCATGTACTCATGGATGTTAAATTTTAGCCTTGATTGTTATGACATCTTATGTCCATTATATGTAGCACTTTGGCTTATGTGTTACAACTAAAACTTGCATTTAGTGAGCTTGTTGACATTGATGGGTGCCATGATCTATATCATGAACTATTAATACATAGTTTTATAAAGAGATAATTATATTTAATGATTCATGTATATACCTATCTAGGTATGACACTTAAATTCCTTGCATCCATATGTTACATACATACCTTGATCATTACATACTTTATTATGATGACATAATCTGTACATGATTAAATGATATTAAATGATGGTATATTTATACATAAAATGGTATAATTATTTATTATTTTTAGATGAGTGACATACATGATATATTACTCATCTCAAAAGGGGAGCATTATAGTGGGCTTTTCTTAGAGAAAAACCCTCAATGAGTGAAAAATTAGATGAAAGTATATGTTTCACAGATTTCATATATTCCATTCATTTATATATCATAATTTTTTAGATACTTGATAGATATTGGCACATTTATACAAACTATAGGGTCACATGCTATTAAAATACATTCACTTTATAGAAATTTGAGCATAGTTCATTCACACTTGAGTGTATATGCATGGTCATATGCACTAAATCTTATAGAAGCATAATTTCAAAGTTATACACTCACATTACATATATGATACATGTTTTCAAATTCAACATACATATTTTATGGGAATGATACTCATTCATGCACATATATAGCACAATTTTAGTTGAATGGAAAATGGTTGTCATTCTACATCACACTTATCAAAACCTACATGCATGTTGGGGGTATGAACATTATTAATTCCTTTGAGATAATAATTTTGTGTTTTTACATAGATTATAATAAAGTGTAAAATTAAATTTTAATATATAAACCATCTACAATGGTTTATTTATTTTTGGTAAACCTTCCCTCATTGATTTTTTTTTACTTCAATAGTTTTTTTTTTTTTTTTTTTTTTTGAGTTGAACCTATACACATGGTTCTATCTATATTTTTACTACATATTTATTTGGGTTATTAAATTATGTAATTTTTATAAATTCATGAGGGTTGGGATGTATTTTATTTATAACACAATATCCTACATAGTTACGTAAGTTTGGGGTAGGACCATTCCCAAATCTCTAATGCTTTAGTGAGGAAATATCATCTTAAAAAATATATGAAGGCAAGATGGTTTACATCAACATAAATATGTAATCTAACCCTTACTTTTTAAATTTTCATATTTTAGATTTCACATATGGAAATTGACTACTTCATTCTCATTTCATGTTTTTATGGAGTGAAAATACACATTGGATCCATTTCCTAGAAGGTAAAGTGTTTTTTACACACTCAACTATATTTTATCTTTTTACTCTAGAAATTCAATTACTAGAATAAAACTGGGGCATTTATAGATACTAAAATATGATTGACATTACTTGATAATGAAAACATTGACAAACATTTACCATTCATGACTTGGGAACCTAAATAAGGCCCTGAATCACCATCCTCTCACACTTAAATGATATTTTATGAGTCAAACCTTACCGTTTTACATCATATTCCTACATGAACCTCACTATATATTTAAACCTTACAAATATTATAAACAAACATATATAAACTCTTAGAGTATTCCATCTATACATTCATCACTTTTGAAAACTATAATCATTATCTCTAGTTGATAACAAACCTCACTAGTTATAAATATATTACTCTTAGCAAAGGATGCTTTCTAAGATAAAACTCATCCTTCAGGTCATCTTATTATCCTTGAATTTTGATGGCATGTTAAATTATTCAATGGATCCATCTATAATAAAATCAAGGAATCATTATAAATAGATCTAACACTTATATTATAGACATATATACACTTGAAAATTGAGTAAATATGCACTATTCTTCCCAATTTTCACACATATAACTAGGATAATTCATAATCCAATTTTTAAGCACTCAAAATCTAGTTCAAATTAATAATTTACAAGTACAAAATCTAATAATTACCTACATACACATATCAAAGTATAAAAAATTAAAAATCACACTAGATGGGAGAGTTACACATGGTTTAATTACCATCCTTAAAGTACTGGATACATAATAGTGACTATTCAATAGATGGGGGTGATTGGGTCAGCTTAACCTATAAGATTTCCCCAATTTTTGTAGGTTTATATCCCTCACAAGTATATCTAGGGTTTTAAGGTAAATAATTTTTTTATATGGAATAACACGTATTAGCAGTGTTTAGGATCAAAAATACATAGTGACTAAATATATTCATATGTGACCTTATAGTCATTATGTTTCACTTCCACATAAACTAGTTCTAACTATCAATTTAGTATTGACCAATGATACAGACATGATCCTACATAACTAACCCAATATTCTTAATAATTAAGTTACTAAATCAATAAAAACATAGGTGTTCTTATCCCTAATTTACACTTTTATAACATAGTCATAGACAGATAGTCAACCAAAAAATCTAAGTATCATGATCTCTTTAGTGCTTTCCACATGTAGCATATTCCTTTATAAAATAATAATTAATTATCAATAATATAAATTTATATTTATTCTTGAATTTCATATATTAGAATATAAATTATATTTCAAAGTTATACATTAATTATATTAATCTAACACATTAATCAAACTTAATGTAAAATAGGAATATAAATTGTACCTACTAGATGTGGAGTGATCTCCATAATTTTATGAATGGGAAGATGTAAAAACATACCAATAAAAATAAAATTATAAATAACATGCCATTAGTGAGGACATAATTCTATAAATTTTGGTTCACCCATTTTCTACCATCTATACTCACCAAAAAAGGAAAGTCAAGGGGTACATTGAAAAACATCCCCTCACCATCCTCACTGATTATGGTAGGACACATAACTTCATAACCCTTTAATTAGACAATAAATATGATTTTTATGTGTATCCATGTTCAAATTATGAAGTCATGATAGTAAATAAAGAATCCTTACCTTGTAATGGAAAAAATTACAATGTTTAAATATTTTCTAGATACTCTAATATGAAATTAGGCATGTTTATTCAATTTGTCATAGTTTGTGATGTAGTTGTTTGATCACAATGGATATAGACACTAGGACCTATACTATGGTAATTTTGTGAAATATGGATTCTATTCATAGATAAGTTCCCAAAAAAACTTAAAAGAACTCACTTTAGGATCAACAAGTGCCATTATCTCTCACTAGATGGATAAATTTCTTCAAGATGGATATCATGGGATTATTTATCATCTTTACACAACCCAAATCAATGAATCCTATAATTAAAACCAACTTTTAGGCTTAAATAAGTTATTATCTAAGTAAATTATTTTATGAGCAAAGAGGGTTTTATCCATAATGACCAAAATATCACTTTATTTAGCTTGTTATAGGCAGTGTTATCCAAATATTCTTCCTTACTTGCAACACATTGAAATTGAAGACATAAATAGAAAAAAAATATAGGATTTTTTTAAACCAATATTCATTAGACCAATAATTAGTCCTTACTCTTCCCTAGTATTATTGGTAAGGGAAAAAAAGTTTCCTTGCGATTATGTATTAAATTTAGAGAACTAAATAAACTCACTTAAAGTAAAAATTTTCCATCCTAGTGATTGATGATATATTAGATATATTTCATATATATGTTTCTTATCAAAAATAAATTTTAGGTTAAATTTTCCTCATATTGTCTCAAAGCAAGAATATATTCTTAAGATAAATTTTAGAGCTTGTGACAATCATTATCAATTTCTATTTATATTATTCACTATCACCAATGATCCATCAACATATCATGGTTTACCAAACAATATATTTTGGCCATTTATAAAAATATTAATATTATTCTTATTTGATGACATCATTATTTATATCTAAAAATGGGATGAGAATTTGATGCATCAATAATAAACCTTCCAATTTTTTTTCTAAAAATCAATTATTTGCCCAATGATCAACATCTCTTTTAGAAAAAAAATAAATTATTTGGGGCACATCATTTATGAAGAAGGCATAAAGTTGGGTCAAGAAATAATAAATTATATGAAAATTTGGATTGAACCCAAAACACTCAAGAGCCTTTTTGAAATTTTTGGCCTCATAGGATATTATTGAAATTTTAGCAATGTTAGTATGGGATTGTGAATACTCAAACAATTTGTATAAGTTTTACATGCAAAAAATGTCTATTTTTTATTTTTTAAATGACTATGTAAGTATAAAAGGCTAATGTAAGGTTGAATATTTCTCTATGAATAAATAAGAAGATAAAATGAAAATATTAGAAGATGAATAGTCATGTAAACTCTATAAGTATCTATAACTCACAAGAAGAAAGCCTTTTTTTAAATAATTTATTTTTATTTAATGGTACATGTTTGAATAAATCCCTCTCATACTCAAATGTATCATTGAAAATATTAATTTTATGTAATCAATTATATGAATAAGATTTGTAAGTTTATCAATTATGTATGTTGATTTGAAAAAATATAATTACTTTTGTGAAATCTTAATTAATTATACAATCTAAGATATTTTAATGGTTTAAATAATGTTCACAACACAGTAAAAGTTTAATGAATATGGATATATTAGTCCCCATATTATGAGTATCATATAAAATTAGTAGACTAAAACACTATCATGTCTTGATAAGGTGTTCCATGGACCACTACTAACAATGGTTTCATTACCAAGACCTATAAGATACTAAGTTAGATTTTGTCTCAAAGACTAAAACATGGCTAGAATATAGGATACATGAGTTTTTAGATGAATTTTTTTTTTAGATTATTAGTTAATTCACAATAAATTATTAACACATGTATATGGTGATATTTATGATATTTTATGGTGAAAATTATGATAGTAGTTAGAAATATAGTTTCCATTATTTGACTAGTAGTATTGATGACCTAAAAATATGAAAAAAATTAATAGATTAGAATTATTCTAAAAACATTATGCGTTATAAATATTTAATGGGCATGTGATATTGATAATTAGGTAAAAAATATTATTGATGAGTACATATTTGATTTATCTTTACAATTATAGGCTATATTAAAAATTGCATATGAATTTTTCATGAGGTGAATAAGATGGATTTATTATAAAATAATTTTATTTTTGTTAAAAATGTGGAAAAGGCTAAAATGGTGATTCCTATCAGTATGGAGTAGTCAATCAAGGCTCCATAGGGATGAAAATAATTAGGAGATGAATGAAAGAGAGGATAATTATTTATACTAGACCAAAATGAAACCCATAAGGAAAATATGACTAATGGAAAATAAGAAATAAGAAGATATAAATAAGATCATGGGGATTCAATGAGAATTGTAATAATAAAAAATATGAATTAAAAAGAACCATGTTGATTATAGAATGATGAATCAAGATGAGAGTATAAGTATTAGAAGAGAATCACATAGATTATGTGTAAGTATAACTCCATGAGAAGTGACCAATTCCATATCTTAGATTCAAATAGAGGAAATCGATGATATTGTAGACACATACTAAGAATAATATACCACCCTAGAATGGGAAGGAGAGATGGATAATAAAACTAAGCTATATGATATTATAGAAGTAGAAAAGGTTAGTATTAATTTTAGTGAGCTACTTCAAATTTATTATATGTATATGGAATGTGAAGGGTGAATTTTTTATAATTAACTATACAGATAAAGGTCCATGCAAGGTTCATGGGTGGATATCATTCACGTCCATATTTTATTAAATTAATTCCATGAGAACACATCCTCTACACTATAACTAGATATTATAAAAAAATTATTGTAGAATATAAATTAAAAAGGTGCACAACTTTCACAATCCAAGATCTTAAGGAGATCAGATAAAACTTGAGATAATTTATATGGGACTATGATTCAAGGTTCTCAGATGTGATAAATAAGTTTAATTTCAATCTTGAGTATCCTATAAAGACTACATGTCTCATATAAGTGGTGTGAAAATATATAAAATTTGTCAAAGTGGACCTCATTTGAGGATCAATAATGAATAAGATCAAATGCACAAAGGTGAATCTATATGGAGTAGTGGAATCATGAACACATGAGTGGAATAAAAATTATAATGTGGAAAAGTATTCAAATTCAATAACATTCCTATTTGGTTAGACAAAAGTACATAGGAAAGCTAAATATATAAGTGGAAGATAGAGATGTCCTCACATCCTCATGAATGTGGGATTATCTTCCCCAATGACATTTATTAGACACCTAAGTGATACATAATAAGGATAACCAGACCATATAGGTAAAATTACATGGTGGAGAATAGCCTACACTAACACCCCCCCCCCCCCACCTTAAGCATAACGTAGGTGGGTAGTAGAATTGTGTCCCAGTAATGAGGCCTGATAAGGTACCTAAGTACATAATAATCTCTCATAAATTAGAAAAAGGATAAAACACATAGGAAAAAAGCCACCCAAAAGAGAGAAAAGAATAAGAGTTGGATATAAATCCCCACTAGAAGATAAAATTACCTATAGCCATAATGTAGCCTAAAACATATGGTTAATGTGTGCATCCACAAAGAAAAGAGAAGGTAGATGCATAATGTCACATCATGCATGTTGTAGTAGGTATATCTAAAACAAATTATGTCTCTAATTTTTGGAAGAAAGAGATATTGAGATATCAAATTATTGAATTCCCACTCAAGTAAAATGTAGGTAGGAATCAAGATGTAAATCTATATAAAACAATTAAATGTCTCCAAGTTCACTCTCAAATGTGCCAAACTCTTATTAGGAATCACATGCCTAACTATAGAATATGGAAATAAGGAAGAATAAAATTAATGAGAGAGAGCATGGTGGTTATAAGTACCCTCATTACATCTAGATAATAAGATGCAACTCCAATAGAGTTATCATCAAAAAGAAGATGGGTCATCTAGATCTAAAATCTCAAACTATACTAATAGATAAGACATGTTTGGTATAATATTATCCTATTAAGGTGAATTTATAATACATATGTAATCATATTATAATGAATCAATGGAATATCTAAAAGGATTTACTTTTTAGTCCAATATCTTGCTCCAAAACAATCATGAGATTGAGTATTTTCATAGATAATAGTGGGAACAATGATGGGATTTAATCCTTCATTTTAGAACTGATGTGACATAATCCTAGGGCATGGTTATGGGTATTTGGGTTCATTATGGAGCCTACATGGAATAATATCCAAGAGATATAGTACTACCATTAGGGGTTCAATTCTAATTATTGTGAGTTAATGAGTTAGTTATTTGAGTCTGCTACTAACGCTCATGCTCTTTGCTTTACCATTATCCAAATTAAAAGGAAGGGTAGTTAAATCTCCAAAATAAACACAAAAAGAGGGAAGATTAAGGTAAGAAAAAATGTTTCCAGATTAATATGATATTCATGCTTTAACAATCAAGCAAAGTGCATCTGCCATAGTTATACTATTGTCTGTTGAGTTTCACAAAAGGTTTAAAATCCAATACTACATAATGGAAAGAGTCTAGGGAATCATTGAATAATGCTTGATTTGTGAACCTTCAATAAATACCAATATTACAAATCAATAGTAAATAACACATAAACTTCCATGATAAGTTTTAGGCTAACACACAAGTTATCAGTATTGTAAAAAAGATAAAAGGATTTCATAAAGAGGTTATGGAAGGAAAACACATCATAACCATTACATTCGTAAAATGATAGAGCCTTAAAAAAATTATATGAACACTAAAATTTATTTTAAACTAAAATGAGGGATACTTTAACAAACATAATATGCATTACATAAAAGTTGAAATTTCATTCATTAAAGCAAGTTCTATTATAGAGGTATTGATCATGGCCAACTTTACACAATTGAAAAAGGGTCAAGGAAACTATAGATGAGATCTTTGCTTGATTTTGACAGAACTTTTGATCTAAAAAACTATCAACCTCAAAAATATAATTCAATTACATATTTATAGATAAGAATGGGATTCAACCCAAGTAGTGTGAGATTTCCATCCTAGGCCATGATGGCCAATCCTAGTAGTTATAGCTATATAATTCAAAAAAGGATAAAATATCCTTTGTTTACCTCAAAAACATCCATAGTGTACCACTCAAATAATACTTAGAAGTAGAATGGATGAGCCAAATCCTAACCAATTTGACTTTGTTGCTTTAGCCTCTAGTGTGTCTACCATAAGGTTAAACTCTTAGTTTAGTTTTGTGAGGTTCATAGAAGACTCATTGAATATCATTTCCTCCTAGTCCATGAGTATTTTGTATACCTATAGGGGATATTCCATAGACACCTTGACTTCAGACACCTAGATAATGCTTAATGTGGATTGGGTTAAAAGATTGATAACTATTTGAGTTGCCTTGTTGTTCACCTTGGCCACTTTTTTCTTCATAACCTAGTAAATATGATCCAAGTGGGGTCTAAATTCACCCCTATATAGCATAGTGTCATTTGGGTAGAACAACACTGACATATTGACTTCATTGAAATAAACCAATATTTTGTTCCTATTATCTTCTAGGGGTCCCATTGTAGTTTGTGTTAAATCAAGATACTCCATTATTATATTTATTCTCCTAGCATAGGTGTAATAGAATACCAAGTGTAAAGTGATAATAAATTTTAGGTCTGATAACATGCCCTTATTGATCATAATCATTAGCTTCTTACACATCCCATCAATAATAGTAATCCTCTCCAAATAGGCCTAGGTCTATTGAATGAGCACTTAGGTATCCACCATAGTCCCTACCACATTTCCTAGAGTTAATAAAGGTATTAGGAGGGAGTCCTTTACCTTCCAAATTAGTCTAGTGGTGAATGAGATCTTTACCTATGCTTTCAGATTTTAGACCTAGCTTTGCATGTCTTCAATAATTTTTTTCTACATGTCATTTGTTTTTTAGAGAGTTGAGAATGGGTCTTCTACTATATTTTTTTCTCTCATGGGAGTTCTCACCTTGGTAAGAGATAATAATTCATATTGGGTCTACCAAACCATAGGTTTTCCCTCTTGTATGAATTTTTGGGTGAGTCTCCTTCACATACTCCTTGTGGTGTGGTCAAACTCCTACTACACATCTATGACACCTTACATCTTCATCTCTGATACCTATAATATTGGGACCATTCCCAAACTTTTTGGAGGTGTTGGTGGGGTGGAAGAGATGGTAGTAATAGGTAGAAGATGAGGTGGAGGGTGGATGGAAGAAGTGTAAGGTGTGAATGATGAAAGTAGTGGAGGATGAGGCATAAGGGTGTAGGGTAAAGATGAATGGAGAGGTTTAAGGAAAAAATTGAATTTTTCAATGACTCTGGGTGATACTCATTTAAGGGGAAATGACTCTTAAGAGATGGGTATTTAGTATAAGGGAATAAATTGGCTAGTTAAAGATAAATCCCTAGGTGTTTGGGGTGATAGAAAAAGGGGACCAAGGAGTGATGAGATTAAACACTAGGTTTAGTGATGGAGGATCCATATAAATTAGCATAGGATATTTAATTAGAATAGTTGGTACTTATATTAAAGACTAAGAATTAACTACCTTTTACTTTTTCATTGGTCTCTTGTTTAAAATGGCTCTAGATGTCATTGTATAAGGAGTATGGGTAGCAAGGGATGTAAGGGTCACCTATGGGAGTTTTTTAGTCACTAGAGGAATCATCATAATGGTCTTGATCACTAGATATGAGCACATAATTTCACCCAATCCTAAAATAGTAATGGAAATTAGTGAAGATGGGGCACTCACATGCTATTAAATATAAGGAATGGTCAATGGGGACACTAAGAAATTTCTAGGTTGGAGAATGGATGTGGAAGATGGAAATGAATAAGGTGGATTTTAGGGATAGTCAAGGCCATGGGTGATTGGGTTAAAAGTGAAGTGGATTAAATAATAAAGATAGGTGGTACTAATTAAATGGTCTATTGAAGGGGTAGGGAACTGATTGATGTTTTGAGGGGTAGTTACAAAGTGAAGGGAGTCAGGTGAAGAACTTGTACTAGTGCCTAATATTGGTCCTAATTTGAGCTCATTTCTAAGTTATTGTTAATGTCAAACCTTAGATATTGGATGGCTTAGGGTTTGGGTACCAATTGGGGAGCCACCTATGCTTAGTCCATATATCACCATTCCACATATCTAATTTAGTTAGGGCCAAGGTGCCTGAGTGGATGGGGATGGAGGTGGAACCATAGCACAAGGAGATAGTAATCATAGGGGAGAAGGTGGCATAATCCTTTGTAAAATTCTCCTAAAAACTATAAGGGAATCAAGTTAAGATCTCCTAAAGGTGGAGAAGTTATAAATGGGGTTGAAGATGGTTCGATCTATATATTATTACCCTTTCTCCTTTCTATGGGGTTCAATCTACACAAGCACCTCTTGGTCATATTTTTCATATAAATACAACCCATCTTCATCTTCTAGTTAGTGTTCATAATTAAGGTTGTGGTCATCTAATTATTTATTTAATTAGGCTAGAATCATGCTCTATAAGTCCTAGTCTCATGGTTCAAATCTACCTAAGGCCAAATAGTCTTGACCAGTCACCATCTACTATAAGAGAGGGAAAGAGTAGTACACATGGTGCTTGATGATGATTAAAATAGGTGGGTAGGCCTTTTTATGGAGACTAATATAATAACCAAAAATGCCTTCCATCAATTAGCATGTAATTTCCATTTCTACTAGGCATTCCAAAATGTGACAGGGAAAGTGTAAGGGATCCATGAGAATACCCATGACTCAAATGATGGGATCCTCTTAGTAATACCTATAGTCTATAATTGTATATAGAGATTCTTGATTTCATTTGATAGATTAGGCATAGAGGCATCATTGATCACACTATATACCATTATTATTAAGACTCATAAATATCTTAGGTGTTATTCTTGTACTAGTGGCCATATGATTTTTATAAAACTACATAAAGCACATAGCCTCTAGGAACCCATGAAATAAAAATAGATGGTTTGGAAGTGTGTGTCCCATAGATTATGTATATGAGATAAATCATCATGTAGAATTTCCCACCTACCTGGGCATCTACTATGGCCTTGACCATGTTGAAATTGACCACTCCTATGTCAAGGACTCAACAGTCATCCAAGATCATGTGAAGAAAGGGCACTCATAATATGTTGATTTGTAGGCAAATTGATTCCATGAACAATTAGTTTAGTATAATCATACCAATCCAAACCTCCTTGAAGTTGGATAAAATGTATGCATTTATGTCATCCTTGTTCACCCACTTGTAATTTGGGTTATCACCCTAGTCCCTCAAGACATCATAGATTTGGAAGGTGTCAATCCATGTCTACACCATCACTAAGTCATATGAAAGGGTAAACTATATGATATTTTTATAGGATTTATATGTGATTCTTGATATGTAAATAGTCTAATGTTGAGAGTTGGTCCAGTAGACCCAATCATGCTTGCCATATTGGACCTACCTAGTAGTGAGGAAAAACTTGCTAAACAAGTTAGCATAGGGGAGAAATTTATCCTTGGCCACAACCCTGTGTAGGTCACACTTCTCATATGCTTATAGGGTGTATTAAAAAATTTCTTGGTCATCATCATCAATAACTATTATCAACTCCTTGGACACTTGTTTGATGGATATAAATAGTTCATTATAATGCTTAAATTGGGTCATGCTATTTGGGAATAAAGTGTCTCTATATTTAGGCTTGGCCTTGGGATTTGAATATTAGGTAGCCATTATATCAAAATTAAATTTGATAGAAGATCTTTGGGTGAAAGAGAAGGTGTAAAAGGCACTAGGTTATATTAGAAAGAAAGGATTCTAAATTTGGGAGTCTAGAACTATAAATGCTAATGATATTTTCTTGGGGTACTTATGGAAATCCAAATTCATGCCCCTAAATTAATGAAATTTGAGAAATCACTCATTATGGATTCAAAATTGAGTGGGTGGCTCAATTTTTTACTTGATTTCCCAATCTAGAGTTAAATTTGGAGCATATGATTACACACTTATTACTAGATCTAACAAAGGTGATGTGCTATTTTAAATTATATAATCGAGGTCCAATTTACAACTTCATCAATGTCTAGAAAGGTGTAGGTACATGACGACCTCATATGTAAATCTTATTGAGAACCCATGATTTATGCCACTTGACACCAACCAGTTGGTCTTCATGTTAAAGGTTGATACATAGGTATAGCATAACACTTAGTTATTATACATTTAGAAGTGATTCGATGTTATTTGGGGAAACATGGCGTCCTTTGATTATCCATTATGATTTCACATGTACTTAATTTTAACAATCTTAGAGCCTTTAGGGGACCACCTACTAAATGATCAGTTATACCATGTGTCATGTTGTTATACATCAGGATCTCCTAGGTTATAATATCTCTAGTAGATAAAGAAATTTGATTATTATAAAAATAGGCCACATTGAATTACCTCATTATGTCAGGATCTCTCAAGATCTGACATCTCTATCAAGACCAAGAAAATAATGAGTCTGATAATAGTGAGATATTATTGGTAAGATCTATTTACTTATAACCTTTAAGGCATGTGGTATCTTTTGATTTAGCCAATCTCTCCTAGGTTTTAACATCTCTATCAATACCAAGAGACAAACTAATCTACCTCTAATTTATTTAGAACTCATTGGTTGGGATCGGCTCTCCCAAGTTCTAACATCGATATCAAGTCTGGGAGACTAGACATTCTTCATCAACATGGTGAAATTGGCTAGATTACTAATGAATTTTAATCTTAGACCATGTGGAACTTCCTTATTATATTAAACTCTCTCAATATATGACATCTCTATTAGGTCTGATAGATTGACATATCTGACATAGGCTATGTGATGTTTCTTTATTATAATGTGCTCTCTTAGGCTCTAACATATTTTTTAGGTCTGAAAGACCAATGCATTTGACATAGTTTATGTGCCACATATTTATTTCATCAAGCTCTCCTAAGGTTTGAAATCTCTATCAATCTCAAGAGACTAACATGTTTAACATAGGTTGTGTGGTGCTACTTTATTACATTAGGCTTTTGTTATCTTCTTTATGACTTTCATTCAAAACTAGTCTTTTCCAACTTTGGCTTTGTAACATTAATCATGAAAAACCCATGACTACTCTTTTGACAAATATCTTAAATTCACATAGCACCAATAGTTAAACACATGTAAGAACCTATGGGAAAAAACAAAAAAAAACTAAGTGTAAGATAAGTGAAGCATGGCCAATTGTCTTCTCACCTAGTTGACATTTAGGCTTAGTAAAGCCACATAAGACTCTAGGATATAATACTCTAGGAACAATATTGAGACTCTAGGAATATCCAAGTGTGATAAATATTATAAAATTAGGATGTTAAACCTTAAAATCAAGTAATCTTATCTTAACCATGGAGTATTGATGTAATTTGACATTGTTTCTCTTATTGGACCTTTGAGTCTTGTAAGTTAGATCAATTGGTCATTATCAATACCACATGCTTGGGAAACCCAAGGCATCATGGGATTTGAAAGTTTTGATTCATGCAAAGATAAAAAAATTGAGATAATGGGTCTGATAAATATGGTTTTATGTTTTTAAATAGGATTCCCCCATTTCTTTGAAAAAGGGGCATGTTGGACACAACAAATGGATACTTCTACATGGAAAGTGGTGAAAAACACTTAGAACTTGACCTATTAATTCTCTATTCCTAAAAAAAACATAAAATATAAGAGAGATATTTATACATATCAAAAAATAAGGTATTAAAGTCATTTAATAGTAAGTGACATACTAGGATTTTATCTTATAGTAAACCACCACTGTTTTTAATAAGTAATTTTCAATTAACTTGTCCAATCATAGACTTCACTCAAGAAACCAGGTTGAACTATGAATTATATTTATTCAAGGGAATTAATGATTTCATGTCTTGGAGGGGAATGGCATGGGCATTGATCCAATACCATCTAATCATCTATATCCCTGATAAAGATACCTCTAGTCCCATTCAAGGCCTTGTTTTACTTCCAACTAGGTAGGAAATCATATAATGGATGTTGCCTAAAAGGATATTTTGAGGAAGACTCAAAATTTAAATTATACATGTTCTTCTAATCTTATTTAAAGGTTATTTATGGATATATTTATCAATCTTTATCTATTGAGTATTTGGGACCAAGCCAAGGGTGATAGGATAAGGAGGAAGTTATTAATATCTAGTTGATATTTTATTGGCTTGGATAGTCCTACTTTTTTTAATATGTTATATTAAGTGTAGTTTTGTGGCCTTTATTGGGATGTGAGATATTCTAAAATACACTTATTTCTCTAATAATAATTGGCCTCCAAGATATTAAATGTAAAATAATCACTTATCATCCGTAATTATTTGGATTGAGGACTTAACTTTGGTTCTCTATACTCAATAATACCTTTTAGGTTTTGGTCATCACTTGGAGTGGCTATTGATTTCTATTCTCTAGATATCCCTCATAATGGGGGTCACTTTCTTAATTATAATCTGGGGATAGATCCAAGATAGAAGAATTATTCAAGGACACAACCATAAAAATGAAATAAAATAACAAAGAAAGGAAACACATAAAAACAGAAGCAAACACACTAATAAATAAAAATAATATACTATATACATCACCATCATTTGATAAGGATATTCTAAAATTGCATAGGATGGAGTAGCCAAGAATGAGTTCTTCAAGAAATATTTAATTATTAAGAGTGGTAGGTCATTTCCCTATATGTCCTTGAGGTGAAAGGTGTTATGTTCCAATATCTGAGCTATCTGATAGGGGCCAATCTAGAAAGGATCAAACTTTTAGTGCTGGTTTTTATTTTTATGGGATTTATCCAAAATTAATAAAAAATCAAAGATCCTAAAATTATTGATCTTATCCCTTTTATCAAACCATGATTTGACAGTAACCTAATTCTTGTTGAAGCTTAACAAAGATTCATCTTGGGCTTCTTCTAACTGAATGATATCTAGGAGCTTACAATTTGCTTTACCATCTAGTTCCATGAATTTTTTCATGAACCTATAAGTTGGTAATATAAGTGTGAAAATAATGATAGGATTAAATCCATAAACTAAAATAAATGAGATTTATTGAAGGCTTGCTTATACCTCGTGTAGTCAGCCCATAAAGTAGACTTTAGTAATGAGTACCACTCTTAGGGTTTCTCTTATTTAGACTTATTGATGGCATCTATTAAATTATTATTGTTGGAATATAATATATTTCCTTGTGGATAGTGATTGGATGAGAACCTCATCGTGATACTATTTTCATAGGCCCATTTCATAAACTCCATAGGTTAGAAGGTAGAACTTTTATCACATATCGAAGAGACTAAGACCCTAAACTGGGTGGTTATGGTGTTCTCCATGAAATTGATGAATTTAGTAGTAGTGATTATATTAATAATTACTAACTCATACTACCTTTTTCAATAATATAGGGCCATGAGAACAAAATTATGGCCATCTAATGAGTTGAGGTTGATGACCCTAATGAAATCCATCCCCCACTAGGCAAATTGTGTCAATTCCACCATAGGATGAATTCACATTTCCATGTGGGTTTCCCTCTTGTAAAAGGTTTATAACTAATGAAAAACATGGACATGGGCATGAATTTATTTAAGTAAAGTAGGCTAGTAGTATCCCACACAAATAACCCTATGTGTTGTGGCATTTACTCTAGGGTGACTAGTTCCCAGTCTTTCATAAAAACTTACAATCACTTCCTCGGCCTTGTTTGATGAAAAACACATTAGGTAGACTTATTTATTATTATTTATATATATAATTACCTTATTTATCATATATTATGCATCCTTCAATTATATATTTATCTTCTATGTATGGTTGAGTCTAGGAGGTGCATTTTTACAGAGCAAGAAATGCATTATCATGGTATACTATTTTGGTTATGGCACTAGAAATTAGTCTACTTGGTGTATAATTATTCTAAATTCTATCTCATTTATCAACTGGGCAAGTCCCTATCCTCTGATGAATTTGTCTACTTTTATTTCCAAGTCATACGCTTACAAATTTATCATCTATTAGACTCTACATTTACCGAATTTATTCTACCCTAGCATTTACTCTATGTCTAAGTCTGGGATGACTACATTCACCTTATTCTTAACAATGTATTGTTTGAATTCATTCATATCTTTGACTGAGGTGTAGGCATGTTTGTCTAGAGTATAATATCTCATTTTCATGTCCTTGATATTGGTACTCATGAAATAAACAAGATGTTCCTTTCCATCCAATCTTTGGGTAAGGCAGGTAGTAATGGTGTGTTAACAAAAAAAGGGGTAGAAGTATAAATATTATGTGTTGTATAGTTTGATAAACATTGGGGATTTCATAGTGGCATATTTGATATCTTAAAAAGCTTTCTTTGATTCTACATTGTATTCCACCTTTGCATCCTATTTCAACATAGCATTCATGTGTTTTACAATTTTGATAAATCTAGAAATGAATTTATGAACAAAGTTTATTTTCCCAAACAAGGATTTAAATTCTTTTTTCTATTGGGTAAAGATAATTTATAAATCACATCAAATCTTTCTAGATTGATAACAATACCTTCTTGTGTGATGTTGTTACCAATAATCTTACCATTAGTAACATCAAAAAAAAATTATTTGGACTTATGGAAATAACATATATTCTCCACCTTTCAAAGACTTTCTCCAAGTGTTATATGTGATTCAACCTATATTTTGAAAACATAATCAATTCATCCATATAAATTATTATTCACTCACCAATTAGTCCCTAAAAATCAAAATCCATCACTCTTTGAAAGGTTTAAACAACATTGATAAACCCAAAGGGCATTCTCTTGTAAGAAAATGTGCACCATTTGGTGGTGAATGAAATTTTAACTTGGTCTTATAAATTAACCAAGACTTAGTTGTATCTTGAAAATCCATCCAAAAAGGACATCATCTAGGATCCTCTCACCATTTGGATTACTTAATCAAGGGAAGGTAATGGGTAATTGTATTTATCTAAGGTTTGGTTCAAGTTTTGAAAGTCTACACATAGGTGAATTTTCCATTTTTGTTTGGCATGGACACCAAATTCTCCACCTAGTTAAAGTTTCCAATAGGGATAATTACCCCACTAGTGATTAACTTATAAACCTCTTTGTGTATTAAGGGTTCCATGATTGGGTTTACCAATCTTTACCTCTATCTAAATGGTTTTTGACCTAGTATGAGTGGGATAGTATGAATAATAACTCACAACTCAAAGACCTTGAGGTTTAGATAGTCCCAAACAATTACATCTTTGTACCTAAATAGTAGTTCTTACAACTACTCTAATTTATATTATATCTAGTCAAGACCCACATTGATAATTTGAGGTTTTTATACCAAGTTGAGGTTGATAAGATGAAATTTTTTTCTCTAACTTGGGATTAATTGTTTTTAATATGGGGTATACAATTTCAAACTCTCTTTAGAATGAAACCATCCCCCTTTTGTATCTGATTCCCATGAATATTAAGGATCCCATCCTTGAATAGATTAATATTGGGGTTGTCCTTATCTACCTCATCAATGATATGTGTTTTAAATACCATAATATTATTAATAAACTATATTATCTATTGGTCATCCTCAAAGAATTTTAATTTGTTCACATTGTGAAGGATAGAAGGGCAAGGTACAAGTTTCAAAAAGAATCCTTACAACTCAGTGTCATCTAGGTGGTTAAATTTTCTATTGTAGATGATATTGAGTAAAAAACTTGGTTTTATTACTTAGGGATAGTGGTGGTTTTAAATCAAATAAACATTTCAATCAAGTCAAAATCCCTATGCTTATATCTTATAATTTAAGATAGTTTACATTAATATTTTCTCATGATTTGGTTGACTACCATATCAAAGTCACTAAATAATCTTAGTTCCTTTTCCTTGTGTTTCAACATGAATTTAAATCCTAAGATTAGCACTTCATACTCTGATATATTATTTATGTATGGGAACTATAGCCTATATGACACTAGGTGTTTACTCCATAGATCTATTAGTATAACACTAACCCCAATAACTTGTTTCAAATAGGACCCATATAAATAAAGATACCATAAGAATATAAATTTTAGATTATTTTCATTTATATCTTTGGTTGATTTGATAATTAACATATAGACCCCTAGGTTTGAGGATGTTGGGTTCACTTTCTCATTGATGGCATTATACTTAGTTATTATGTGTTTCATGCAAGGATCTCTATTTACCCTAATTTGATTAGCTACCCCTCTCTATGGTAGCCACACATGAGATAAGTCTATGTCCATATACCCATTTAGGTCCTTAGACCAATCTCTACTAAGGAGCATGCAATAGGAATAGAGAATATCTACCACATGGATCTCTATGAAGTATTGAATCCTAGGCTCAAATTCTAGCTATATGTGAACATTTAGAATCTCTACTACCAATTTGACATTGGATTTGTCTAGTTAAACCAATACCTTATCTTAATTGATAGGGACTAACCCCAACTTTTCATAGATGCTTATTGGGTTTATGTTGGATGAGGCTCTTGAATCCATTAGGAAATTATGTAGGTTTTTCCAAAATAGCTTAATGGTTAGGAGAAAGGTAAGCAAGTCCATAATATTCTTGTGAATGATCAATTTGGTATGGGTTGCTTTTGAATTTTCATGGATTGGTTGAGTCAAATTCTTAGTTAAGGACTTTGGTAGAAGATCTTATTGCTCAATTATCTAAGCAAGTTCATAGAGAGTGTTGTTAGATTTTATCTTCTTCATGTATTATACAATATTATAACCTCCTTTATTCTTTACCTATTGGGTATCCATAGGAGCTTTGGTTTTTTGAGGTTTTGGAGGTGGTGGGTAATTCTTAGCCTTTTGGTCAGGTGGGATTGTACCATTATTTAAGGAAGTTAAGGTAGTGAAGGGTTATTATGGTTGTATATTCATAAGGATGTAGTTTATCCTTTAGAACTATTGAAATGCATGCACCTCAGTAATACCCTCCTTAGGCTAGTTTTATTCTTAGCCATGGAATTACATGGTTTCCAACACTATGGTAGTGCTATGGGATTTACCTACACTAAATGATTCTAGGTGATTGGGGACCACCTCATACTCTTCCATTTCATTCTAGAATATATCAAAGGAAAAACATAATTCTATACAATCAATTTATCCATGGGTTACCATGTTATGTACTTGACACTATTTAGGTAGGTCTATCTCATAGATATTAACTTCTTGTAACCTATTGGGTGAGGTTTATAGTGGATATAGGGATGGTTTTATTTCTTGTTTAATCTTTAATATGTGAATTTATTGTTATAACTCTCCACATTCAATTTTATCATATATATTTGTAGTTATAGGAAATCATTATTGGGTTTTTGTGGGATTCATTAAATAACATCTAGCTCACTATTTATGGACTCTTGGGGTATGGTTTAGGTATTACTAGTTATTACCAACATCCCTTGATGTTAAAAATGAGGGGTATTTTCATGTTTCACTAGGTTAAGAAAACCCAAGTGATGGTTTAGTGCAACATGACTCAGTGGGAGTTGATTTATTATGGGAAGTGGCTGAAGCATTGGGTTATTTTGATTAGAAGTGGGTAAGAAGATTAGTGTGAAAATTTATGGAAACATGTTAGGAGGGCCATCCTCTGACCTTATGGGTTTAGTTATTTGATTACCTTGATGGCCCCTACATAATCCATGGGTAGGTACATTATTTGTGGGTCTCATCTTGGGAAAATAGCCATCCAAGGGTCTGAGTCATTTTTATACATTTCAAGTTCTAGTTAGGGGTTGGGTTGGTAGAACATGGTAACCTAGTTATTCATATTTTGAAACATAACATTTAATTTATTGATGAGATCATTGCATTATTATTTAATATAAGAAAATTCATGGTAAATGACACTAAGGTTTATCACTTATCCAAATTGGATGGAGGAAGGCAATATTGAAATGCTCCAAATTGGGGATCAAGCCCTCAAGGAGGTTGAGGAACAAGTCATAGTATGATTCCATCAACATGAAGGGGAAAATCCTATATGTTACACCCTCATTTTCCAAATTCTTAAGCTTTAAGGTAGTCTTGTAGGAGGTAGCATGTTCTTTAATAGTATCTCTTACACTAAGATTGAAATAGGGAAGATATGTCTTGATGTTTTTGGTTAAGTCATAGATAACTCTTGGGATGTTAATGGCCAAGATGGCCAACCAAGCCATCCTAGGTGGTTTATTTGGGAGAGACTAGGAGGATGAGTTAGTAGGAGCTATGGTAGGTCTAGTTTTATTGAGCTTGGGTCTTTTATGTAGTTTCAATGGTGAAACCACTAGCCAGATATGATGGGACTTAGCTCTTTTGATGGGTGAACTAGACTCAGGGTGTTTCACAAAAAAGTAATAGTTAGTACATTACCACCAAAAAACATAATCTCAAATAAGTCATCATTCAATATATAAATTCTCAATTCCTTCAATTTTATTAGATGTTGTTTTGTATGTTTAAATCACACAAAAATGGATAAAGTATAAAGGAGAGTGTATACACACAATATTTCTACACTTTATCAATTACTGGTCTTTTCTCTCTTTGAAGAACCTATCGAGTCTCAATATTTTTGAGTTCATGCCTTAAATGGTGCACTATGAAAGGGGTGGGATACCATTAGTGCTTTCCAAGATTATTTTTCCCTATACCACCACTTAAAACCAACATAAACCTATCTTATACATTTATTTCATAATTTACACCTCCCTTACACACTCCTCTAAACAATTCACTACCTAAAATATCCCCTATCTAAGCCAAAACCTATTTTTTCATCCATCAAACATAGTTGAATGGGTGAAACCTATTCTTATAAATGAGCACATTATGGGATTAATCCATCTAAACCGACTTAGTCTGGGACCTAATTACTTTATTTCATAAAGAATTGGGTTGAATCATCTAACTTTGTTAGCTAAAAAATCAAAAGGCTTTAGGGTTAGATCTAGATATATAAACACATTATTTTCACCATTTACATTAGAGAGAGATAGAAATAATCATTCATTTGTAATTCTTGACATTCTTCTCTTACACCATTGTATTTGAGGAGTCATTACCTAAGGTTTATGATTGGAGAGAAGAATCTTATCTTATGGAAATGTCTTAGATGGATAGGAGAAGTCTTATAGCTTAGATTTGAACTATATTTATGATCCTTATGAACCTCAACAACCTCTTGAAAATAAACATTAGCTAAGGGAGAGATTGAACCTCGACGGGTTCATTTTCAAGGTAAGTATTTATAACTCTTAATCCTATATTTTGGTAGATATAAGTGGCATAAATAATGTATTTTGAATTTATTTCTCTCTCCATGCATTAGGGTCACCTTTATATTGAATTGATTAGAGTTCTTATTTTCATGTTTAATATTATGTTAATTATCCCTATTTTTTTCACATGTTTTGGTATGCACTAGATTATATCTACTTATTTATTTACTTTGTTATAAATCATAGGGCCTAGCTAGGGATATTATGTGGTATTGTTCAATTAGAGGATTTAGAACCATATCTAGTGATATTGTGTGGAAAGAGACCACTTATTTAGGTCTATCAAATCCATTTTGGTTATGACCTCAACTATTTAAATATACCAAAAAGAAGGGCTAGTGTGTTATCTTCTCTAAGCTATGATTGATTTGTAGATCAACTTCACTTTACCTTGTCATACATTCTAGTGAACCCAACATTAACTAAACCTTGTAGGTTTCCTTTCATGTATTCATTTATTATTCATTTTATTTTTACATCACTCTATTAAATCTATCAACCTATTGCAACATTTTATGTGGAGGTTTAATACACATTCAATCTAATCAACTCTTTTTAGCATTGTGTAGGTCACCCGTAACTATAGTTAAGTAGATCAATCTATTCAACTTAGTTTGCTTCTTCACATACAGGTTTTTAGACTCAATCTACCTAGTTAACTCTTTAGCATTTTAAATATATTTGTCTGATGGAAAAATATAAAAAAATAAAATTCAACATCTTTAAAAACATCATAGTCATTCTCACTAACTTAGAAATTTAATTCATTCATTTCATTCCTATTTTTCATAGTTTTTAGTCTATAAAAATGTAACCCACCAAAGAATTAAGTTGAATGGATCGACTTATTTCTATAGTTTCTTTTTGCCTAGGAGACTTAGTCGACTCATTCAACTATTTTCATTTGGACCTTGCTTCTATAGACATAACTGAGCCATTCAATTCTATTATGTATTATTTTCATACTTATTTGAATAAGTCAACCATGTACTCTTTAATCAAAGGAATTAACTCATATTACTTGTAATTAAATCATATTTCATTTGTTTCTTAATTTTTTAGATTAACACATATAGAATAAATAGTAAGTTTTTAACTTATCAATTTAGTCACACTATTTTTATTTTATTCACACACTTCCAAACTACATAATATAAAAAATTATTTTACAAATTTTTCCTAAGGTGTACTTATTCAAATTTCATTACCAAGGGGGAAGCTGACTCAATTTTCTAGATGAGTATAAATATGTGGTTGATGGTATATATTGTCAAAGAACTTGATACCCTTATCACTATAGGATTGTGAATTGAGGGGGTAAGCCCTAATAACAAGCTAGTACCATCACCAATATAGATCCATTTTAGCCTTAACAACTTGAAGACATCCTTATTACCTTTATAGTTCATTTCTAAATCCAACTCCCTATCACATGTATTTATAAAAATTATAATTTAAAACATTTAGTAGTGACCACATAGATAAGCATTTCTATTTTTATTTATTGATATTTGATAATTATATGTTGTATTGCAAATCTTGTATTGGCTAATATTAGTATAATATTTGTGTTGTTTGTTGTAACTAGATCAAATAGTTTGACCTACTTGCATATGTGTTTATTTAATTTTTCCTAAAAATAATACTAATCATCTAGAGTCATATCTGTCAAAACCTACCTCTACCCTTAGAACTTAATTGAACAATTCAATTGTGTGTTATATAGTTTATCCCTTCCATAAAACATAGTCATTTTTGTGTCATACTAATCAACCTAGTCTCTCATAAGCTAGTCTTTAGTGCTTCCCTATAGAACACAGTTGATTGATTTAACTATGTTATTTCCTATATTTTTATACTGGTCTTCTTTCCAAACTCAATTAGCCTAGTTGACTTTTTACCTCTTAGCTAATTCAATTATTTTCTTTGAGATCTTACTTAGTCAATCTTATTATATATCTAGTTGAATTTTATCCTATTTTCACCTTTTTTATTTGGTATTATATTCTCATCCCAAGCATCATGAAACACCATATTAGAATATTTTTGGATAACCTTAATTCATTTGATTATATATTGGGTATTATTTCCTTCCCATCTTTGTTACCAAAGAGGATACTCACTCTTAGTGCACCTTCTCTCACCCTTCATCTTTTAACTATAATATTATCCAAATTAACTCAACTAATGACACTAATGGATCATATCCATTTCACACTTCTCAAGACAATTATGTATCAAAATCACCTTATTACACTATAGGGGTAACTAACATAAGTTTAGACAATAACCCTATATGAAATTTTTTAAACATAAACAACCCACCACCTAAAAATCCTCCACCCAAAAACCCATCCCCTAATACCAATTCAATAAATGTTCCTCCTACCAATCCTAAAAATCCACCTTTAAAAACTAATAAACCAAATCCACCAATTGACACCACTCAAATGATTTTACAAATATTTCAAAAAATTAAAATTATGCAAACATATAATAATTCTCAATGATGCAAATGAAACATCATTTATTGCACATGCCTAATAAACCTCATATTTTCCTGCCTCAAAATAACCAAAATTTTATCCCTCGACCTCTTAGAGATTCCACAAGAAATATCATTCCACAACCATGTATGCATAGCAAGTTACTCCAAAATATTCAATATAAATCTTGTATCCCCATTCGTTATTTATATTGATATTAGAAATATCTCTCCAACTATTAAATATGATGGGACTAAAGACCTTGCATCTTTCCTTAAAGCATTTGGTATATTTACAAATAATGGATCAAACCAATACCTTTTCCACTACCAAATTACTAGTTAAAAAATTTATAGGATATGTATTAAAATGGTATAATCAATTCCCTAAAACTTTTATATGGAAAATTGAGGATTTATTCAATCCTATAGTAAAATAATTTCAACATATTGATATTCCTTAAAATTGTCTTAGCCATTTTATCAATGCTAAACAATCCCCTTATCAATCCTCTCATGATTTCATTAAATGATGGAAATATTTGGATCATAAAGCTTATCATAACATGATTGATGATAAATTATTTAAACTACTTATAACTTACTTGACACCTTCCCTTCAATACAAGCTTCAAACTTTTTCTCCCCAAACTCTCTATGGTGTAGTTGATAAATATAAAATACAAGACTTTCTTATGAAATTGTTTGAGCCCAACCATAAAACCATTAAGGGATCTTTCCAAAACACCATTAATATGAACAATAACAATCCTCTTCAAACAAAAACATGAGTATCCAAAGTGGATAACCCCTTATCTTCCCATACACCTTTAATAGTTCAATAAATTAATCACTTATTAGCTCCTTCTAAACCATTCACCTACATTAATAATCCATGTAAATAACTCACCTACACTAATAATCCACCTACATTGTATGATCTTAACAAATTTTGTTATTTTTATACTGATGTGGGTCATTACCATGAAACATGTCATGGGATTACAAATTTTTCTATTTATTATATGTTAGGAGATACATTCAATCCTGATGTGTCATCATGATTATGTTAATGCCTCTCAAA
This sequence comes from Torreya grandis, assembly GCA_037957365.1. Taxonomy (NCBI): domain Eukaryota; kingdom Viridiplantae; phylum Streptophyta; class Pinopsida; order Cupressales; family Taxaceae; genus Torreya; species Torreya grandis. Next base: position 3,683,924 of record JARHVA010000829.1, read on the forward strand.
AGAAACAAGATACCAAGCTTACATCCTCTAAACATACAAAACTTTATAATTCTAATCTATAACACTCAAATAAATATATATGTGCAATTGAAATTAATTATGACCAATATTATACCAATTATCAATATATTAATGCAACCAAAGTGAATTATAGATGCAAACTTGCCCACAAATATCTCATCACCAGGCCCAAAAAACCATCACTTGAGGAGAAACTCGTCAAAGACACCACAAATACCACAACCATACCTTATGAAATAAATTATTAATCACTCCTATTTATAAATTTTTTCATTTATCTCAAGTTTTTTTTAGTTTTATGTCAAGGTTGATGTCATTGATGTCAAGGTGCATCTAGTAAAGATGCATGATGAGTGGTCTGTGAGATATGATCCTTGTGATATGAGATAATTTGAAGGAAAACTAATGTCTCTCTATTGAGAGATAATTTTAAGAAACCTAATTATTATTATTATTATTATTATTATTATTATTATTATTATTATTATTATTATTATTATTATTATTATTAGTTTGATTTCAAGGTCCAAGTCAAGTAAATCATGTTTGAGTATTAGTTCTTGAGTAGAAGGTGTCTTAAGAAGCTTAATCTAGACTCTATGAGAAGGTGTGCATAGTAAATTTTGGTGAAGTAAGTAACAATAATATTGTGAGAGGATTTTTATAACTATTTTATCATTAAATATAAGTTAATATACTTTTATAAAATTTTCAAGGTCAATTATCAAGTTTGAAGTGCTTGAGAAGCTTAGTCATAACACTAGTCATAGCTTGTAAAGTCCTAGTGAGAAGGTTTGAGCATGGTGTCCTAGTGAGATGGATGAAAAAAGGAATAATATTATGTATAATGTTTATTTATAATTAATATTATTCATTGGATCACTCAAGATAGTTTGAAGGTGATCCTACATCGGTGAGACATTAAGTCCAAGTCTGCAACTAGACTAGTTCTAGACCCTACCTAACCAAATGAGGTGTTATAAAGGCCTATGAAGGATTTAAATTAGTGTTTTATATTTATAGAGTCTAATTTATTTTTATAATTAGGTTTAATTTTCATGACAATAATCTTGAAGGTTATCTTTTAGGCCTAATATCATCTGTAGGTCAAGGTCTACGCAAGTAAAGAAAGAGATGGTGGCCAAATGAGGTATGATATTCATATTTCAAAATAAAAATGAGAATTTGATAATTTTTAGTGGTTTTATATATTTTACCATGATTTTTTACAAATTTTGAGGTCACGGTTTGCAAGATAAGGCATGAAAAGTAGTTCTAAGGTCTCTCAAATGCATAAAATGAAGGATTCTCAACTTGAGGACTTTCTAGTGTTAATTGGAATGTGTAACCTATACATGGTAACCTTATATGTTATTAATATATGGGTAAGGTTCATATATAATATATAGGCATTATTTTTGGAAATAAGGGGTAGTCCTCTATCAAAAATCGTTAACACCATAAATAATGTTAACCTTATCTAAAACCCTAACAAAGACCTGATGTGAAAGATATTATTAAAAAAATATTATAATTGTCTAATATTAATATATAAAATATTTTATAATGTATTAAAATTTCCAAATAACCTCCAGGTGTGACTGGTTTGTCGGTGTATGAGTGGACCTATAGGAAACACTTATTTTCTCATAAATTTGATGTAGCAATTAGATTTGACCAAGTCAAAGTATGAAAATAATTGTTTATATAAGGTTTAGACTTTTATTTTATGTAAATTATGGTTTATGGTCAGTTTATATCTCTTAGTTTTTCTAAACCAATCATCGGATACAACTTATCGCTAATAGGCCTAACGATATAAATAGTGAAAAGCCTAGGCAAAAGTGAGAAGATGATTAGGGATGTGTTATCATGGAATAGGGATGAATAAAATTTCGTGGATAAATTTTAAAATACCCTTAATACATGTTAATTTTGAATATAAGTTTTGGAGGTTAGTGGATATGATGAAAATGTTGCTCATAAGTTGACCTATCTAGCTCAGTAAGGTTTATGTACAGTGAGGTCATGAGATTGGTCTAAAAGACCAATATTGTAATTTGAACATGTTATATTTATTTTTTATAATGGTTTAATGATCACATAGCATCATATAAATTTATAAATATTCTTTTAAATTTTTCATACATATGTTGAAGGTCATTGTCCCAATGACTGTGTTTCAAGGTAAACTAGTAAGTCTAGGTAATCAAGTTGTAGTGATGAGTTTGAGACTCTATACCATGAATTGATGTATATGATTAACATTATTTTGTTAAATGGTATATAATTTACCTATAAATCCTTTTAAAAATCTGTAAATTTAGGGTAATAGGTTGAAACATTGAATCTAAAATGGCTTGTCTAGTTGGGTGAGGTCTAAGAGAGAGAAGGTCAGCAAATTGGTCTACAATACCAATAGGTGCCATTAGATATTATGATATTTTTGTTATAAATTATTATTAATATGTTTTAAGATCATTTTAATGCATTTAAATTTCTTTATTTTTTTCTTTTGGGTGTCATAGGTTCAAGTTTCCATGATTGTGTTTTGAGGCTAGTTGACATTTCAGAGTGAGCATTTTGTAGATAAGAGTTTGAGCCTGTATACCTCGAGTTGAAGTATATAATGAAGTTTTTAATGAAATTTAGGTCATGAGGTTTTTTAATATGTTATTTTTTTATATAATTGGTTTTTTCTCTTCAATATTTCAAGATAGACTTTCTGGGTATGCACAAGCCTAATTTTGAACAATACTAATGGCATACTTCAAGTGGTAGTTGTAGCCAAAAGGTGTTATGGATATTATATGATATTATAATAGGTATATTTAAGTTTTATATGATATATTCCTACCTTTTGAGTTATTTTAATGTGTTATAAGGAAGACAAGGTGTAATGTGTCTTAAAGAAGACCTAATGGGATTAGGTATCCATGAGACCTAAAGATGAAATAAGGCATAATTGAGGTATGTCAGACCTAAAGGGACTCAAATATAATTTTATTATTATTTATAATATTTCCTAAGATTTATTCCATGGCCTAAATAAGAGGTTGAGTGTGTTTGGATGACTAAGAAGCATATGATCAAGAGGCTTGTATAAATACAAGGCAATTTTAGGCCTATTTGAGTGTGTAGAGTGTATGTGAATGAGATAGCATATTACAGAGAAGAAGGAGGTATTATAGAACACAAAAAAGTGTATAGTATTTATCATAAAAATTTTACATATGTTATATGTATAATAATTAAGGTCATATGACCTAATTAATCTTGAAGATACCTATTTAATCGAAGAGACCTATAAGGTAGTTTGAGATGACTAAGAGTGTAAAGAGTTGAAGGAGTGGTAATCATAAGTTTATTGAGAAAAAATATGATATAAATGTGATAACATAAATAAATTATATTATTTGGTTATGATTCATCATGGGGATTGGTTCCTCCCTTCAATTTGGTGCTTGCTAAAGCCTAGTTAAGTTGATGCATAACTAGTTGGGGTTGGTGTTCCATGTGATGTGGGTACTTCGCTAAATTTTTTGTTTGTCTTATAGTACTATAGTACATTTCTAGATATGAGTGGGTTTTTTTCCTCTTTATGGTTTCCTGCATATGTGATGTTTTCATGTGTTTCATGTTGATGTGTATAGGTGATTATGCTTGATAGATATATGTGTTTGTTTGAATGGTTCATGATTGTTTAAGTGAAATTTATAGAAAAGGATTTGAATATTTATTCACCCCCATATCAATAATTTTTATTCCAAAATTTTGTATTAGAGCACTAGTCCTTTGAACTAGGTCTAATATCCTAAAGGATATCCTATAAGCAAGGATGGCTAGTCAATAATCTCAAGGTGGTTTCTCTACCAGTAAGGCTCCATTATTAAACATATCTAAATATTAATTTTGAAACATCAAGATGAAGATATATTTGATGTCTCAAATTCATGATATTTTCTATTTAGTTATGGATGGTTATAGTGCTCCTTATATTCCACTAACTAAAGCAGTAGGTAAAAAGGATAGTGAAAACACTTCCAAGGCAATGAATGCCATTATTTATGACTTATAATAGGTATACCTTGTGAAGGTGATGTAATATGTATTAACAAAAGAGATATGGGAAAAATTGAATACTATCTATAAAGGAGACGCTGAGGTGAATATGGCCAAGTTGTAGACCCATTAGAGATAGTTTTGAAGATGAAACCATTGCATCTTACCTATTTAAGTTTTATGAAGTTGTCAATATCATTAAAGGTTTAGGAGAATAAGTGAATTAGTATACTATTTTTCAAAAGGTATTGAGATCACTAACTCTTAAGTTTAATTCTAAGGTGTCTATAGTATAAGAGATTCAATATTTGGAGAAGATTGAAATGGATGGGCTTTATGGAATTTTAAATATGTATGAGATGAGAAAAAATTAAGGAAGGCCTCCTAAGAAATAAGAAACATTCAAAGATGAGAAGTCAAAAACCAATAAGGTCAAGCATTAAGAATGTTTAGATTTTGATGATGATCAACTGATATCCATGTTTGAAAGGAAATCAAGGTTTATATTAGTTAAATACAAGGATAAGTTGTCCTCCAAATGTTTCAATTATGTTAAGATTGGTAACTTTGTATCCAAGTGACCTAACAAGGATAAAACTAAGTATGATGAAGAACATGATAATCATCATGGAGATAATAGGAAGGACTATAAGCCTGACAAGAACAAGAAATATTTTATGAAGCATGGAGGTAGGAAAGGGTCATTCAAGAACAAAATAAGTTTTTACACCAAAGAAAAAAATAGCTCATATGATGTAAGTGACACAAGTATATTTGATAGTGATGATCATAGTAATGAACCTGAACATGATAATAATGAAACCTTATTCATGACCATATAATCAAGTAATGAGTGTTTCTCAAATGGGAAAGGCCTTACAGTTGATGTATAATCAAATGAAGAAGATGAAGTGAATCTTGAGGTAGAATTTGTAAGTGCCCTAGATGAGTTGAAATTATAAATAAGAAAGAATCATAAACTAAGATAATTAATTATGGACTATGAGGAGCAGACTAGCTTGTTTGAGGAGATACTGAGTAACACTTCCAAGAAGCATGATGAGATCATAAATAAAATTAAATAACAAATGAATATATTCAATGCAATCCTAAATTCTAAAGAGGAGTAATGCACCAAGTATGAAACTGAGGTGTAATCCTTGAAGGCTAATTTAAATCAAGCATCTATCAAGCTAAAGACTTTTGTGAAGTTTGAAAAGAGCATTGAGGCTCTAAATGACATTTTGAATAGTCAAAAGTATATAAGTGACAAGATAGGTCTTAGTTTTAAAGAATACAAAAAGGTGGCATCTCAAGTCAAGGAGAATGCTATTGAAGATAAGAAGGTCAACATGAAAACACCTCTCAAACAACCAAATAATATGAGGTATGTTAGTTCATTTAATGGTTAATATTTTTTATGTAGTTAGTTTGATCATAGATCAAGAGACTGTAGATGACCCTATAAGAATAAGTATTAATGGTAATATGGAAGGAGTGACACTTAACATTAGTCAAAAAGTATGTATGAGGTTGTTTAATATAGTTGTCATAGTGTGGGACACATTATAAGACTATGCTCTAATAGAGTAATATGGTCATCAAGTCAAAACAAGAGGTTTGAATCTCTTAGAGTGTAAGAGAGAAGGAAAATGAATGTGTGGAAACCAAAGATAGAAAAGGTGAGTCATGATAAGTATACAAGCTCAAGTGGATTTTTTTTTGTGGTAGAACATACTTCAGATGAGAAATCAATTTAAGAATGTTCATTATTAGCTCAAATTGTTGATCTCATGGATGATGAAAATGTCAAACTTAAGGTGAAAATTAAGAATAATAGAATCTTAAAATATATTCAATTGTGTGAGAGCATGGAGATATGGGAATCTCTTTAGTTTGGATTGTTTTAGTTCCCTATAAAAGGAGTGACTCCGTTAGGCTTAATGGATACACTATTCATTTGGTAGAAGCATGGTAGATGTTTGGTTTGAGGGGGAACTATTTAGATTATTGACTAATATTGATTTGTGTTGAGAAATGGTCTTGTAATATAAGTTAATTTGAATTAGGTATGCATAGAGTAAAGAGGTTATGTTTCTTTAATGTTTAATATTCTGTGTTGAAATTTTGTTGCAAATAAGGTGTGATTATAGATGATAGTTATGGAAGACCTTTATCACTAATGTCAGAGAAAGAAAGTTCAAGAAAGGAAATGAGAGTAATTAGATTGAATAATGTTTTTCCATAAATGACAAAGGGTGATTTTTTTTAGAAGTGCTGTCGTTAATATCAAGGTTTATGCCATTTGATGTCAAGGTAGATGTCATTGATATCAAGGTGCATCTAGTAAAGATGCATGGTGAGTGGTCTATGAGATATGATCTATGTGAAAAGATATACTTTTAAGGAAAATTAATGAATATATATATAGAGATAATTTTAAGGAAACCTAATGATAATTTTAAGGTTTATTTCAAGGTCAAATTCAATTAAATCATGTTTCAGTACTAGTTCTTGAGTACAAGGTGTCTTGATAAGTCTAGTCTAGACTCAATGATAAGGTGTGAATAGTAAATTTTGGTGAAGTAAAGAAAATATTATAAGATGTTATTTGGAATTTTTTTATCATTAAAAATAATTTTATATACTTTCATAAGTGTTTCAATGTCAATTGTCAAGTTTCAAGTGCTTGACAACCTTAGTACTGGCACTACTCATATCTTGTAAAGTCCTGGTGAGAAGATTTGAGCATGGTAGCCTGGTGAGATGGATCCATAAAGTCATAAGAGGATATATAAGTTTTATTTATCATGTATATGATGTATTATATCACTTGGGAGAGTTTAAACATGATCCTACTTGGGTAAGACCTTAAGTCTAAGTCTATAACTAAACTAGTTCTAGACCATACTTGACCTAATGAGGTGTCATGAGGTGTTGTCAAGGCCTTTCAAGGATTTAAATTAGTGTTTTAGAATTATATGGGTTGATTTATTTTGATAATGAGGTAGATATTCCATGAAAATAATCTTGAAGGTCAACTTTTAGGTCAAATATCAAGGTCTAAGTAAGCAAAGAGAGAGATGGTGGCCAAATGAGGTATGAGATTTAGATTTAAGGATAATAATGAGAATTTGAAAATTTTAATTGGTGTGATATATTTTCTTAGGTTTTTTTACCATTTTTTAGGTCATGGTTTGAAATATAAGAAATGAAAAGTGGTTTTGAGGTCTCTTGAGTACATGGAATGAAGGGTTCTCAACTTAAGGACTTGCAGGAGTTCATTGGCATGTTTAACCTATATATTGAAAATTTATATATTAATTAGATATTTTTAAGGTTAATAAATAATATCTCCAATAATTAGTTTTATAAATAAGGGTAGTCCTTTATGAATAATTATTAACACTAGAAAGAATGTTAACCTTCTCTAAAACCCTAACAATGACTTGATGTGAAATATCTTGTTCAAAAGATACTATAATGGTATTAAATGACTATAAAAAATATTTTATCATTTATTAAACTTTACCAATAACCTCCAAGTGTGATTATTTTGTTTTTTGTATGAGTGGACCCTACATGAAAGATCTAGTTTTTCAAAAATTTCTTGTAACAGTTAGAGTTGAGCAAGTCAAAGTATGAAAATAATAAAATGGAGAAGGTTTATAATTTTATTTGATGTCCATGATTTTTTTTTAATTTTATATCCCTCTAGTGTGCTAAAATGATCACCTAAGACAACATATCGCTAACAGGCCTAATGATGCAAATAGTGAGAAACTTAAGCAAAAGTGAGAAGATGATTAGGGATGTGTTACCATGGAATAGGGATGAATCAAAGTGTATGGAGATATTATCAAGGAAATGTGGTACATTTTAATGTTGTATATAATTTTTTTAGGTTAGTGGATATGATGAAAATATTGCTCATAAGTTAACCGGTCCTACTTAGTAAGGTCTGTGTACAGTGAGGTCATGAGATTGGTTTGCAAGACCAATATTGTCATTTGAAAATGTTATATTTATTTTTAATAAGGGTATAATTATAAAATATGATCATAAATATTCATAAATATTCTTTCAAAGTGGTTATACAGATGTTGAAGGTCATTATCACCATGACTGTGTTCAAGGAAAACTGACAATTCTGAGTAAGCAAGTTACAATGATGAGTTTAAGACTCTATAACATGATTTTATGTATATAATTAACTTGATTTTTTTATTTTTGATTTTAATGACCTATAAATTATTTTAAAAATCTTGTAATTTAGTGTAAGAGGTTTAAACATTGAAACCAAAATCTCTTGTTTAGCTAGTGGTTTGAGAGAGATAAGGCCAACAAATTGGTCTACAAGACAAATAGGTACCATTAGAGATTATGATATTTTTTGGAAGTTTTTATAAGGATGTTTTAGGATAATTTTAATTCATTTTAATTTATTTATTTTTTCTTTTAGGCATAACAATTTCAAGTTTCCATGACTATGTTTTGAGGCTAGTTGACAATTTAGAGTGAGCATTTTGCCAAGAAGAGTTTAAGCTTGTATACCCTAAGTTAAAGTATCTAAATAATTTTGTGATTACATTGATATCACAATTTTTTTTAATATGTTATTTTTTTTGTATTTTTTTAATCTAATTGGTTTTTTTTCTTCAATAGTTCAAAATAGACTTTTTGGGTATGCACAAGCCTAATTTTGAACTATACTAATTACATGCTTTAAAGGGTGGTTTAAGTTAAAAGGTGTTATGGAGTGTTATATGAGACTATCAAAGGTATATTTGAGTGTAATATGATATTTTACTACATTTTTATGTGTTTGAATGTGTTCCAAAGAAGGAAAAGTGTAATGTGCCCTAAAGAATACCTAATGGCATTAGGTCTCTATGAGACCTAAAAATGAAATAAGGCCTAATTGAGGTATTTAAAATATTAATGGATTCAAATCACATTTTGTTATTTTTTATTCCATATTTTACCTAAGAGGTCAAGGTTGTTTGGCCTACTAATAAGTATATGAGCAAGAGGCTTGTATAAATACAATGTAGTTTTAGACCTATTTGACAGTGTAAAGTGCATGCAAATGAGATAACATATTACAGATCATAAAGAGGTATTATAGACCATAAGATAATTTTATATAATATATAATGAATATTTTATATAGGTTTTATGTATAAGGATCAAGGTCATATGACCTAATCAATATTGAAGAGACTTATTTGAGTAAAGAGACCTAAAAGGTAGTTTGAGAGGACTAAGAGTGTCAAGAGCTAAAAGAGTGGTCATCAATATTTGATCAAGAAATAAGGTGATTTGAAGGTGGTGAAATAAATGAAGTGTCTAATTTATTTTTGAGTCATCTAGGGGGTTTATGCCTCCTTGTAAGTTGGTGTTTAGCTAGTAAGGGTTAGTGCTCCATGGGAAGTGGGTGCTTCACTAAATTTGGTGTATGTAATATAGGAATATAGTCCATTTTAATATATTAGTGGGGTTTATTCCCCTTAAGGTTTTACCACATATGTGATGTGTTCATGTTTTTCATGCTTATGTGGATAGTTGCTTATGCTTGCTAGATATATGTGCTTATTTGAATGGTTCATGATTGTTTAAATGAAATTGATAGAAAAGGTTTTGAAGACTGATTCAGCCCCCCCCCTCTCAATAATCATGCTTCCAAAAACTCCAAAAACCAAATTATCACACTATTTCTCTTCCTACACAAAATATTTTACCTCCCAAACCTAATGTTGGTTCTTCATCTCCTAAATCTCATTGAAATTTATTTGAATAGCTCAATTTAATGACTTGTAAAATACCCATCATGAAGCTAGTCTATAATTATCCATATCACCACAAATTATTAATGTAAAAATTATACTACATTTAATAACCACCATCCATTGAAGTGGAACAACCTCATCAAGACCCTTCACTAACATAAGTGCATACTATCAAAACTATTTGTAATTCTTCCAAACCTTCCATAGAATTCCTTAAATAAGATATGATTAATGATGAAATTATTTTTTGAGCCAATGATATATATATATTTCAATTAAAATAAAAATTAATACCACCCTTATTAAAAAATTATTATTAAATGAAGGTTCAAGAATTAATGTTATCTCCCTTTTCTTAATTCAACAATTTGGGTATTGTTGACCAAATTTAACCCTAGGTTAAATTTGGTCAAACCCATTTATATAGTCAAATTTTTCATGAGGTATTATAGGTTTAAACATGGTTATCAAGGTCATAAATATGTCTAGTCATTTTTACGGAAGTCATATAACATATTTTACCTTGGCCATATGTGTCATTTATCTTAGTATCCTCTTTAGGCCACCTTTTTAGTAATTTTATGAAATGTACAATTTCATAGCAAAGGAAAAATGTTTAAAATTTAAATATAATTTCCCACATGTTATCTATATGTTATATGGTATTTTATAAAATGGTAATTGTAGGTTCAACATACAAAGAAGGAGTTTAATAGTAAAACATGACATTTTAAATTAGTTGTATATATTCATGATAGCCTTGGCATATGTGGAAACTTTAGGAGAGTCACTTAAGATCCCCATAGATAATATCTAAGATCAAAATTATTTTAAAACTCCAAAACTACCAAAATCTAACTTATCTCTCCCATCACTCTCTTGGACAAGGGCAAATAGGTCAACCAATTTTCAATCAGTATGAATAGGATGAATAGAATATAAATGAGTGTACTTGGGGAATGATATTAAAATTTATGGCCTTCATTTACACAATAATATTTTCTAATTTGATATCTTGTTCTCTATTAACAATCCTAAACATTGTTGATGCCTTCAAGTTGCCTACACATCTCCCACACATAAATTTTTCTTACCTATTTGCATTGATCTAATGTTTCCAAATGGTGGATATAGGTTAAAAGAGAATTTTCATCCTTTTAATAATGTTTATAACCTTTTTTTCACATGTTATCATTGAAGGATATAAAAATCATTTCCTTGTGCTAGAAGTGCATTGATGGCAAGAACATGTTTTGATAAATGCAAAGCTTATTTTCCAAGGAGTGGCTTTAGGTATAAAATGGTATGTGTTTGTTCTCAACACATTAAAACCTATTTGATTAGACTCTCAATGTAAATATGTGTATATTTTTTTAAATGGGATTCATAAATTCATAAAATTATTTACACATATTCTACTATCTTAACACCACTAAGAACTACTATGAGAAATATTTGCCTTAATCAGTGGTGTTTAATGGTGAATAAAGGTTATAATAAATTGATGAATTTTTCTATAATTTCAAAATTAAAACAAGAAAATTATACTATTTGAATACTATTTTAAGGTCTAAAATCTCAAAGCATAATCAACTATTCAAAAGGAGTATCTACAGTCAGTTAGAAATAGGTTCTAAATAGTCATATTGATGGATCCAGGGATTCCAAGGTGTGAGTAGTTTCTCAAGATGAAAACACTATATAGTAATCCTTTTAAAGGGAATTTAATGGAGTTACTAAGTCATAAAAATATTTCAAACCATTTCAATAAAACCTACAAGTGTAAATTTGAAGAAAGTGGCTCAAGAGGAAGCCTTACCTTAACTTCTTTAAAATACATTTTTACTCTAGATAGTGTCATGTGTTAGTTAACAATAATGAAGTTTGTGTGAGCCTAATATTTTCTCTCTTGTATCCTAGACCTAGATGTCAAATCTTGACATAATGAAGAGGTTTCTAGGGTAAGAGAAATGATGGTATAGTGTATTTTCCCTTAGTCAGGTTCCCACTATAGACATTTAGTAAACTATAGTACCATTTCAGCCTAAATGAATTTAGGACAACTTGCAACCCTGGGTGTGTTGATGGTGAGAATGCTCATATGGTCTCATGGTAGGAAAAAGGTAAATTTAAAGGTTAAATGGCAATAATAAATTAAATATGGAACCAAGAGAGAGAAACATAGTAGTCAAACATAAATTGATCACCTATAATAAACTTGTGAAACTTGAATTGTAATCTACAGTCTAACACAGTCACAGACTAGATTAGCTAATGGAGAGTGTAAATTTGAAAAGGTAAGCAAAGGTTTAGTATGGCATGTCAATGTTTCAAAATAATATCAAAATGGTAGTATAACATTCTCATGTGATCTCAAGAAATAATAATACCAACCTACAGTCATAATTCTAAAGTTTCTAAAACTTTGTCAAACCCTGCATAGTCATTAAACCAAAAATATAGTCTTGAGGGTGTAAGGTGTTAACAAATATAGAGATGTGATCAAGAATTTAAATTCGGTGAATTATGTCCTAATGAACTAAGTAATACTTCCATAAACTCAATTTGGTCAGAAAAATAGTGGAGATGCCCTCTATTTTGTCTGAAAGAGAGAGTACTCCATAGGTAGTCCATCTTGTAGACCATTATATATTGATGGGAAAGGAATGAATGGAAAAATATTGAGTGACTATGGGATGTTTTATAATGTCTATATGAAGATGAAAAAAGTTTTATAAGACCCCATACTGACTATTAGCCCTCATAAGGGTCAAACACATAATGAAACATAGTTAGGCCTATTAGGCCTAGAACTAGGCCTAAACCCTATAGGTGCCTAATATCATTCAAATTACTACATGAACTTATTAATTAGTTTTATAACCCTTATAGGAGAGTGTAAGACTATTCAGAAATGTTGTCTAGCAAAGACCATCATAGAATTGGCCATTTTGGCCTAACCTTCTCTCATAGGTACTCATAATGCATTAAAGGATTTTGAGAGCCAGTTTCATTGACTCATATCCATATCAATCATGTAAATGATACCATAAGAAACTATGGATAGTTTAGGGTGGTCCTTATCTTTTTATTAGTATAATTTTTTTATAGGTTTAATGTTTGGATTTTATGAATCATTATTAACAAGCAAAACCTCCTAAAACTCTATCAAGAACCTAATGGAGAAAAGATGAATGGGAATGAATATAAAAGTGAAAAATTTGACTTTAAAGTGTTTGTAACATGTCTATCACTCTCTCAGGCTCCTAAAATCCATTTGATCCAAACTATCACTTGTAAAAACAAGTATAATACTAATTTTCTTACAAGATTTGATTTTTTTTTATAGATGTAAAAGGGAATGAGAATATTAAATTCATTGAGGGGGGGATTTATAGACTTGTCCTAACTCTTAAAATTCATTTATCACCTTAGTTGTGAATGAAGAGTTCTTTGTTAGTCCATCTATTGCAGGCAGTCTAAACAAACAATGAGAAGGTAAAGTGACTATCAAAGATTAGAAGTGAGAAGTGTTATCTAAAATTCATTGAGATATATTTGATAGAATAGATGATAAAGAGGGTCCAATTAATTTTTATAACACTTTTTCAATGAATTTCCTTGAATATTTGAAGGCTACCTAAGTGACAGATGTGAAGATTAAACCTAAGAGAGCTAACTAATGACTACAAAAAGTGAATGACAAGTGATAAGGATGAATCCATTAGTTATAAGGCATTTATGACCTACACTAACCTTATTTTTATCCTCTTATGTCAAATCATATGTGTAAAGGCTTCTTATGGTATTTTTAGATAGTCAAGTGGATGAATCATCATCAAGGAAGTTTCAAAGCAATAATATGAAGAGTTTCCATGCCAATTTAATGAACATTTCATGCTTTAAATGAAAAACTATCCAAGAAGACCTTCATATCCTATTATCCACTTCAATATATGGCATTGTAATTGGTTCTCATATTTTGAAACATGGCCTTGTGACCCTTGATCTTCATTTCTTCTCTCTCCTCTCATATGCTCTATATACTGAAGCCCTTTTGGTTTTGTAATGGATCCATAATTTGTATGGAAAATCCATACTAGTTTTTAATCTTAATTTACCTTTGAAAAAACTTTTTTGATCTTGATTCATTATATTTAATCTCTTATCTCTATGTGTTAATTGGTTTATGTGGTTGATAAGTGATGAATATGTTATTGATTTCATTTTTGTCATTTATATCTTCTTGAGTGACATCTCTTATAATAGGTTTCATAAAGTGTATACATTGGTTAAGTGTTTCTTAAAGTGTGATAGGACTATTAGTTTCTAGTATTAGACCTTGTTTTCACCCACCTCTAGATAGGCATATAGATCTACTTCTATGATAAATACTTATGCTACAAGAATAAGAAGTTAAGGTTAGTTTTAGTAGTTTTCCTTCTTAGTGAAGATTCAAGTGTGTTATGTGGAGTTATATTTGGTGTATCAACTCATTATCATAGGTTTATTTTATGTCTCTATATTATATTTTACCTATAATAGTGATTATCCTAGTGTAGTGTGAGCTTATAAGATAAATCAAGGGAGTTAACCATTTCAAATCTATAGATTTATATCTTGTAATAGCTCATAAATGAGGAGAGATAGTTCCATGTTATCTTAAAATTGAAAAGGTATAATTAACCTATTTAGGGAGAAATTTTAGGCTAAAACATTTTTGGTATGCTTGCTTAGACTTAAAGTCAAAGAAGGTTATTCAAAGTAGATGTTGGATTTGACAAAAAAGAGTTGTAATAATCTAATTCTTGTAGTATCTAGTAAATCTAACATTTCAATCCTAGTTTCATACTAGTTCACACTTTCATGCCTATGGTAAACACAAGGTCTCTCACCAAAGGCATACCTTTTGAATTTTAATATCTTCCTCCTTATTCATACAAATCAAGTAGATTTGAAAACACCCATCCCTATCCAAATAAGTCATATCATGCTCACAAGCCCATAAGAAAGTTCTTGATTCCCCCATTCTTGAGAATTCCTAAGGCCACCATGGTAAGGAACCACCCATTTATTGCCTTGAATTTTTTTAGTCCTCTAAGACTTGCCTAACATGATGATATTCTCATAACTACCATAAAAATTGTTCCATCATACACCAATGAGATGTCCATCACCCTTATTAATAATATAATAAATATTGCTAACTTCTACAATATCCATCACATCATAGAGGATAACATTACAATTAGATTATTGGTTATCTCCTTCAAATTAAAATCTCTATGCTAGTATTTAACATTGGAACCTAAATAAATTACCACATGGTATGAGTTAGGAGATGCATTGAGAAGAAGATTTTATTACAAGAGTGACAACTTGTCACTAACAAAGTAGCTAGACAACATAAGGAGAGAACCTCAAAAATTCATTCAAGACTTCAAAACAATATTTTAGAAGACATTCGATAGAATACTAATCTTGGTAAGTATAAAAACTCACCATGATTTCCTTTACTATCTTAAAGCATCTTATAGGGATATGGCAATGATGATACAATATATGGGAGTTAACACTCTACCTAATGCCTATGAAGTGGCCATTAGGGCAGAGAATTATTTGATTTCAGATGGTAATATTTCCCCAAGACCTCTCATTCCCATATTTCCTAATTTTTAAACCCCTACACCTATTTATTCTCCCATTTCTACATCTAAAGACAAGCTTGTTTCTCCTACTCAACCAGTCAAACCTAGTGAAAAAGAAAGGATGAGGTATATATAGTAAGAGATCTTATATTTAAATAAGATCATTTAATAGTATCAAGTTAAGCCTTTCCAAATTAACTATCAACCTAATAAGTCCTACCCAAACTATTAAGGTAATAGGCCACCTTTCCAAGTTCATATTCAAGGTCAAGGCTAGCTGGTCTAATCCAAGCCATATGGTAGTTACAATCCCAATTCTCCTTCTACTTTAAGGAAACTAGTTCCTACCCAAAATAACCTTTCCCAAGAGCATAAAATTTATATTGCATTGGATCAACCTTATGACCCATATCCCTATGTTAATGGGTACTTTAATCAAGCCTTCATGACAAGTTTGGGAACTATACCAGCTATGACTTAAGATAAAGTAACAAATAGAGGAGTGACTGATGGGAAGGTTGCTCAAATTAGGTCTACTTTGGTTAATTATTATCAAGATGACTCATGTGTAGTAAATTACCAAGGTCAATCAAACATTGATGCAAATTTTATAGCTACAAACACAAGGGGTAAGAGAAAGGTAGTAGAATATGTTTAAGGGGTTACTAGTGGTCAACCAATTAATTTTTAAACAAACACAAGGTAAGGTATGTCTAATGAAATTCCAAATACATAAGTGGGCCAAAGAGATCATAATGTTAGGAATGATTTGATACCTCAAAATTCTCAAGGTGTAGGTAGTATCATTCCTCCTACTAGACAAGAAAATGTTAGTGGTCCTTTCACTAACATTTTAGAGAAAATGAAGATGTCTCATGTGAATGTGTCAATGTGGGATAAATTATAAATACCTATAAAATTATACTTACTTAAAGAGGAGTTATCCAAATTCAGTTTGATAACCAAAAAGTTTACCCAAAGAGAGGCATCTTTGGTAAACACTATGAATCGAAGTGAAGGATAGTCAAGAAAAGTTGAAAAAGTAGAAAAACCTCCTCCATTACATATATATCCATCATTATTAGAGATTATTTAGTACATAATTATCTCATTGATAGTGGAGATATTACTTGTGTCATACCTAATCAAGTAGCTAAAAAATTAAACTTAAAGTATGAGCCTCTTAGCAAAGGAGTGCTAAAATTAAATGGGTCATTTGACAAGGTCATTAGTATAATTATAGGTTTGAATATATTTATTCATGATTTTCTGACCTTCACCATTTCTCAAGATGTTATGGTAGTAGATGTGCCTCCACATTTTGCACTTTATTTTTCAAGAGAGTTCACTACTAATATTGGAGGTTATTTGACTTGAGATTTCTCTACCATGGAATTTAGGACTAGATATAGAGAAAAAGTGACAATAAAATTAAAACCTCTTATATTTTTCATATAGATCCCAATGTGCCTTACACTTCTAGCATGAATTGAAATATCATTGAGAAAGATGATCACCTTAGTGATCAATAAACTCTTACTCTTCTTAATGGCATATCTAACTTGTATCTTGATGAGTGGGGAGATGATCAAGGTGAATTTGGATAAATTGGTCTTGGAACTTACATACTTGATGAGGATTATGATGGATTCATTGAGGCATATACTAATAACATTCTAGATCATGTTGTATTGGGAAACTACCTTATACACATGGAATATTATGTAAGTATCCCAGCCATGGAAAAACATGATAGTATTTGTGATCACTCAATTCTTCCTAATAAAAAATATAATGCTCATAAAAAATAACCTCAAGAGGAAGAAGATGAGATTTGGAAACAATTCAATGCCATTATTCAAGAATTTGAGGAGTGGAGTAGGATGAAAATTTTTAAAGGAGGATACAGACTAGATGTTAAGATCAACCATGTGTTTGATGAGTATAAAAAAATATTTAGGTCTATACCAAATAAGGAACAATTTTGATATAGTAGTTAGTGTTTGGTGAACAAGAAGACAACCTTTAAGGTCATTAAAAATAGGCATATCTTGACTCAAAGGCACTTACAGTTGAGAATGCTTTGATGAATCCCAAGATTTAGTTTGAGGGGTGTCAATTTAACATTATAAAATTTAAACTAACTTAAAATATAAAAAAATCCCTTAGTGAGCTAGATGGAGTGTTATTGAGTACTCTAAATGAGACACCTGGAATCAACAAAATACATAACCATAGTAATTCTATTGACTATTTCCACATGAAAGTGTTCATTGACAAGTATACATCATATGAGGATCTATTTTCTTAGAGTATAAATAATACAAGAGTCATTATCTTTGACCCTAGTTGAAGAAATGAATAAGGTTCTTCACCTCAAGTGTTTTGAGGTATTGTACGTATTAGGATAGGTGTGCTTTATTTGAGTGAGTTCATTTGTGTTTTCCCTAAGTGTTCATGAGAACACAAGTGTAAGTTTTATTTATTGTCTTGTTTCTTATTTCTTGTTTCCTTGTTGTGTGTGGTGTGTTTGGTGTCTTTTAAAAGGTGTGTTAGTATCAATAATAGTGTATATGTGACTCCATTTCCCAAGGATAGGAAAAATTAGCTGATCCTTAGCATAACATGCATGCTACCCCTAGAAAAACACTAAAATGTTGACTAAATTTAATCATATCTCAAATTTAGTCAAACCCCTTTGTATAGTAAATTTTTTCATGAAGTATTCTAGGTTTAAACATGTTTATCAAGGTCATATATATGTCTAATCATATTTATGAAGTTACATAACATATTTTACCTTGGTTAGATGTGTCATTTATCTTAGTATCCTCTTTAGGCCACCTTTTGGGTCATTTTGTGAATGTATAATTTCCTACCAAAGGAAAAATGTGTCAAAGTAAAATATAAAATCCCATATGTTAGCTATAATTTATATGGTAATTTGAAAACTAACAATTATAGGTTTAACATACAAACAAGGCATTTAACAGGCTATTTTCAGTTAGTTGTATAAATTCATGACATCACTAGCACATGTGGCCACTTTAGTAGGGTCCCTTCTTATCCCCATAGCTCATATCTAAGCTTAATAATATTTTACAACTCCAAAACTACCATAAACTAACCTCTCTCTCCCATTGCTCTCTTGGACAAGGTTAAATAGGTCAAATGGCTTTCAGTTAGTTTGGAAAATAAGATGAGTGTCTAAAGGAGTGAACTTGGGGAATGTTAGTAGCCTTTATGTCCTTCCTTTCCATGGTAATATTTTATGGTTTTATGGATTGTGCTCTATGAACAATCCTTAAGATTGTTGATGCCTTCAAATTGGCTGCACATACTCAACACCTTAGTTTTTAATGCATGTTTACATCTATCTGATGTTTTTGAATGGTGTATATATGTTAAAATATAATTGTAAACATTTTCATGACATTTTTAACCTATTTAAAATGTGTGATAATGGAAGGATAGGAGAAACATATCCTTGTGATAGAAGTGCATTGATGGTAAGAACATGTTTTAGTATTTGTAAAGCTTATTTTCATATGAGTGGCTTCAGGAAAAGAATGATATGTGTTTTTTCTCAATCCCTTAGAACCTATTTATATATAATCTCTATGGAAATATTTGTATATTTGTTGAAATGGGTTTAAAAATGTCATAAACTCTTTACACACAGTCCACTATCTTAACACCACTAACAATTACTATGAGAAATTTTTGACTTAGACAGTGGTATCTAATGGTTAACACAGGTTATAAGACATTTATGAATGTTTATAGACTCTAAACTGAAAATTGGAACATTGTACAATTTGAAGATTATTTAAAGGTCTAGAATCCCAATGAATAGTCAATTATTAAAAATGAGCATCTAGAGTCAATTGGAAATAGGTTCTAAATAGTCATATTTATGGAGCAAGTGATTATATAGTGTGAGTAGTTTATAAAGATGAAAACACTATAGAGTAAGCCTTAAAAATGGACTTGAATGGAGTTCTCAAGTCATCAACATAGTTTTGACCATTTCAAGCATGCAACATCCCTACTAGGATCTAGCTAGAAATATGTAATTTAAAAAAAAACATATGCAAAGTTAGACTGCATCCTAAGGTCTAAAAGAGATAATAATAGTATTCATGTACCAAAATTACATAAACTCATATTACAACATAAAATATGGATTTATAATATCAAGATAGAAAGATAACTCAATATAGAAATTAATTATAAAATTTTATATTAAACTTATCAAAATCCATAATCACCACTGTCAAAGTGCATCAATGTATAATTATAAATCTTCAAGACAATTTTAAATAACAAGTAAAATATAATACAATGTAAAAACAATATACTTGGCTACCCTAGAACATAGTTCCTAAACTTCAAGTATCTATGGCAATCTCAAGTGTCATATCAATAAGTAGTATTGTTGTGGGGAGGGAGAGCATCATCCGAGTGCTTTTCCACACCAACCACAGAACAATGATCACATTCACTAATCCCATCAAGAAATGTCCTTCCCTTCATGAATGGGTAGATAGTGATGGTATGGGAATCTAGAGAGACAAATAAGTACTCGTGTGTTGTATGATTTCTAACCAACTAAACATGTAGTGTAACATAGAAAACTTGATCTATTGAAAGATATAACACATATGCTTAAATCATACTCATGAAATGATAATGTATCACAAAACACACTTTAGCCCAAAGTTTTACAAAAAAAAATATAAATGTGATCTGTAGATATATCAATTTCATACACACCACTTGGTCGGATTGCCTTCATCTAACATGCAATGCCATTAAGCTAGTGAAGTATGTCTCACTCCTTACTCTGCATTAGCAATGTAGATTGGTCAAATACAATTAAACCACATTACATCCTAATATAAAATGTATCACATGACACACTATAAATAGTAGCAATAACAACATACATTTAGTTTGTCAAACATATGCATGAATATTTCATTATATTCTATCTCATATTAGAAATAATGATTACAAATATAGCACCTACATAAACATATAATTTAACTATATAATTTAATTAATATAATTGGTTTACAGTTATCCACATCATATGATAACCCATATTACCATAGTCAAGTGTTCTAAGACTTAACTACTAGTTTTTTATAATAAATCATATGAAATAATCTCAAATACATGGAAAATACAAACATTATATAAGTAACTATATATAATGAATAATTTCATCATTCCTATTTCACTAAAAAAATTCTATTTCAAATCTAAAGAAAAATAGAGAAGAAGGATAGCGATAAGTGATTAGAATGAACTTGGATTGGTTTACGTGCCATATCTAGATGTTGTAAGCACTCCTCTTTAGCTAGGGAGGACTACCTACAAGTAAGAAAGCACTACCAAAAAATGACCATTATTAGATATATAAGTGGGCTGCCAAGCTTCACACTTATTACAGGAAGTGTCAAAATTACTTAGAGATAATAGTTCAATTTTGAAAGATAAAAGAGTAATAAATAACCAAGATAAAGGAAAAGAAATAGTAAAAGAGAGATAATGTTATCATTATTCACAACCTCAGTGCAAAAAAGAGTAACAGAGTGTAGGTGGTGTATTTAGTTTATATTTTAGAAGTTGTTTGGGTAGGTCTTGGAAGGGTAACTAGAAGTCCATAGTTGCCGATGTCAGTTAGGCTACTGAGGTTAGTAGGGAAGTAACCAATATCAGTTAGGCTACCAAGGTTGGTGAGGAAATGTGATCGATATCAGTTAGGCTACTGATGTTGGTAGGTGTAGGTCTTGGAAGGGTAACTAGAAGTCCATAGTTGCCGATGTCAGTTAGGCTACTGAGGTTAGTAGGGAAGTAACCAATATCAGTTAGGCTACCAAGGTTGGTGAGGAAATGTGATCGATATCAGTTAGGCTACTGATGTTGGTAGGTGAAATAATTGCCTAAGAGTTTGTAGAAGGCTTTTTTAGGTCTAGGTAATGGTTTTGGTTAGGTGTAGAAGGTTGGGAAGGATTTGTGTGTGTGTGTGTTTGTGTGTGTGTGTGTGTGTGTGTGTGTGTGTGTGTGTGTGTGAGAGAGAGAGAGAGAGAGAGAGAGAGAGAGAGAGAGAGAGAGAGAGAGAGAGACAGAGAGAGAGAGAGAGAGAGAGAGAGAGAGAGTTGTGTTTGTATAGATTTGATTAGAGGGTTGGTGTGTTATAATAAAGGGAAATAAGTGGGGAAGCTTTATAACTCCTTCACGAGGTTTGATTAGGAATGTGTAAAATCAATAAATAGTAGATGTAAAGGAGTTGTAAAGTAACTACTTACAGACTTATACTTAAGTGATGTACTTAGCTATAGTGGGGGTTGAATGATAATTGCTAGATGGATAACTCTTATTAGGTAATCCAAATTGATGCCTTAAATAGAGACAACAAGTGGGTGTTGTTGGTTCTCAAGAGCTTAGTTCCTGATTTGGGTTGACTTATGCAAGGTAATAGTAAGACAAGATGTCAAAAGTTGAATACCAAAAGTTTGTATGCATATAAGAATGAGTTTTCTTGATTTATGTTGACTTAAACATAAGTTTGGAGTTTGGATTATATAATTGATGTTAATTATTCCACCAATGTTGGCCATGGGTTGACTGATGTAGTGGCATTAGAATAGCTAAAAGTAATATCTTTAGCCTATTTTCTATTTTTTCTCATGCCAAGTGTGGTATCCATTACATAATAGTATAAATAAGGGGTTAAGAAGGATCTAGTTGGTTAGGAATTTATAATTTGGGGTGAGAATAAGTCTTGGGTAGTTAGGATAAGGGAAATAAGTCTTGAGGTGACTCATTAGGTGAGAATTAGTCTTAGGATGAGGTGTCCAGGTAAGGTGTCATAAGGGGTTTCTAATTAAATTAATTAAATATTTTAAATTAAATAAATGTGTGAGGGGTAAAAGCATAGATTAGGGAGGCTAATCATTATTATTGAAATATGGCTCAAGGGGGTTTTTGACATAGGGAGTTATACACATGTGTGACATAATTTTGGTGTCTATATTTGATCATTTTTATTTACAATTTGCACTAACAAGTTGCAAGACAAAAATAAGAGTAAGATTTTTAAGGTATTGGATGAGGTATCCCTCCTCAAAATAGGAATCGATGGAGGAGAAACAATAATTGGGTATCAGTTTGATAAGAAGTGAATTATGTGAGTGGAGGAGAATTTGGTATCATTGCTTGTACATATACTACTATGAGCTTATAGTTGACAAAATCAAGAAAAAGTAAGGTTGAGAAGGACTTAGATAGAAATAACCAAAGCACAACTTGTAAGTGATAGCTGATAAGGTCAAAACAATCAAAGTTGTAGCTCTAATGGTCTATGTGTGCTAGGTATCTGAGGTAAAAAGTGCCCTTGGGAAACATAAAAGGCTATAGGTGACATGACAAGCTTGGTCACCATTTAAAACACCTAATATACATGCATGTATAAAATATCCAACTATATTAAAATAACATAAATAGTCCAAACAAGTGATGCAAGGTTGGTGTAAAAGGGTCAATGGGCGAGGAAATATTCATGATCTCTAGTAAAAGTCATCATGTGTAGAGATTTAAGTGATTTCCAATGGTGGTTATCATGGTTGGGGAGCTATATGTGATCTTCAAATTGCCCCATAATATGGGTAGAGTCTACAGGATTATGTGTGTTGGTGGAAATAGTAATTCAATGGTGTTGATGTCAATCATGTTTCCAATGTCAGTAGTAAATATTGTAGACATCTGTAGCCTAGGGTAAGATTATTGATATCAATTGGAAAAAGTGCCAACATTGATAGATTAGATCAAGTATGCTGACATTAGTGGGTGAAAAAACCTAATAAAAAGGGGGTTGATGGCCCACCATGACTCATTTACAACATTTGATTCGAGAGAAAAAGAGCTCTGAGTGTGAGTGAGATGGCAGAGCTAGGAGGGGACCCAATAAGAGGTGTACCACCATAAGAGCTAGATATACCAGCTTGAAGGATATATAAAGATGAGGTAAGATCTCTTATGATTTGGTTTTAAATGTGATTTGGTTATTTTGCCTAAATTTAAAGTGTGGGAAGAGAAAAGGTGTTGGGGGGGTAGGAAATGGGGATAGGTTTAGGTTAATTTGGGAGGGATTTGGGTTAGTCTTTTAGTTTAAAAGGTAATTTTGGGAGATAGTTCATTTATCCCTAAGGCTAAACTAGCCACTGATGTCAATGGGGTCCACTGATGTTAGCCAGCATGGTGTCGATGTCAATAGGTTTTGCCAATGTCAGCTGACACCAATCACTAATGTCAGCATAAAAATTTGATGTCAGTGACTATAAAGAACTCAAAAAAAAGGAGAAAAGGTTAATTTGGATCCCTAATTAAAGTATTATACTAACCTAATGGCTGAGCTAGCCTTAGAAGACCTTGTGTTGACTGAGTGCTACATACATAGCCCAGTTGAGGGCCTTAGGCCAATGTAGTTCTCCCAGAGCATAGGGAAAAAGATCTAAGGTATGGTTAAAAGTGTGTTAGGGGAAATGGATAAAAAAGGTAGTTTGAGATAGGTCAAGAGACCTAGGGCTTAAAAGATAGGTGATAGGGTCAAAGGTGAGGGATATAAGACATGAGGCCTAGATTTGTGAGAGGAAGTTAGGCCTAGGGTGGAGAGAGAGGCACTAAAGCCTAGGGTAGAGAGAGATGTAGTGAAGCCTAGGATAGAGTAGGTTAGATAGTTAGGTGAGTATATGGCTGAGTTAACCTTAGAAAACCCCATATCAAGTGAGTACTACCTACATATCCTGGTTTCTTTGCATCAACCCAATGTAGTTCTCCCAAAGAGAAGGGAAAAAGGTAGTGAGAAATCATATTATAAAGTATGTGACTTGAGTTGTGTGTGTATGGATGCAGGTGAGGCTATAGTTGATGCTATAATATTATCTACCAATGTTATTGATGGTGATGAGGACGGATGTCACCCTAGATGAGTGGGAGCACATGGAAGCCATAGGTTTAGGGGGAGTACAATGATATTGTAGAGTTGCAAAGGATGTGAGTTTGATGATAGCATTGATTGAGAGGTGGGATAATACCACCAACACCTTCCATCTACTGACCAAAGAGTTGAAAGTGACTCATGAGGATGTATATAAGATTTTATAATTTCTACTCCAAGGTGAGGAGCTTTCTCATGTTTGAGATAGGAGCATGATCTTCACATGGTGGCCTTATTTGGAGAGCATGTTATCAAGGTGACCTATCACTCAGTGAGCATGGCCTATGAGCCACTATATATTATTGATGAGGAGAAATATCGATTGAGCATCTTCATGATTATATGGATTATCATGTATGAATTACTAGATGTAGATGGTGGGAGATTTTTTATTGCATTGATAGGTGTTTTGTCATAAATGGTTGACTATCAAAATGTATTTACATGGGGATCAATGTTTTTGGCATAATTACATAGAGAGCTATAGGGATTGAGACTATGATGGCAATACGGTTTATGTGTCAAGAAATTAATGCACTATTAGGCATATGAGCATATCATGATGACATGACCATTGGGGCTACCTACCATGATTCTAGCTAGCTTTAGGGTGGGTTTTAGATGACGAAGAGATGGGATGGCCCAAACCCAAGTAGATGGAATAGTGCATGATATTGATTATTATAGGTGAATGATAGAGGGTTTGATCCCTATAGATATTATGTGAAGACCCTACTTGACATACCCTTCATTGAAAGGATAGGTAGAGTATCTATTTGGCTTAGAGAGCTCATTATGGGTTAGAGGGAGATGAGCCAATGAGCTAGAGATGGTTGTTATGGCATAGGTTAAGAGGTAGTTTGACCTGATACAATATGTACTACTTATTTTCCCTTGATATAAGAGGGATGATATAGAGGCACCCCTACCATTACCATAGGAAATAGATGGGATATATTTTAAGAAGCTAACAATAGGGCTAGGTGTAGTATATTTATGGTCCACAACAACATATATGGCTTGGTGGGTAGGTTTGCATCTTGTAATGGAGGTCAGGAGGCCACCACTAGATTTGTAGGGGTTGATGAGAGAGAGAGAGAGATACAGCTATACAGGCATGGGATGAAGTGATATAGGGATAGGAGGTAGCAGTGTAGGCTTGAGATGTGGTAGTGTAGGCTTGAGATATAGCTCAGGCATACGCATTGGTTTTACAAGGATAGGTGGTGACATTGTAGAGATAGGTCAAAGTATTATAGGGCCAAATTAGGGTATTACAAGGTTAGGTTATTGCACTGACAGTAGAGAGGGATAGTTTAAGGGTAGTAGGTCAGGTTACTCTTCCTTCTCCACCACAGGGACTAGTACAAGTTAGGCCTTCGGTAGGTGTGATAGGACCAATGTAGACTATATCTCTAGTGAGGTATACTAATACCCTTGATGATATTTCTTATTGTGAGAGGAACATCAGGAAGTTACTACAGATTTAAAGGTATTCTATGTTTAGAGAGTAGGAGAGATTAGTGAGACATGTCATAGCTTCTAGCTCACATAGATGTAGATGGGTGGAGAGTGGTGATGATACTGCTTCTTCAAGACCACATGGAGAGCCTTGAGTACCTTTATTTCTAGAGTTAATTATTTTTATATATGTTTTATGCACACTAGACTGTAAGCTGAAGATGAGGGATGTATATTTTGAGACAGATATGATTTATGATGATGTATTGATGTACATGTATGTTGAGCATATATAAATATGAGATGTGTTTATTATGATTGTGAAGATAATGTTGATGTTGATGCTTATTTAATGTTATGTTAATGTTGAGCATGTTAGTTGAGTTAGACTAGCATTTCTCATATGTGTGATGGTATATACATAGTTGGCTTGTTAGTGTCATCTTAGAATTTTGCCATATTTGTGATGGTGTATGCTTAAAATAAATGTAGTATGCTTGATAGTGTTTTTATGAAATTTTCATCTCAATAGAGAGATTGACATGTGATTTGGATGGAAAAATAAAGAGGTAGAATGTTTGAGTAGTGGAAAATACCATAATAATAACATAAATAGGGTCAAGAATATAAGCCTCTTTCATGCTTTGCATCATTGGACCATTTTGTTTGTTAGAGAAGCATCATGTTCACCTTGTGTTAAGTGAGTTCAAAGTCCCTTGAAAGAGTATGAGGGAAAAAAGGGTAAATGAGGGAAAGGGTTTGGGTAGCATAACCTTCAAAGTTGGGATGATATGAACCTACTATGGGTGACTCAAGAGTGACTATAGGCAAGTCTGTGACTTAAATATTGTTTTTATGTGTAAGCTAATCAATGTGGGAATCCTACAGTGGGATTTTGTATGTGTTGAGGTCATATGAAATTGATCAACATGCAAATATTTTTATTTTTATTTCTCTTTGAGAATAAAACATGGCCTAGCCATCCTTCAAGGGAGTAGTCTAATCATTTATTTTTTATTTTTAAATAGTTATCCTTCAAGGGAGAAATCTATTGATAGTAGCAAAGAGCAGTTACATAGCTATCCTTCTAGGGAGTAGTCTATATTGAGAAACATGACCTCAAAGATTAGAACTTGTCTACATATCCCATTTTTTTTTCTTTTAATAATGGACAAGTCTATAGAGGATTAGGATTTTTCTACTTTGAGGACAAAACCATAGCACCTCCTAAGTTAACTAAGTGTGTAGGATTAAGGGTTAAGAGGAAGGGAGAGGAATGTAATATGGGTGCTCAAGCGATGAGCTCAAGTGAAACATGAGGTGAAGTAACACTTATTTAAGAAAAGAATGGTCATATTTTTAAGGCATTTAAAGGATCGATTTCTAGCTTTCCTTTGAGAGAAGATAAGTGATAAGTTCCTAAGCCATACTTGTGAGTTATAATGTAGTGTCCAAGCTAACTAGGAGCAAATTTACCCCATTTGTTTTTCTCCATGTTCATCACATGTTGATTTTATTTTAAGATGATATTTCAAATATTAAAATCTCACTCTTTGAGGTTTTTTTTGTAAACATGTTTGATATGCTCTTGATAGATTTGGAGGTGGTTGAGGGCTATGAGACGGTGCTCATCAAGCAACTTGAGTTCAGCCAAACGTTGCTGGTGAAAGTCATAATTAGTAATTATGTATTTTAGAGAAATTCAAAGATAAGGAATATGAACCTCAAGAGGCAAAACAACCTCCATCCCATACACCAAGGAAAAAGGTGTAGCACCCATAGGGGTTTGAATGCTAGTATGATAAGCCGATAAAGCAAAGGGAATGTGTGTGTGCCAATCCTTACCTGTATCATTGATTACCTTCATGAGAATTTTAGTCAATGTTTTATTATAAGCTCTACCTATCCATTCACTTGTGGATAGTATGGTGATGAGAAGCTTAATTTAATTTTAAATGTATCACAAAGACTCTGGATAGTCTTCTTTTTGAAAGATTTGCCATTATTTGTTATAATTTTATGAGGGACACCAAAATAATAAATGATGTGATGGTTGATAAAATTAATAATTTTGTCAGCCTTACTGGAGATGAGAGGAATAGCCTTGACCCACTTGGTGAAGTATTCAATGGAAGAAATGATAGAACAGTGATGGAGGGATGAATGAGAGTTAATTTCCCTAATTAAACCTAAGCCCCATTAGGAGAAGGGCCAAAAGTCTTTGGTGACTTGTAATGTATGACTTGGAACATGAAGGAGGTTAGTGTGTTGTTGACATTTGACATAATGACTAATATAATCACTAAAAACATGATGGAGTGTTGGCCAATAATAGCTGAGTCAAAGGATACACTTGGAAACTACGTGACCATTGAAATGTCCACCACAAATCCCATTATATACTTCCTTAATAACAAAGAGAGTCTTTGTTTTAGTGAGACATCTAAGGAGGAGACCATCAAAACCTTTCTTATAGAGAAGTCCCCCTAGCATAGTGTAATGAGTGGCATGTTTATGAAGGTACATCTCCTATTATTGGAGAGATCAAAAGGGGTAATAGAAAAAGAAAGATAATCTATGAGTTTCTTGAACCATAAGTCGATTTGGTTGGATGTCACATTATCAATGAAAAGAATGTTAGTTAATGCATAAGAGGGTAATGTTAAATGATTCACGATGACATAGATTTTTGAGGAAGAGGATGAAGAGGGTATGTGTGAAGCAAGTGAATCCATTATGTCATTAGACTAGTTTGTAGATCAAGGAAAAATTTGTAAGACATAAGAGTCAAATGATCCCAATAATGTATCTACATGATGTTTCTACTGCTGTAGAATTGTTTTTTTGCATAGGAAGGAACCATTACCTTGTTGAACCACTAGCTGAGTATCATATAAATTAGTTATGCATGTTATATCCAAGAAGAGAGCCATTTGAAGCTCTAAGATCAAAGCCTCATATTCTACCATATTGTTAGTATATTCAAAATATAATTTAAATGACAAAGACATAGGCTCACCATCTAGAGGAATAAGAATTACCCCCACATCCCCACCATATTGACATCTAGATCCATCAAATAAACTCATCATTTGATAGGATATGTCATCAGTGGAGAGCGTTATGATGGATTCATCAAGGAATTTGAGGTTTGAAGGTTGGTTATCAAGTAAAGGGGTAGTAGCTAACTTGTTAGTGAACATTAGCCCTTTAATATAATTTTGTTGAATAAACTCTAAGTCCAATTTAACAAGGAGCATGAGCCACTATGCTATGTGTTGGTTATGATATGGCTTGGAATACATGTATTTAAGGGGATCAGTATGGGTGACCACATAAGTTTTTGATTTAGGAGATAATGGTGAAGCTTGGAGGTTGAAAAGATCAATGTAAGGCAATTTTTTTCAATATGGGTATATCGAGTCCCATAATCAATAAGTGTGCAGCTTATGTAGTAAACCACAAGTTCTCGATGGTTATCATCTCGATGTGAAATCATAGCACACAAAGAATTGTCTATTATGAATATGTAAAGGTAGAAAGGTTGATTTTCCTTATGTGGAATAAGAATTGGTGGGGAATGTAGATATTGTTTAAGTTCATCAAAAGCTTCCTAGTAATTTGTATTCCAATGGAAAGGGACATCCTTTTTGAGGAGATGGTGAAAGGGTTGGCAATGATCTGATAACTGGGATATTAATAGGTGGATTGACTAAAGTTTCCCCTATAGGCTATGGAGTTTATTTGATATTAGTAGGTGGAGGCATCTCTAGTATTTATCTAACCTTAGTAGGGTCAACTTCAATACCATGGAGAGAAATTATAAAACCTATGAGATTATCAGAAAGAACACCAAAGACACATTTCTTTAGGTTTAGTTGTATGTTATATTGGAGGAGATAAGTTAATATGATTTTGAGAATTGTCAAGTGATCTTGGTGAAGCTTAGACTTTCCAAGTAAGTCATCCATGTAATCTTACATAATTTTGTGTAGGAGATCACAGAAGATGTAAGTCATAGCACATTAGTAGGTGGCACCATCATTCCTTAGAACAAAAGGCATGACCTGATAAAAGTTATTCCCCCATGGGATAATGAAGGTTGTCTTGTGTTGATCCTTAGGAGCAACCAAGATTTGATTATATTTAGAGAACCCATCTATAAGTGATAGCATCTCATGGCCAACTGTTAGATCAACAAGTTAGTTGATACTTGGCAATGGGAAGTCATCTTTTGGATAATCAAGGTTTAAGTCATGATAGTCAATGAAAATGTGGATTCTCTTGGTTAATTTTGTGATAGGAACAATATTGGCAATCCATAACGAGTAGTCGATGGGTTGGATAAAGTTAAAATAAAGGAGGCATTGGAGCTCTTCTTTGATAAGGAGAGAAATATGAGGATGCATCTTTCAAATCTTTTGCTTAACAGGTTTAGCATCTTGATTGGTGATAATGTTGTGGGTGATGATAGAGGGGTCAATACTAGGTATGTCATTATAATAATAAGTAAACGCTTTGCTATGGTTATTAAGAAATGTTGCATAATCAACATACTTAGAAGAAGCCAAAGATTGGCCAATCTTGAGGACATGGCGGTTATCATGAGAGGGTAAATTTTTGTCAATGGTTGATTTATTTAACATAGCTTGTGTTTCAGATGGGAACAATCATTGGATATAGGAATCATGTACACCCATGTATCTGGGAATAACATCATCATCTTTACATTAGATAGTGTTAATAGAGGAAGAGTCTTCATCAATTATTTTAGGATTAATGAGAGGAAGAGACCTTATTTCCTTACTTTAGTGATAGGTGAGAGGCCCCAAATGGATGGCATTTATTG
The DNA here is from genome assembly GCA_037957365.1 of Torreya grandis. Classification (NCBI taxonomy): domain Eukaryota; kingdom Viridiplantae; phylum Streptophyta; class Pinopsida; order Cupressales; family Taxaceae; genus Torreya; species Torreya grandis. The sequence goes on from JARHVA010000829.1 coordinate 3,714,761, forward strand.
AAAAAAAGATTAGGATGTATAGATACATCTGATTTAGTAGGTGACGATGGATAAGAAAGTGAAGAAGGAGAGGCTAGCTCTTCAATAATTGGTACATGGGAAGTTTTGGTGAGTTTAGTTGGTTCATCATAACCCACTCCATTCCTCTTTTTGGCATTTTCAATGGTTTGGCTAGTGGGATATTTAATACACATATGGATACCCTACTCATAATGACCTAAACCAAATCCTTTATAGGCACACCTATAGAGATAGGTGTGAGAGAATTAAGGCTTGATCAAGAAATATAAATCATATGTAAATGGTTGTAGTGAAGGGGATGGATTGCCAACAGTGAGAGCCTAGTCAATTCCCCCATATGTGAAATTAGTTCAAAGGTTAGGGGGCCCATAGGGGATGACCATCCCAATATGAGGATCATAACTTAGATGCATATGAAGTTTTCCATACTCTTGTGTATTGTAGAACATTTCGAGCATTAGCAAATGATATTCTCCAAGTGACAAACATTTAAAAGTTTCCTCCATGGGATCCATGTCAGGAATTTGTATTATCGGTATCTATGTAACCAAGGTAGTGGAGCTTGTGGAAGCTTCAAAAGTATCATGTAGAGAAGATGATGTCTTTAATGGAATGAGAACATCATTAGGACTATAAGTCATGTTTCATGTTTTAAACAGAGGTGGGTTAGTAGGTATAACATGAACTTACCCATCATGTTCAAACTTGACACATCATTGCAAAGTTGAGGGTACACATGCCATAGTATGTATCCAATGTCATCTAAGTAGTATATTATATTGTAAATTTCCTTATACAACATATAAGAGCTCAATAATTATGTGGGGAACTACATAGATATGTAAGACAATAGTGCCTGCCATAGTAGTTATTGTATCATTAACAGAGTGGAGTATTACATCAGTTTGAGACATGTAATTCTCAAGAAGAGCTATCTGTTTGTAGGCATGGGTGGAAATAATATTAATACTATCTCCCCCATTAATCATGACTCTCTTTACATGAGTTTGATTAATATATGTGGTAATAAAAAGGGTAGAATCTTGATCTTTAGGGTGTTGAAATGGAATTTCTAAATTACTGAAGGAAATCAAAGAGGTGGAATTAAGAGAGTTGACCAAAGTTACAAGAGGTTGGGAATCATTAGGTTGTACCTCAACTACTTGAAAGGCAATAATCAAAGATTGATAGTGTTGAGATAGGTTTTGGATTGACTCATACAAGGACATTTTCATAAGATTTTGGTGAAGCTATTTCACCATTGAGCTTTGAATAATTTCCAAAGATGCTAGTTTTGGGACACCCAAAATGGAAATCTTGGGATTCAGAGGAGGAATGTCTTTGGAAAAGGGATGAGCCCAAGGAGCAATGAATTTTTCCTTACTTTTATCCTTTTGGATTTATGACCGCATGGCCACATTAACTATGTTGATCTAAAATATAGGTGAAGGGGGTGGTAAAGGGGGTAAGGCCACATATTTGGGTTTGAATTTAGGGGAATATTAGGAGGAATTATGGATGTTAGAGGTGGAAAATAGGAAGGTTAATGGGAGTATCAACAGAGTGTCAACATCAAAGTGTTGTCAAATGACTACTATGAGAGCTTTACAACTCTTAGTATATTGTATAGGTAAATGATGATATAGACATACTTGTGTATCATTAAACCAAGATGGCTTCATTCAGAGAGGACTATAAGGCTTAATGGGAGGAAGAGTTATTACATTAGATTGTAACAACTGACATAGGAACAACCTTTGAGAGCCTGCATGTGAGCTCACACTTATTGTGGTAATAGGAGTGGACACTTTCTTTTGTTTAGGAGTCACATGGGTGATTTTATGTGGTACCTTGTTTAGTGGCAATGGAGTTACATGTTTTACTAACACTTTCTTGGTGTTAGGTATCATGGTGTCAAATGTGAAAGGCCTACTAGGTGGCAAAGGTAGTAGTGGAAGTAACTTAGTTTTTTATTTCTTAGATCAGTGATACTCCAACTGAAGTAGAGGGGTGAGGTCCCAATATTGATGGTAAAGTTGAGGGTTAAATAGGGAAAGATCAATGAGATATATGAAAGTTAAAAATATTCTATAGTTCAAGCCATAAAACTCCAACTTAGGGTTGGAGAGTTAGATGTAATTTCATCTATGGATGAATTAGATTAGATACAGGGCATACATCTAAAGGATCGATATGCTTTAATGTAGTAGATGTATGTGAGGGTGATTATTCTGACATAGATGGATGAACTTTAGGTGATTTTGGTGAAGAATCTCTGGCCTTGTCAAAGACCTTGGGGTAAAGGGTAGTGAGAGGGTTGGAAATAAAGGTTGACACTTATTGTGTTGGATAAGGAGTTTTAAGTTGATCCCAAAATGTCATGTGATCTAGCTTCATGGAGTCAATAAATTCTAAACTTTTCACTAACCATGAGAAGGGTTTAGATGAAGTTGAAGTAGGCCTTATGGTTGCATCTTTAGAAGGATAAGGTGTTTGAGAAAAAGGGAAATTTTTGGTCTCTACTACTTCAGGCCAAAGATGAGAAGGAGCTATAATAGGGTCTTCTTCAACAAAGATAGGAGAAGAGGCATGGTCTTCCATGGGTAGAGGAGAGGTATGAAAAGAGGGTTCTTTAAGAGGGTATAACATAGGTATTATTTCTCCCTCAACATGTGGGTGAGGAATAAGTAAAGTTTGATCCTTCATATGTAAAATAAGTTGTAAGAGTGGTGGAATTGGAGTAGGCACAATAAGTTTCTCATCTAATGTGGGAGTAGCTAACATTGACTCTTTAAGGTGTAAAGGTGGAGTGGATGGGGTATTACTCTCTATCAGTGGAGGAGAGGTAGGCAAAGAGGGTTCCTTAAGAGGTTATAACATAGGAATGATGTTCCCCTCAACATGTGGTTGTCAAATGGGTAAGGTGTGGTCTTCAATAGGTAAAAGAATAGGTAATATTGGTGCAAAAGAAACTGGAAATACTAGCTCCTTTGGTGGAACAAGAAGTGGTAAAGGAGGCTCTTCCTCACATGAGAGTGGAATAGGTGAAATAGGCTCTTCTACCTAAGGAGGAAGAATGGTTAAAATAAATGCCATTGACTATGTGGGAGGAGTAGATAAAATGGGTGCCACTTATTATGGGAGAGGTTGAAATAAAGGTAAAGGAAAGACCATATTAATCATATGGATATTATGATCATATGAGTTAGTCATGGTCTAAATAATATTTTGATTGGGTGAATGGTTAGGAAAAGATTGTTTGAACCCATCCATATTTTGATTATGGGATGCATTAGGATTATCTAAGATGAGATCATCCCTATCAATCATAACTTGAACAATGTTCTTAAATGTATTATAGTTATTAGAATTGTGTCCTTTAACTCGATCGTAGCCACACAACTCATCTTCCTTATACCAAATTAGAATAGGATAGGAGGGGTTAAAATGTATAGGAGGTTTGGTTTGAGTAAGGGTTATTATACCTTCTTACAATATTTTTTCCAAAATGGATGTATATGACTCCCCAATGGGATTGTATTATCTTTTTTCATACCATTGTTGAAATTGTTTGGTCAGATTTTGGGAAGTCAAGGAATTATATTGGTTTGTGGTTGTGGAAGAATCTAATTTAATGACCACCAAATTGGAAGAGCCTTTAAATTATTGGTTAGAAGGAGAATTTTTAAAAGAGGAGGATTAATTAAATTTAGAATTGGCATTATTAGTGCGCAACTTGACTCTACCTTCTTTTATAGCCCAAATCTTGAGTTTATGTGCCATTGTAAAGGTCTCATAAAATGTGTAGAATTTTTTTACATGGAGTGTGGATGAAATGTGTTTAGCACATGCCCTTGAGAAGAGATTAATAATCTCATGTTAGGGTAATGAGAAGCAGAGTTGATTGATCAATCCTCTCAATGAGCAAAAAAATCTATGATAGACTCATCATCAAATTATCTAATAGAATAAAGGTCTATAATAGAAACCTTTTTAGAAATGTTAATAGAGAAATGGTCTAGGAATATTTGTGTGAGTTGGGTAAATGAGAAAAGGGAGTGCTAGGGTAAAGAGCTCTACCAACCCAAGACAACACCCAAAATATACATAGGGAAAATGTGTAGTAATAATGCATCATCATGCCCTATTAAATAAAAAGCATGTCTAAATGTTCACAAATGTTGTTGTGGGTCCTATTTACTATAGAGATGAGTAAATTTGGGGAGTTCCCATTATATTGGATAAGGGAGAATATGAATATAAGGATGGATGGGTTCATTACAAATTTGATCATAATATAACACATTCTTTGAACCAAAAATGAATGTCTCTAGATTAGACATCTTGTCAATCAGCATCTTAATGAGGTCTAGAGGGGGATTAGTCTAAGAGATACCCATTAAGTTATAGGGAACCTAATAGGAAGTAGAGGGAGTGTATGGCATAGCTTGCTAAGGTTATGTTGGTGCAACATAAGGATAATGAGTCATTGGTTGGGGGTGGAAAGAAAAGGGGCTTGTCCTTTTGGGTTAGAGACTATACATTGGTTGGATGTTGTTATTATAAATTTGGTTATTGGCATGGTTAGACTAGATGAGGGGTGAGCTGTAACTCTAGTAATTATAGGTGTGAGAGTAGATAGAATAGGCACCACTAAATTTTTAAATGGGGTGTGACTTGACTGAACTACTCATGGTTGTGAAAGTTGGGAAGTCATGTCAGGGTTTAGGTGGGATTGGGTAGTTGGCGATGCTAAAATTTGGAAATTGTTTATGGTTGGGTTAATTATCAAGGTGGTGGTTTGAGTAACCATGGGGAAAATAGTGGAGATATCTAAAACTGAAGTTGTCTCCATTAGAGAGGTTGATATACCATAGATTGGGTCAACTGAATAATTGTGGGTTCAACTCATGGTAAGGTAATGTTGAAGGGATGCCACATTGTAATCAAGAAATTTAGAAAAATATTGATCTCCTTCAAGCATAATGGGAATTTGGTTGGGGCTTGGAGTATACTCTGTATCTAAAATATGCTCCATAATATAATCAAAAGCAAGAGGGGAAGGTGGAAGTGGTTGCAAGCTTGTGTAATCAGCAAGAATTTTGTCTTGAGCTCACATCAATACCATACAAAAAGAAGTAAGAATAGTCTTAATACTCTATATTAGTGACATAATAAGGAAATACTAGGTTTGGGTGCAGGTGAGTAGGTTATTTTAGCTTTCTATTTTGAGAAAATCAAAATTACATAGTTAATGATGTTGATCACTTGACTGATGTCAATAGTAAAAGTGTACTGATGTTGATAGGATTAACTGATGTTGATAGATAAAGTCTACCGATGTCATTATAGTTAACTGATGTCGATCACTATGATAACCTAAGAGATGGAAAATCCCATGTTTTAGTAATCTAGAGGTAGAATCTAGGTAAAATAAAGGATAGAAGAGGTCTGTGTAAGAAGGAAGAACACTCATAAAACTTGATATAATAGGTTATACAAAATGAGTATTACAAATAGTGTTGATTTTGTGAATCAATGGAAAAACATCCTTACCAACTCCAAAATATAGAAGGAAATAGAAAAGTAGAAAAAACATACAATCACTAATTATTAATTGCTATAGATTAATTTTAGTCTCTTGTTGGCTTATGCCTTAATCAAATAGCGAGAAGAAAATTTGGTTATTGAAGGTAATATAAAGCAATCTAGAGCTAGTTTCAGGTTAGTTTTAGTGCTTAAGAGGAAATCTATGTTAGACTAGGTACATGGCTTCTTATAAGATCTTATTCCCTACACTTCATGGACTTGAATTAAAGGTAGGCCACTTATCCAAAATATACCTTCTACCTAGAGTTTATACTACACCAAATAATGGTGTGGGTTTTCCCCTTGGTGGTGAAATCTAAATAGGATAGCCAAGTAGGGAAAGGTGATCCACTAGGTGATGAAAACCCAATGGGTATTATCTCAAGTAATGTTAGATGTTTATTTTTCTAAGTGTGATCTTGTTGTGTAACATAGGTACACTAAAATTCATTCATAATTCTTACAATTAACTAGGTGAGTTAATAGGCAATAAGCAAACAATGAAGTGTAGTAAGTTTTAAACCCAAATCTGAAATGTTTAGATTCAAATGAAAACAAAGATGAAATAGGGGTAGAGAATGAAATTCACTATATTAATGTGAATGAAAGAAAGAAATAAATAAGATATTCTTTTAACTTGCAAGAAAAATGATAAATTGCTTTTAGAGGCAAAGAGAAAAGAAGACTAGCAAGGAAGAAGAAAGTTTTAGTTTAATGCCCTTAAATAGAAAATAAAATGTTGAATTTTTGCTTTAAGGGAGGAAAGAAGGAGGAAGTGCAAGAAATTAAATTTTCACTATAATGCACATATATGAATGCTTAAAATAAACAATAAATCCAAGGAAAACTCTAGGGTCCCATCGTGCCATAAATGTTTCACTAAAATTTGTCTATTTCAAGTTGAAAGAAAAATAAAGGATAAGGATAGGGATAAATGATTAAAATGAACCTAGATTGGTTTGTGCATTGTATACTAATGTTGTGAACACTCCTCTTTGGCTGGGGAGGATTAATTTTAAGTAAGAAATCACTACCACATAATGTTTATTAGTAAATATATGAGTGGGCAGTTAAGCTTACACTTGTTCAATGAAGTGTCAAACTTCCTTAGAGATGATAGTCCAATTTTGATAGACAAAAGAGTAATAAATAACCAAGGGAGAGTAAAAGAGATATAATTTTACCATTATTCACAACCTAAGTGCAACAAAAAGTAACAAAGCATAGGTGGTATATTTAGTTTATAATTTAGGAGTTATTTGGGTAGGTCTTAGAAGGGTAATTGGAAATCCATAGTTATGGATGTTGGTTAGGCTGTCAAGGTTAGTAGGGAAGTGACAAATATCAATTAGGATGCCAAGGTTTATGAGGAAATGTGACCAATATCGATTAGGTTACCGATGTTGCTAGGGGAAATAATTGCTTAAGAGTTTGTAGAAGAATTTTCTAGGTCTAGGAAATGGTTTTGGTCAGGTCTAAAAGGTTGGGGGAGAGATTTGAGAGTAGTTTTTAGATGGATTTGGTCTGAGGTTTGGTGTGTTAGAATAAAGGGAAATAAGTAGGGAAGCTTTATAACTCCTTCACGAGGTTCGATTAAGAATGTGTAAAAAAAATAATAGTAGATGTAAAGGAGTTACAAAGTAACTACTTAAAGACCTATAGAATAAGTGATATACTTATTTGTAGTGGTGACTAAATGATAAGCACTAGATGGATGGCTCTTATCAGGTAGTCTAAATTGATGCCTTGAATAGAGACACTAAGCAGGTGTGGCTAGTTCTCAAGATATTGGTTTCTAATCTGGGATGACTTATGCAAGGTGACAATAATCCAATATGTTGAAAGTTGAATGCCAAAATTTTGTATGCAAATAATAATGAGTTTTCTTGATTTATGTTGGCCTGAACATAAGTTTGGAGTTTGGCTTATATAACTAACATCAATGATCCTACCGATGTCTATTGTGGGTTGATTGACATCGACATCATTAGAATACGTAAAATTACTATATTTAGCCTATTTTATGTTGTTTCTCATGCCAAGTGTGGTATCCATTACAAAATAGTAGAAATAACAGATTAAGAAGGACGTTGTTGGTTAGGAATTTAACTTTTGGGGTGAGAACAAGTCTTGGTTAGTTAGGATAAGGGGACTAATTCTTGAGGTGACTCATCAAGTGAGAATTAATCTTAAAATGAGGTGGTCAGATAAGGTGGCATAAAGGGTTTTTAATTAACTTAATTAAATATTTCAAATTAATTAAATGTGTGAGGGGTAAAAGCATGGGTTAGGGAGGCTAATCATTATTATTAAAAAATGGATCAAGGGGGTTTTTTGACATAGGGTTTATGTACATGTGTGATGTAATTTTGGTGTTTACAATTCTCATGGAAATATAATAACATACCAAAAAAATCATTTTCTAGACTCCCAAGTTTGCATACACATGTCTACCAATTGTAATAACATACACTTTCCATATCAATAACTAACATGTATATAGTAAAATAGTTAGATTAGATATGATTTGGACATTATATTTACACTATGTACTACCCAAGTACAACATATATTTATACTATAATACCCTGTGATATCCCATACTATCATAAGTTCCCAACTTCATAAAAACACACAATCCAAACTTATGATTTTCAATACTCAACTGATTCATAATAACAAGTATATGATAAAGAGTTATACAACCTAGGTATACTTCATACAAGCTTAATAAAGTATCACAATATATAAACATTTATCATGATGGTTTATTATGTACTAAGTGCAGTTAAGTATTAACACATAATAATACACTCATAGTATGTAATGCACAACAGTATTCCATAATGAATACACATGTTAATAATAAATTATATTATTAGTTGAGAGTTAGTTAATTCATAAACCCACTATGACTCTACACCCTAATGACTCACTACTTCTAAGAGACTATTCCAAGGATTATAGTTCCTAATTCCTATATAAATTAATGACTTATATAATTATCTAATGAATTACAGGTGTAATCCCTATATACTATCACTTTCCCATCCTAATGTGCACCACATGTAGGTATTCTAATGTTATACAATGTATAAACCATAGTTTGGTGTTTTAGTTGCAACTACTAAACATGCACAAAATACACTAATTTCATAAAATAACCTAGAACATTGCTTTTCCCAAAACACAAAAATTAGTTTAGCAATTGGTTTACATTTAGGGGTTTTAAGAAATCATTTACTACCTACTCCATTTAATTCTTCCACTTTTTAGCTAATATTTCTCTAGAGAATATTACCTAAAAAAATATATCCCCCATGATTCTAATTATGTAAATAGTCATAACATAATTCAATATCGCATTTCATATTGTGAATTTTCATATTTTAAGGAGTCTAAAAGTTTCCTTAGTTTAAATATGAGGTAGTTATGCTTACCTAATCAAATCCATTTACACATTGTTATGATTTAATAATATGGTTCTATGTTACTACTCTCACACTAAAGTTACCAATTTAGGTTTTATGCCTACTAGGTAATATAACTCTAATATTTTTTTTAGTATTAAGAGAAATCTAACATAAAACTAGAAAATTTATAATAAAATATTGATTTTATCTAGTTAAAAATCCCATCTAAGTCCCGCTATAAAATATGGTTATTATAAATTTCCTCTAATAATGCTTCTTTTGGTATTGTCTGATTACTTTGCAAAGAGATATGGTTATCATTGTTTAATATTTATACCTCATATATTAATTCAATAACTAACCAAACATTTATCAGTGCATTGAGAGTTATATTAGCTAGCAATGTAAGTATACTTACGAATGATAGTTTTATACCTAGCTCAATAAGCTGAGAGGTTCAGGTAATATGATACCCAGATATAATAGATCAATTGTAATATAATGACTTAATTGTAATTAATCCTGATAACACATAAATATATAATTTCTAGTTATCTCTTATACCTAATGTATATCCTAACAATAAACATCCTATTTTTAACCCATGTTATAACAACCACATATATTCATCATAAATTAATAATTACATATATTCCTCATGGTTTAATAAATGGGGATGAGACATTGTATCAAGATTCCCTTGGATATATTGTCAATCTCTTACACCATATTTAGTTATACTCCTAATAATTAAGGTCTATGTCAATGTTTTATGATTGACAACTAATGATAGTAAGAATAATATGCCAAAGTTAATCCTATCATGTTTTAGAATTAAGGGAAAGTGCTAGGGAAAATAAGCTTAACCATAATGAAATCTAAATCTCATAATGTAAGTGGAAGAAGCATTTATGGGTTGAATTCGCTGACCCTATATAGTTCGATGACACATAAATTAGAATAGGTGATGGATAGATAATTTAAGGTTTCATTTTTCTTTTGAATAGATACAAATTCCTGTCACCTAGATTTAGCACAAATCTGACACCCATACCCAACTTATTTAATTCTAAGGTTTAAAAATAAATAAAATGGAACTTTTTGATGTTACATCCCATTAACTAGATTATTTAATATTACATCCTAATATACCAATTAACTATATGGTGTAAACCATTATTGAGTAACTAGGTAGAAAACTTGAATCAGATTGTGATATCCCATTATGATATACCATAGCACGTATTGAAGCCTATGTGATTGAATCATGTAGATTGAAATACTATAGGAAGTAAAATAATATCATTACATCCCATTCTAATATGTCATAGAGTTATGCCATGTTGTTGGCTAGTTGTCAATTTAACTTAATAACTAATCCTATGTACATTATTCTAATATCCCATTCTAATTACAATAATTACTTAGTACATTTATCTATATACAAAGTATTTATTTTATACTAATTTCTAGGTATTAAGAGATGGTACAGTAAATACAAAATTTATTTTAATATTTGTAATTTAAAAATTGTATAAGAATTAGACAATGATTATTCATTCTTATTAAATATTGTAATTAAAGACTATATTTGTGATTCAATACAAGGCATTAATTTTATTATTCAATGTATATAATACTATATTGAATTATTTTTAATTCTTTTTTTGTATAGCTAAGAGGTAATTGGAATAGAAACATGTCCCATATGTAAAATATTAGGAGACTAGGTATGTTTAATAATGTGTCACTGAAATAACAAATTGGTGGACAAATTGAAATTTAAGGATGATCACACTCAGTAGATAGTAATAAATAATTTCAATCATGTCATAACATTATTTATTTATTTATATTTATTTTGATACTAATTACAAAATATTCTTATATATATATCCCCTATTATATCCCAAAACAAACACATACTAAAACTAGAAATACTAATCCCGTAATCATACAGATAAAATCATAATTTTAAAGGCATTACCTACCTGGAAAGATGCTTGCTAGCTTCCTCTATAGCTTCTATTTGTACTATGCCCCTTTTTTTCCTCTTTTTCCAAAGCACATACTATGAAAATTCCCTTTCATTATTTATATTAAATAGAAAATAAGTGTTGATTCTTTTTCTAGATTTTTGTTTTTGGCTTTCTTTTGTTTTAATCTTTTTAAATTTTCCCAATTTTAAGACCTTTAATTCTATTTTTTGTTTTTTTCTAAATTTTTAATTTATTTTCCTAATTTTGATGTTTTTCTAAAAATAATTCCCTTTTTATATTTTAATATGAAATTCTAAATCATATTAAACCAATTTAACATTTAATTGTACTTTAGCAATTTAATTATAAAATAGTAACTCATATTAATTTTACCTTTATTAAATTTAACTTTGAATTTATTAATGACACATTAGGCTAATCACACAAGGAATTTATTTCTATAATCTACCTACTAAAATAATCACAAATAATATAAATTTAAACAAACAACATTGCAATCATTTTAAAATGCATTTTATACCATGACTAACTATCATGGTGTGTGTAGGTTTTTGCTAGCTATCTATCATCCAATAATGTATCTATCTACATTATCCTCTTCTATGATTCTCTCCCTCTAGTATGCTCTAGGGAAGAGTTCTCCTGCATCCAACTCACAACACATAGGTAATTAGATATTTTCTCATGATAATCATAAACAACAATATGTAATTGAATCAATACATTAATATGAATAAAAAGTAACACATACATTATCTAGTTAAATATAAAAAATAATGTACTATCATATAACTAAGAAATATTCTATTATCCTAAAGTAACATAAATCTCAAGCTTAGTCATAAGTATAACCAAAAATGAATTTGTTGACTATAGATATCCATTTAAAATCTTGCAAATTTGTCTAGCAAGGAATCAGGATGTAACATCGTCCCCCCTAAATCTAGTCATAGTCCCCAATGACTCTTAGTTAAAGATAAGTTTTGAATCAAATATATTTATTAGCATAGTAATAACATTATATACAATGTCAAACTAAGCAAATAAATGAAAAATTACTTGTATAACTCATTGAAGTTCCTCCAAGTTGAATTATTTATAGAGTATCGGTTCCATAAGACCATACTCAAAAACATGTCTCAATTAAAAAAACTTAGTTTTGAGTATCACTTACTCCTATTTATTCTATCATGACCACCCTGGATTCTAGAATCATTAAGATAAGCCTATATACTATAAGACTAACCATTTCTATTACCTTAAAGGGTCCCACATGTCTTAGTGAAAATTTTACTAATTCCAAAGAGCACACAAGATCATTATGTAATCCAAAATAAATGACCAAGGAGAGTTCCACAAAATATTCTAGCTCCTTTATACATCTCTCTAATCTAAAGAGTGTTTTTTTCTCATTCTGGAGAAAAATAATTAGGTAACCTAGAAAAATAATGTGTATTGTTAATACAATCACTACTCCACATAGATTTAGATAAGTATAACATGTCAACATTATCAATACTCCATAGATATCCTAACAAGTATGACAATGAATAGGAATAGTAAATATAAAATATACAAAAATAATGAAATACTCATCCATGTGGAATCCCTATCCATCGTATACATATGACTAAATTTGATAAGTTTTGCCTATGAAATCCTATACTCAACAAGTTTGTTTATCGATCCAACTTAGTACCAATAATCCAAGTTAATGTGAGGTTGAGTAAGATTATGTCCTATCACTTAGAACTCATGTTCAAAATTCACCACTCTTCCCCTTAGGTCCTCATGACCTTATGATCTCCAATATCTACACAATAAATTTCAAAGAATAAAATTTTTATGCTAATGGATCATTGAAAGCAAATCTATATGCTAAATTATTCTAGATGAATCCTCATACATACAAAATAAACAATACAATCAATTTATAATTATATTAATTTATTACTAGCCACACATAGCTAGTATCATATTGCATAGTATTAACCTATATAACTATATTCATAATTAAGATAAATTAATGTTATAATTAACATAACATTTATAGGTCAAGAATCACACCATTCTTTCAACCTTGTAAGGTAATAAACAATATAATATATACTTACTTTCTCAACTAGAACAAAATAAGTTAAAATTTTATTCCAACCCCTAGATTGAAAAAAAATGTCATGCACATCTTAAACCTTACTCACTTTCAGTGAAATGGATAAAAATATCTCTTTAAAATAACATGCTATAAGCAAAAAAGAACAATATCAATAACTTCAAGGGTGAATAAAATCATACTAATTATAATCAAATTATATAATTTAATTTATAAATAATGGTTTACTACCTCACATGGTATTCAAATCAAGTATTTACTCTAAAGATCTATAAGTAATAAGTAAAAAGCTATCATTCAAAAACTCTTACATACCTTCACTAGGTAAAGGAAAACACTGCAACTCAATGTTTCCAAACACTACCTACTTACCCAATCTTGTAAGTATGTTATCTTAATCTACTTTCATAACCAGGAGAGATATATGCCAACATAAAGATGTGTCCATTAATCAAATCATAAAACTTATCTCTCACCAAGAGTAGAAAACATTCTCCCACAATTTTCAAAGGATTACAATCAAACAACATTTAGAAATAATTCCCATTTAAGAGAATACTAAATGAACAACATGTAAATAAGATTCCTTTCAAAAACATCATAAAAAATTTAAAGGAAAATGAGATAATAAAAAATCATCTCTAAGCTAATTAAGAAAGTCAATACTCCTTTTTAAACCACATAACTAAAGAGTTTAAATTCCATGATCAAACTCCCAACACAAAGTAATTATCAAGCAATAAAACAACACTCTACTAAGAGTATTTCCACAACTGTAGGTGGTACTAAAATAAAAATGTTATTATGATATTTTTCACTCCCAATATTTATGAATATAGACATAAAACTAAAGAATGAATATATATATATATATATATATATATATATATATATATTCTTTAGTTTTATGTCTATATTCATAAATATTGGGAGTGGAAAATATCATAATAACATTTTTATTTTAGTACCACCTACAGTTGTGGAAATCCTCTTAGTAGAGTGTTGTTTTATTACTTGATATTATATATATATATATATGTATATATATAGTGAGAAACATGCCATACTTATATACACTCTCAAAACTCAATGATAAAAATGACTTTATAATCAATAAATACATCATCATACTCGAGGTGTTTGATCTAAGTGATCAAACTATGGTAGAAAAATCTTGTTCATAACTCGTGAACTATATTATATACATGTCTACCCAAGCCTTGAACACAACCATAACCATAAATATAAACATTTCTCCTTAATAACCATAACCATAAACATGTCTCCTTAATAACTCAAAGGGATATGAGTGCTCTTAAGAGTATAGACTCAATGATCCACACACATTTTACAAAAGTCATAAAAACTCCAACATAACATAACCTATTTCCATAATAAGACAATAGAAGTCCTAATATTAGTGTAAGACTTCATGTCAATAGGCTCACAAGACATGAAAATTATAATGGTATCATTAGGTCTTAGAGTTTGAGCCATAGCTCTGATACCACATGCAGCATCCCTACTAAGATCTAGCTAGAAATAGATAAAAAAAAATTAAAATGAAAACACAAATGCAAAATTAGACTGCATCTCGATAGTCTAACATAGATAATAATACTATTCACATACCAACATGACATCAAATAATATTAAAACATAAAATATTGATTTCCAATAACAAGAGAGAAAGATAACTCAATATAGAAAGTAATTATAACATTTTATATTCAACTTATCTAAATTGACAATCACCATTGTCAAAGTGAATCAATGTATAATTACAACTCTTCATGACAATTTATAATAATTAGTGTAATATGATATGATTTATAAAAAAATATACTTGGTTACCTTGGAGTATAGTTCTTAAACTTCAAGTATCTATGGCAATCTCAAGTGTTGTCTCGATAAGTAGTACTATTGTGGGGAGGGAGAGCATAATCCAAGTTATTTTCCACACTAACCACAAACCAAAAGTCACCAACACTAATCCCATCAGGAAATGGCCCTCCCTTCATAGATGGGTTGATAGTGATAGCACAAGAATCTAGAGAGATAGGCTAGTACCCATGTGTTGTATGATTTCTAGCTAACTAAATATATAGTGTATCATAAAAAACTTGATCTAATGAAACATATAACACATACATGTAAATCATACTCATGAAATTATAATGTCTCACTAAACATAGTTTGGCCTAAGTTTTACAAAGAATAATATAAAAGTGATCCTTATATCTATCAATTTCATACACACTACTTGATCACATTTCCTTCATCTAGCATTACAATGCTAGTAAAATAGTGAAGTCTATCTCACTCTTTACTCTACATTAGTAATGTAGATTGGTCAAATATAATTCAACCACAAGATTCAACAACTTACATCCTACTAGAAAATTCATCACATGACACAACATAAATAGGAGTAATAACAACATACATTTAGTCTATAAAAAATATCCATGAATTTTTTATTATATTCTATCCTATACTAGAAATAATGATTACAAATATACCACCTAGATAAACATATAATTTAACTTTACAATTTAAATAATATAATTGGTTTCTAATTATCTACACCCTATGGTAACCCATATTACCATAGTTGAGTGTTTTAAGACTTAACTACCAGTTTTCCACAATCAATCATATGAATTAGTCTCAAATACACTGAAAACACATATATATTTGTGTTATATATATCACATATCTGAATATATATATCAATTCCTATTAATTAATAGTCACACATAGTTCAACATATTCACATAATTCTAAGTAGAATATATCCATAAATCAAAGATACCACCTACCTATTACTAGTTTCCAAACTGAATATTATAGTCTATGAATATCTTTTTTATTCTTCCTTCACTCTCTTTGCACTAATATCCTCTAATTTGTATCCTCTCGATGCCTAGACTCCCCCTCCCAATTCTCTTAAATAGAAAATAGATGTTAATTCTTTTTTCTCAAATTTATTTGTTTTTTATTTTCTTTTTATTTTTATTATTATTATTTTTTGTTCTTTATATGTTTAATAAATTTTAATTTTTTCTTGTTTTTTGCTAATTTCAATTTATTTCTCACCTTTTTTTTAAAATAATTCCCTTTTTATATTTTAATATGAACTTCCAATTTTCATATTAAACATATTTAACATTTAATCATACTTTAGAGATTTAATGGTACAATAACTTATATTAATTTTTTCATTATTAAATTTACCTTTACATGTATTAATGACATATTAAACTAAGCACACAAGGGAATTCACTTTTATCATTTATCTACTCAGGAAAACATAGAAAATAAGGATTTAAAGAAACATAAAAATCCATAATTTTAAATGCATTTCCATAATGACTAACTATTGTGTGTGTAAGGTTTCAATAGCTCTTTGTCAACCTGTGATGTCTCCATCCATAACATCCTCTTCGATGATGTTCTCCCTCCATTAAACTTGATGTGAGAATTCTGCTGTGTCCACCTCATAACATGTAAGTCATTAGATCATTTCACATGATAATCATAAGTAACAATATAAAACCAAATCAATACATTTATATGCTTAAAATGTAAATGTATACATAAAATAATTCATAATAATAAATCATGTATTTACATATAACTAAGTAACATTTTATTATCTTGAAATAGCATAAATCTCAAGCTTAGTAAAAAATATAGCCATATCTAAATTTGTCAACTATAAATTTCCATGGATAATCTAGCAAGTTTATCTAATGAAGAATTAGGATGTAACAACATGTAATGCATATATCATCTAGTTTAATATAAAAAATTATATATTATCAACTAAATAAGCAACATTTTGTTATCCTAAAATAACATAAATCTCAAGCTTAGTCAAAAATATAACCAACTATGAATTTGTTAATTGTAGATATCCATGTAAAATCTAACAAATTTCTTTGGAGAGGAATTAGGATATAAAAAATCAGACCTATAGGTGTAAATTTTAATAAAGTGGCTTAAGGGGAAGCCTTACCTTAACTTCTCCAAAATACATTTTTTCTCTAGAGAGTGTCATCTATTGGTTAAATATCATGAAGTCTGTGTGAGCCTAACAGTTTCTATCTCATATCCTAGACCTATATGTCACATATCAACACAATAAAAAGGTTTATATGTTAGGATAAATGATGGTAGAGTGGATTTTCATTTAGTTAGGCACCTAATATAGACATTCAGTAAACTAAAGCACCATTTAAGCATAAATGAATCTAGAAGAAGTTGTAAACCTAGGTGTGTTGATGGTGAGAATGGTTGTATGGTCTTATGGTAGGAAATAAAAATTCAAAGGTGAAATGTCCATAATGACCTAAATATGGAACTAGGAGAGAGAAAAACATTATTCAAACATAAAATGAGTACCTGCAGGAAACTTGTGAACCCTGAATTGTAACCTATAGTCTAACACAGTCACAGACTAGATTAGCTAATTGAGAATATAGGTTTGAGAAGGTAATCAAAGGTGTAGTATGGAATGGACATGTTTGAAACCACTATTTCAGTGGTAATATTACATTCCCATTTGATCTCAATAAATAATAACACCAACCTAGAGTTATAATTATGAAGTTTCTCAAACTCTATCAAACTTTGTAGAGTCATTAGACCCAAAAGCTAGTGTTTAGGGTTTATGGTGTTAAGAACTCTAGAGAGGTGATCAAGAATTTAAATTTGGTTTTTAAGTCCTCATGACATGAATAATAATTACAAAATCTCAATTTTTTCATATAAATAGGGGAGATTCCCTCTATTTTGTCTCAGATAGAGGGCATTCCATAGGTAGTCCATCTTACAAACCATGATAGATTGATAGGAAAGGAATGAATGACATAATATTAAATGATTATGGAATGTTTTATAAGGGTGATATAAATATTAAAAAGGTGTTATAAGACCTAAATATCACTAGAAACCCTCATGAGGATTAAACACATAGTCAAACATAGATAGGCCTATTATACCTAGAACTAAGCCTAAAACCTACAGGTGGCTAAACTCATTCAGATGACTACATGACCTGCCTAATCAGTTTAATAACCCTTATAGGAGAGTTTAATACTATTTGGAAACATTTGTTCAAAATTAACATCACAAAATTGGCATTTTTGGCCTAACCTTCTCTCAGGGGTACTCAAAACAAATTGAAGGAGATCAAGAGCCAGTTTCATTCACTCATATCTATATGTAGTGTGTATATGAGACCCCAATAATATAGGGATAGTTGATGGTGGTTTTTATCTTTTTATTAATGTAATTTTTAAGGAATTTTAACATTTGTTTTTTTATGAATCGTTATTAACAAGAAAAACCTCCTAAAACCCTATTAAGAACTCAATGTAGAAAAGATGAATGGTAATTCATCTAAAATTATCCAATTAGACTTGAAAGTTTTTGTAACATGTCTATCACTCTCCCAAGATCCATGAAATCCATTTTATCCATATTGTCACTTGTATGGATAAGTCTATTATTAAGTTTCTCATAGGATTTAAGTCATTCTACAAATGTAGAAGGGAATGAGCATATGAAAGTCATTAAAGTGGGTCTTTATATAATTTTAATAACTCTTGAAATTTATTTCTAACATTAATTGTGCATGAGGAACTCTTTATTGGACCATGCATTGTAGGTAGTCTAAATAGATTGTGAGAAGGAAAAGTGACTATCAATGATTAGAAGTGAGAAGTGTTATCTAAGTTTTATTGAGGTCTATTTGAAATAATAGAGGATAAATAAGGTATAAATTAGTTTTATAACACTTATTCAATGAATTTATTTTAATAAATGTAAGCTACCTAAGTGACAAATGTGAAGATTAAAGCTAAGAAAGCTAATGAATGATTGCAAATAGTGAATAACAAGTGAAAAGGATGAGTTCATTAGTTGGAGAGGCATAGATGACTTGCATTGAAATAATTTCCAACTTATCATGTTATATCATATGTGTTAAGTCTTCCTATGGTAGTTTTATATAGTCAAGTGGATGACTCATCATCAAGGACGTTTGAAAACAAGAACATGAAGAGTTTTTATGTGAATTTGAGGAATATATCATGCTTTAGATGGACACTTGTCTAAGAATACTTTCATATCCTATTATCCACTCCACTCAATGGCAATGTAACTAGTTCTCATAGTTTGACACATGGCATTATGACCCTTTATCTTTACCTCTTCTCTCTCCTCTTCTATACTCTATATATTCAAGCCTTTTTGGCTTTGTAATGGATGCAAATTTGGTATGGTGAATCCCTGCTAGTTTTGACACCTCATTTTCATTTGAATAAGATTTTTTGAAATAGATTCATTCTCTTTAACCTCTTTCCTAGGGTTTTTAAGTTTTTTATGTTGTTGATAATTGATTAATATGTTCTCTTTGCTTCCATTTTTCTCTAGCATATCTTGTGTGAGTGATATCTATTTGAACAATTTTCATAAAGTGTATGTGTTTTTGAAGTGTGTCTTGAAGTATGAGAGGGACTAGTAGGGTCTAGTATCAGAGATTATTTTTACCCACCTCTATATAGGAATAGAAATCTACCTCTATGAGAGATACTTATGCTATAAGATGAAAGAGTTAAGGCCAATTTTAGTAGTTTTCCTTCTTACTGAAGATGTAAGTGTGTTGTGTAGAGTTATATTTGGTGTATAATATCACTAGCATAGGTTTATTTTGTGTATCCTTCTTCTCTTTTCACCCCCAATAGTGATTATCCTATTATAGTTTGAGCCTAGAAGATAAATCAAGGAAGATATCCCTTTCACACCTAGAGATCTATCTCTTGTAATAGATCATCTATAAGGATAGATAGTTCCTTGTTATCATAAAATTGAGAAGTTATAATTGACTTATCTATGGAATAATTTTATGCTATAGAAGGTATACAAAATATCACCTTAAAAAATCTCATCTCACATGTCTAGGATTTGATAAGACAAATCAAAAACCACTTAGTTTCATATGGATCCACCTCACTATTGGACCCAAGACCATAGTTACCAAGATCCTAGTCCTTGATTTACCACTAACCTATAATATACTCCTAGGTCACCCATGGACACATCATTTGATTGCTATTACCTCATTAGGTAGTCAATGTACCAAATTCATCCATAATGGTAAATGTTATAAACATGAAGCTAATCCTAATCCATAAAGTATCCAACTAATTAACCCCAATTATTAATATTTAATTCCAACCATTCCACAAATTAATAGTTCACCTCTACCTAAATTCATTAACTTGAATCCAAATTTACATGTCACTCTTATCAATTATAATGATGAGAAATAAAATGACTTGTAAAACACTTGTAACACCATTAATTTACCTTCTTATATTTTGGATTGGATTTATCCTTCGTTACTTACACATAATCATACCATCTTAATAATTGATGAGATCACAAAAATCCCTCCATGCAATGCACAAGAAGATTCTTACATAAAAGATGACTTCACATATAATGAATATGGAGTGGAAAGATTATTTTAAGATCCTATATCAATGCCTCCCCAAACATTTAGTAATATAGGTGCATCCACTTATGATTCTTCCTTAGAGACAAATTCATGCACTATTTCCCACATCTATAATGATAATTATATCATATCTCAAGCTTAATCAGGAGACTTAGACATACAACACTATCAATAAACATTATCCAAAATACATGCCTTCAATTATGATGTCCATGTCATTCACATATCAATTGATAGTGAACCAGAACCTAAAGGCCATGTATATCCCATTAATCCTCCAATTCTATATACCCAACAAGTAGTTGAACTAATCTAAAATCTATAAAATTTTAAAATGTATGAACTTTATATACCTTCTACACAATCAAAAAATATACTATATACCACTAAAACTACCCACCTCCATTCAATTGAACCTCCATATCCAACACAAACTAACCCACCTATTACCAATCTAGTTGAATCCACTCAACCTCAACCTACAAGACCACATACACCTAAAATTACCTTAGATTCCAAAGTCACATATATATGAAAAATACATTCTAAATATGATCCCAAAAGTAATAAAATCATTAGTCTGAAATTTGATGTGGAATACTATGGACTCTTACCCATGCCCCCTAGTTATGATTCCATACTTGAGTTCCTCCATGATAGAGAACCTTAGCTTCCATAACAACATCATAAACTTAGAAGCTTCAAATTAAAATATCCTTGTTTTAATAATTTCATTACTAGTGTGGATCCTAAAAAAATCCTATTTCTTCTCTTTCTCATACTCTATATCATTTCTAAGATATAAATTTTATGCTCATTAAAGAAACAAAAAGATTTGAATATGGTACACCATCATATCCTAGACCAATCATTGTCTCTAAAGAGCTCACACCAATAAATAATGATAAATTTATCTTATTATTTGATAAATATCATGAAACCTTTTCTTCGTCATAGGAATACATGCCAATAATCAATCCTAGTATCATTGTGCATAACATCATCACCTACCTAGATGCAAAACTTTTTAAGACAAAAATAATGTAAATTTCCACTTAAAATTTCCACCTTTTGTCATAAATAAATTATTAAAATTTTGAATGCCAAATTTATCAAACCTATTGACTATTATGAATGGGTATCAAACATCATTCTTCTTCATAAAATATTCAAAATGTTCATTCATATATGCATTGATCTTCATATTCTTAACCTCATGTGTCCAAAAGATAATTTACCATTACCTTCAATAGATGTTATCCTAGATTCCACTAATGGATATGAAATGTTGTCACTCATGGAAATTTTTTAGGTTATAACCAAATACACATAGCCCCAACATACCAACACAAAATAACATTTGATATAAAATGGGGCACCTAATTTTATATTAAAATTCCTTTCAATCTTAAAAATGCTACATCCACATATAAATGTGCAATTACTCACATTTTCTATGATCTTATACATAAGATATTGGGAACCTATTTCAATATCCTCATTACCTAATCTAAGAGTCGTACAATGCACCTTACTAATCTAGATATAATTTTTGGTCGACTAATCAAATACAAATTTAGAATTAACCCATACAAGTGTGTATTTGGAGTCACATATAGTAAAAATTTAGGGTTCCTAGTCTCTCTTAAAGGCATTGATGTCAATCTAGCCAAAATAAACACTATCATCAACATTCCTATCCCTCACTCCATTCCTAACATATGCACTTACATCTTACATCTTGGGTCAATTTGACGATTCATCTTAGAGATGGAGGACTCTATCTACTTTGTCAATTCCTTTCTCAGAAAAGGTAATGCTTTAGAATGGATAGATTTAGGCCAACAAACTTTTGATAAGATGAAATAATCTTTGCTCCATCCTCCCACTCTTCAACCACATTCAAACAAATGTCCCTTAATATTATATGAAATATTGATTTAGAATGGATAGATTTTGGCCAAAATACTTTTGATAAGATGAAACAATCTTTGTTCTATCCTCCCACTCTTAAACCACATTCAAAAAAATGTCCCTTAATATTATATACCTCCTCTACCATCGTATCATTTGGGGAAATGTTTTCCCAACAGGATGATACTTGTAGAGAGTATGCTACTTATTAATTTAATCAAAGCCTCATTGGCTATGAAAAATGTTATACTAAATAAGAACGTGATTGACTTGCTATTTATTTTAAAAATCAAAAGATATGTCACTATATGCTTTATCATACTACTTATGCCATTGTCCACTCATATCCACTTCATCATTTATCATCCAAAAATTCCTACTTAGAGATAAAATTAGCAAATGGATGATCCTTTCGGTGGATTTTTCCCTTCGTATTGTCACATAAAATTCTATTAAAGAACAATTCATTGCTGATCAACTTGTGGCACCACCTATACTAGATATTAATCACCTTCAAGATATTCTCCCTATTGAAAACATTATTTTTATTGAAGGCATTAACCAGGCTATCTCTCTTAAAAATTATTTCCATAATTTCAATTCTAATATAGAGGCAAATAATCAAGAAGATACAAATATCATTTCTAATACTACTAAATATAGATGAGTTATCAAATTATTCCCTAAAGTTACTATTGATTTGCATGAAGAGACTACGACCCTCCACTTTCATGGTGAAAAATGCCTCCAAGGAGTTGGGTTAGGTTGTATTCTATTGAACCAACATGTTAATATCATCCCTTTTGCATTTAGATTATCTTTATATGTCACTAATAACTTTGTTAAATATGAATCTATAATCTTAGGCATGATAGTAACACTCAACTTAGATATCCCATATATACATGATGTGGGTGACTCATAACTTATCTACTACCAATTTAATGGTGATTATCAATGTAAAAGATAAAATATAATTACATATCATCAAATGTTTACCACACTTGCCAAAGAATTTGTCTCTTTTATCATTGAGACAATTCTAAGAGATCAAAATTTCATAGTCAATTCTCTTACTTCTTCAACATCTATATTTCATCCTCATCAAGTAATTAATGATTCCCAATTGATTATCTAGATAATAAATTAACCTTCTTCTATCCAATCAAATGATTCAATAATTTATCACATTGAGTCTCTCATTATTCAATAAATCTTGTTACTATAGATAAATACTAAAACAAGATATATATATGCATTAATTCACTAAGAAATAAGTAACATCTAATATAATAAGTAAATAAAGGAAAGAGCCAAGAGTTATAAATAATTACCTTGTGGTAGACCTTCCAAGAATCAATTTTCCCCTTAGTTCAAATGGATATTTGAAAGATATATTGTGGGATTAATACTTCTAATGGTTGGATAAATATGTAATATATCTTCATCTAGGAACTCCTAATGACCCATCTTATTGATCTTTAATGACACCACAAGACAAACTTTCTCAAGATAAGGTTTTAGACCACAAACTCCTCCAAATATGCTTTAGAGTAGAAGTGAGAGTAAAAATAGAGTAAATATAGTGCATATTATATGATATGAATGAAATATGACCCCTATATACTAATCAAATAAAAAATAAGAAGACATGGACATGAAATCAATGGTATTATCCCATTCGATATAATTTAAATAAGTGGATAACACAAAATGGTATTAGTGAGGATGACGTAATATAATAATTAGAAGATAAGATAAAAATATTGAGTTGTAAAATAAAATATAGTAAAGGTAAAAGGCACTATATATATAACATGTAATAGGTTGATGTTATAGGATATTGGGAAACTATCACAATTTAAGAAGGATAAGATGGAAGAGGTAGATGACAAGATAGTCGAATAAGGCAAAATTAATAGTATTAATGGTGTAATTATGATAAAATAGCTAGATATCTCATAAATCACTACAATATTTGCCCACCCATTTCTTGGTGTACCCTTTAAAGTGTTTACTCAAGGAGATTGGTGTCCAACAAGTCTCTATTAGAGAAAGTGTTAGTAAAGGAAAATGTGAAATATTTTGTCTATAGACATACTACCAAGGTGACCTCTAAATACCAACAAAAACATAGACCCACAACAATAAACCCACTTAATTTCCATAATAAAACACACAAAACCACCTTTACATGGGATTACCATGATATTATAGGAATAGACCTAGAACTATGCACTCATCTCTCTCTCTCTCTCTCTCTCTCTCTCTCTCTCTCTCTCTCTCTCTCTCTCTCTCTCTCTCTCTCTCTCTCTCTCTCTCTCTCTCTCTCTCTCTCTCTCTCTCTCTCACACACACACACACACACACACACACACACACACACACACACACACACACACACACACACATTAAATTAAAAATTTACCATAAAATTTCAACACATTACCATCCATGAAGTAATGGCCAAGAAGAAGCCACTAATAAAATCCTAAACAAAATATTACAAAATACCATTCAAAAAATCACACTGATTAACATATTCATTTATATTTTTCACTTTGTGTCTACCATATTATCATACTACTTATCATGGTGGAAATGCTAAAATTAATAGTAAATGGTTCTGAATCAGTCTTAAAATTAGAATTCAAACTCCCATCTTTACTTATATCTCTTTATGGTATACTACAAATGAAGAATTATGTGAAGCTCACTTTTCTACTTTAGATTTTTTTTATGAACCCCATTTAGACTATTTTCAACATAACCATAAATACAAAGATCATATTTACAAACAATATAATAAAAAGTTTGAATTACACACACTTAATTTTGGTGATCTAGTCCTCAAATTAGACTACACCCTTGATAAAGAAGGAAAATATGCACAAAAATGGTAGGGCCTTTATTTAGTAAAAGGCATTGTTGGTCCTAACACTTATTGTCTACAAAATGCTAGAGGACATGTTTTAAAAGAACCCATTGATGTGAAATTTTTAAATAAATTTTTTAATTAAATATCTCATTTTCTTCATTCTATATCTTGTCCTACTAACACTTCTTGTGGGACTTTTTCAACATTCTCACTTATGCAACAATCTATCTTATAAACAAACCTTACTCCCTTCCTTTGGTACTTTGGTTTCTTTAATTCATGAATTGAATTTTAATAATATGGATAAGACCAATATTTCCTCATGAATATATTTTTCTTTCATACATTGATTTCTCATAATTTTTCTCATTTGATCACAGATTTTTCATTTTTACATTTTTTTTAAATTTTCACGGGTTTCTATTTTGTGAATTGGATTCTAAGACCATGGATAGTACCAGAAATTTCTCACAAATATCATTTTATCTATTTTAAACTCACTTGAATTTTTATTTCATGAATTGTAGTGTAAGCCATGATAGGATCAACCTCTCATAAAATCTACATATTATTTCAAACATTTTTACCAAGCTAAGTGTTCTTTTTAGAATGCTAAGAAATCATTACAAGTTTGTGATCCCATATTCTCAACCTAAATTTTTGTTTATTTTTTAGACAAATATTTCATAAACTATGTTATCATGTGTTCCTACACTTATATACACTCTTATGATAAGGAATCATACTTACCTGTCACTATATGCCTTCTCCCATTTTCACATTATTTTTCAATTTTAAGTAATTCAAATTATTTCATGTTCATTTCCAATTAATTTCCATTCTAATTTGGATAAAACAAGGTCAAAGTTAAGATAACACTTTTATTTCACATGAATGAATAATACTCTTAGACACCATGCTCTTTAAGTCCTTTTTCGTAGCAAAAAATTCCAAAGTTTTCAAATGATAGTGTTTTTTAGCACCCATGTTTAGTTATATGAATTTGTATAGAAGAGGAAAAAAATAATCCATAAAAATTTAAAAGCCAAATCATTTAAATAAAAGTCAATGTAAAAATATAAAAGTCAACATCACACCAAAATACATGATTCATAGCACATCTCTTATCCCTAATCGAATATCAAACTCCACAACTATCCTCATAATAGAGCCAAGGTCTATTGGGGTACGATATGCTAATACATTGGGATAGGATAATTCATTAATCTATAGTGATAAATACTTTCTCACACAAGTACTCAGTCTTCACAATAGACCAATGGATCTATAAGGGGTCTTGAGGAACAAGGAACTTGTTATGGGAATGTATGTCCATTTTAATTTCCATGCATATAGTCTTCATGGAATGATATCATACTAAATTTTATAACCCAATATTTTTGTGGTTAGAAGTTCTTCAAATTACTTAATGTTGAAAGTCCTCTTTCTTTGAAAAACTTAATTTTAGTGTCTTGATTTCGATAAAGAGTTCCTCTACATTGATTTTTAATACATATCCCCCACCACCCATTTCATTCCCCCCTTGATAGGTGAGTTTGATTATAAATTTGTTTCCCCACTTCTATATTCCCTCTTATTCACATCTTTAAACATGATAGCACTACTTTGTTTCTATTTTTATCTTCATTTAAAAGAAAATGATATGATTGAGTGACTATAGATTATTTTATTTACACCATTGATTTAAATTTATATAATCTCCTTGGTTTCATTTGAAAAAATATATTTATTATTCCTTTTTTTGAACAAATACTTTTGCTTATATATTTTTGTACCTTTTTCATTATTGAGTGAGTTTGGATTGTTACTTTTCACTCACCAATGTTGTTTTGATTTCCATATTTTTTCCATTATTTACTAATTTTGTATTGTTACTTCTCACTCATTAATGTTTGTTTACCTTTCATGTACCTTTTCCATTGATGATTGAGTAATGATTGTTATTATTCACTCATCAATGTTATTTTACCTTTTTTTGTCCATTTTTGTTTAAGGATTATTTCTACTATCACATTGATGTTAAATTTTCATTTTTCTTGTATCCTTAGTTTTATTTGTTTTCTAACCATTCTTACTTAAGATACACTTATTTGATTCTTTCATTAATTTTGTAGCCTTGGCTTTTTGGTACCTAATTTCCTCTAAATTTTGTCTTGGTATTTTGGTCCTAACATAACATTTATCACCCTAGCTTACCAAATTTATAAGTATGTCATGCCTACATATTTTAATTATCTTGACTTTCTTGTGTTTATTTGTTATCTTTATGTTTTGTATCATTAGGGTTTTTCCAAAGTAATCTTTGTGCCCCCCATGATTAAAATGATAAACATGATAGACAACCATTCAATGATAAAGGTAAGTCAAGGTATGCATATATTACTTATTCTATTTTCAATTCTTTCCTTTCAATCATTTAATTTCAATTATTTTATGATTTAAAATATTGTAATTTATTTAACTCAACATTATGTGTTGTTATGTTATTTTCTCAAAGCACCATCCTATGTTGCAACATCATAACACTTGATGAGTTTCAATTGGGGCATATGTATAAATAAAATATTTTAAAATTTATCAATTAATGATGATTTATCTCTTGTATGAACCCATCGAGTCTCAATCTCTCTAAGTACATACCTTAAAAGGTGCACTAGGAAAGAGGTGGGAAAACTATCGGTGTATTTCAAGATTGTTGTTCTATATACTTCCACGTAAAACCAACACAAACCTATCCTATATGTTTCCACAATATTTAACACCTCCCTTACACATTAATCCAAGAAATTAACCACCTCAAATAGCCCCTAACTAAGCCAAAATATATTTTTGCATTCCATTGAACACATTCAAAAGGTCCATCCCTGTTCTTAGTATAGACACCTAAAACTGGCCATCAATAACCTTCAACTAGGCTTTTGACCAATTTCCACCAAAATGCATAATTTGGCCCAAAAATAATAAAATGTATTAAAATCTTTGAAATTTATATATTCAAGTCCCTATTTTGTCTTTATTATCATTAATTAGGGTAATGCAATTTATGGTCCAACTAACTTTGATCAGATCATTTCGAGTCAAAATGGCATTTTTACACCTATGTACTCTAAATTTCTCTTTTCTATCAAATATATTGAATAAAATATGTGACATTATTTTTTTTGGAAACATCTTAAATGGGAGAATAGATCCAATGCATCTAACATCGACTTCCAATTCCAATCTATTCAAATTTTAGGCCAATAATGAGACATTCTGACCAATTTGAGGAATTTGTGCATAAAGAGCCAAGGTTTTCATCAAAGTGCTTAATCATGTTTAAGGATAATTAAACCAAATTAAGATATTAAGTTAATTTTATATATAACTTGTTGTAAATATCTTTATTGGAAAATGATTATGAATATCTACATCATCAGGTCACATTATTTCTTGGGGTGGCACCCACAAGCCATAAATGCATAAAATATCAGGATTAAGCCACCTGATGCCTCATTAAGACCCTCCCATGCCTCATCAATGACTTCCATGCCTCATAAATTCCCCTCTATCCCAAATATTTATGAGGTATATTTATATAATTTAATTACGTAATTGAATTAATTCTTAGCCACACATCTCCATCTTGAGAGGGACGGTTCAGGTTGATTCTAAACCATTCCAAAAATCAATAAATAAGAGGCCTTGCCTATTCATTTTTATGATATTTTAGGCCAAAATTATAATTCTCAAATGCATTAAAAAATAATTTCATCTTAGTGTTATAATTATAAAATAGTGAGCCAAAGCCAAGCTAAGCCAAAGCCACACAAGGTGCCAAGGAGAGATGGAGGTAGCCACACTCCATTGATGCAGACTTAATGGGGGGAAAAAAAACAAAAAAAAAATAATTTTTTAGAATCTATGGAAGGTGAAATAATTTTTTTTTAGCATTTTAGTTGTGCTTTCTATTTTGTTTTGGTAACTAAGCTCCCCCTAGTGACTAGGCCTAGAGATGTTATGCTAGTTAAAGTGTTTTTATCAATTTGTTTTCATTTTGGAACTAACACGATACTAACCATGCTATCTTGAGTAAAATTCTTAGTCTACATAATTACATTCCTGGTGGGACTATCTTCATGAGTTTTCAACCCATGAATTTCTTTGTATTCATAGTTCTAATTCTTTTTTTGTTGTTTTTGCTTTGCTAGAGTAAAAATAACCCATAAAGAATTGAAAAACAATTATTTAATAAATAGTTGTTTATAATTTTTTTTAGGGACATGTATAAATATGTTATTTATATTATAGGAAATTGTCAAAAAATATATCTTTATACTTTATAAGTTATGACTGTTTTAGTGACTATCACTTTCTATTTTTTTTGTTTCTGGTAAAAATGGTTAGAACAGAGTTGATAATTTTTTTTATATTAAATTTTTGGACATAAATTTTTTCATATAAGTGAGACTTAGAGTTTTTTACAACTTATAAAAAATTTGTGGCAAACCAATCTATATTTTAAAAGTTGTTTCAAAAATATTAACATCATGTTTTTATGTTTTATGTGCAAGCTTTTATGTGTTGTGTTATGTTTTATTTTTAACATTCTAATTTGTTATTTTCATGTGATCATATGTTTAATATTAATTTTTAAAATATTTTATTGATATTTTTTCTAACCAATTATAATATAATGTGTTTTCTTTCTTGATATTTAGCCTTTGTGTTGATAGATTTTTCCCTTCAAGGTTACCTCATTTGATAAATGTGCTTCAAAGCTAAACAAAGTGACAACCTTTTTATTACAGGATATACCAAAAAAAGTGAAAAAAAAAATTAAATTAATATTTTCACACTTCATTTGGATGTCCAAAATTAATTATAATCCTTCATTTTGTTGTTTAAAAAAAATCTTTAGGGTGATTTATTAGTTAAGTTTCATGATTATCTTTCAAAGTTCACAAGTCAAAGGGCCAAAAATAACATCACCAAAATTTGGTTTTAGTGCTTAAAATTGAACCCATTTTTCCATGTTTTATATTGAATAGTTTTTTAAATATAATTTGATTGGTAAAAATAAATATGTTGTGTGTATACTCTCCCATCCATCCCCTTTAGGGAAATTTTGGGATCAAAATTATCATCTTTATTGCAAATTGCCTTAGTCAAAGGCATGAAAGAGACATTGTTAAATCTCTCCTAAATGAGATGAATGGATTGAGTGACCTATACACAACCTCTAAATCTCTTTCACTTAGTCATTTATTTCATTGCATCTTGGCTTATGAGGGGGACTTCATTACCTCCCACAAGTTCTTTAGGGAAGCTTTGACATGGGGTTTCATCTCTTGGCACTGAATTCACCCACTCCCATTAGTATCATAGGTTTTAGTGGTTATACCACCTTCTAATGTTAGATTTTCACATAGGACATATATGTAATTTGTACATCACACTACACTGACCAAGCAATGGATGTAATGGTTGTAAGCAGGACAAGACCTTTTTACAACAAGCTAAGTGCCAAAAACACCCAATTACATGATTTTATTTTGCATCATGGTGTAAACTTCATTGTGTAATTGATTCCCCTAGAAAATTTTGAAAACTTTTAGTTTTTAGCAAAATCCGCATTTGTCATAGAAGTGTTGTTGGTGCAAGGTGCACCTCAAGGTCCATGTCATAATACTATCATTTGAGAGAAGGAGGGGTGTAAAAACCCTACTATATAATGCTCATTTATTTTTGTATGAATACTTAAAATCCTCTCAAATTATGTATGTTGATGGATTCCAACAATACTAACCAACCTTGTCAGTTTAGGATTTAAAGAGTGATTAATTAGTTGGTTTTGTCTTAGATTAAAGTCTTGTTTGGAGTCAAAACTTGGTGTGAAAAAATTATATAAACCAAAAAAAATAGTCCTCATTTTCCTTTTAAAAAATATGCATTATTATACCCATGTGAATAATCAATTTTTCATGTTCAAAGTTCATCAAAACTTAGAGTCATATCAGCCACTTTGGTATAGCTATGCTGCCTAATTGAGTCTACTACCCAATTGAGTCTAGACCTTTACCAAAGTTTGTTTAAAGTATTTCATTTATAATTCACATTCAAATTTTAACCTTACTAAGTTTTAAGGCTTTATGTGTCAAGTGTATTTTCCATTTTCATGTTAAACTTGTTTTAATTTAGGTTCAAATTTCCATTTAAATTGAAGGTTGTTTAAGATGCATAATTATTATCACCACTTGATAGGCTTAAGTCATTTTGTGCTAAACACTTACACTTTGAGTTTATGCACCAAACATTTCTGTGTTTCCATCCCATTTTACCTTAGATCATTTAAATACGTACTTTTTTACCTTAGAGATATTGTCAAAACTTTAAAGGTATGTATGTCATTTGAGTTAAGAAAGGTAGTGTTACGCTGTAAAATTTGTGAGAAACCATCTTTTCCTTAGGGAGTTTTTGAAACAAACATTTTATCATGTCTTCTGAGTAGTATATCATTGTTATTCTACCCAAAACATTTCAAACATTATTTCATAAAGCAAATTTGTTTACATTTTCAAGCCGATCTACGTATATCTTTATGAATTTTTATCTAGCATAGTTACATCATTCACATTTGTCTAGCCTATTTATCAAATGAACCAAGTTTTATACCATTATTTTCAAGAAAAAAAAATTATCTTTAAAGTGCCTTTTGTTTCATATGTTATACCTATTTGATTGAGTTCATGACCAAGAGTCAAATTCCTAGTTTTTACTAGAAGTGTTTCAAATATGTTAGATTAAAACCTCACCTATTTCAAAGTCTAGATTTTGATTTCATTTGGCCAAGATTCCTAACACATGCATTATTTGAGCCTAGATTTTGATGCTGATTTTGGCCAAAAGACATAGCAACTATTTATTTCCTATATTAGATTGATTTGAAACACTTTAACCTTAGAGTTTGACATTTAGATTTTTAATCTATTTACTTAATCTTTTTTTATAAGATGTGTAACATTAGATACTTAATGTTAGCTTGTTTTATCACAAATAATTGCATAAATATTTCCATCCTTTTGATGAATCTCAACTAAGTTTGAACATCATCTTTTATACACTATCTATTTAGATTTTGTAGAACTCTTTTCCCTTTCTATTGTGAAACATTCACTATGGATACTAACATGTATTCCTACACTCGTAGTGGACTCATGTACAATCCATGAATTAGTAATGTAGTTACACAAGAATAAATGGTGCAAGACCCCTAGCTAGATAATATTACTTATGATATGGATCCTTATCCCTCTTATAATACTCAAATAGAGGCACAAATCAAGATCTATTGGCTAACTATTTGGTTAATATGCTACCATATTCATAATATGACCAAGAGCAATCTACACAATACCTAGTTATGATGCCCATATCAAGAGAACCAATTCATCAATAGTCCTACTCTACTAATATGCCTTCCACATATGATCCATTTTTTTTAGCATCATTTATTAGAGAACAAAGATGATATTTTGGTTAGAGCCATAGAAGTAGGGGCTAAGTTTCCAATGAACTTCCTTCATTAAAGTTTATCAAGCCTAGTAAGAATGCCTCACAATATATTGTATAGTAAATAGGCTTCTTTTATTAAGCCTTTAAATATTGTCCAAATAATGTATCAGGATCTTAATATGCCTAACAAAGGAAATAACCTCATGGAAGACCAGTTTAACCAAATATAGGAAACATATCAAACCTACCTAAATATAACATATAATATAAATCAGATGACCATGGTGAGTAAACCTCTTATTGACTTAATTCCTTCAATAAGAGTTTTTATAGAGTTAACTAGTTAACACAATTAAAGTTTAGACCCATTCATGCAAAACACTTTGGTAGGCAACCTGTTACATACACCAATTATTGAATAAGTGTCTTGTGCTTATACATAGAATAATAAACTAAACATAGTGGATAATGTGAAAAAAACATCCAATATAAATTAAAGTGGTACTAATACACAAATAACTAGTCAATAACATGTGTCTTTAGTTAATACCATGAGTGGATCGACAAACCTAGGAATGGGAGATTTTTCACCCCAATCTCAATCAACTACTTCATCAAGTGTACAACTAACAAGATCAGGTAGTCAACCAACAACCAATGTTGTGCCTTAACAATAAAAGTTTGATATTGTGGAACAACTATAAAATACACCATCCTAGATCTCTATTTTAGATTTTTTGTGAACTTTGACAATCCACAAGAAAATTTTGAATGAATTTTTAACCCAATCCACTATTTTCAGTGACATATCACCTGATAAATTTCAAGATTTGGTTGGACACCTAGCTCTAGCCCAACAAATCACATTCAACTAAAGTTATATGTCTTCCCTTGGCCCAATCCATAATAATCCATTATACATAGAAGTTTATATAAAAAGGCACAAAGTGAAACATGTCCTTATAGACAATGGATCATGCCTCAACATAGTGTCTCTAAAGCTCATCACGATTCTTGGGTACAAAATGGTAGATCTCTGAGTAGAAATGATAACTATCAAATCCTATGATAATTAGGAGACAGAATCATAAGGCACCATTAGCCTACTAATTATCATTGGGACTTTGACCCATGATAAACTTTACCATGTGCTTGATCTTGAGTTGTCATATAATATGCTTTTAGTTAGACCTTGGTTACATGAGATTCATGGAGTCCCATCAACACTACACCAATGTATCAAATTCTCCCACTTAGGGATAGAGGTGAATATTCTAGGAGATTTTCACCCATATAAAAATTATAAACATCTCAAGGCTGAGTTTCAAAGTTATAATTACTAATATGACATGAATCTAATTTCTAATCAAGATAAAGAAAAAGCCATACTTATTGATCCTCTAAAGGATAATTACATAGATCATAATACCCTAGATTCCCTTTCCCATATACCACCTTCTCAAGCTTCCAATCATTTTACCATGTTAGATAATGGACCAAAGGAGTATGTGACCCATGATACATTTCATATTTACAATATTCCTTAGAATCTTAAGACCTTTATAAGACCTAAAGTCACCCCATAGATGCATTAGTAATGCAAAGTTAAAAATAAAATTCATAATTCAGGACTAGTCATGTTCATAATAGCATCTAGACAAGAATAAGACCCTCTTAAAGGAGATGAATAATGGTTATATAATAACAAATTGGATGATTGTTACAAGAGCAACAAGTATCCTATTCCACATAGGATCATGAAACATCAATATTATGAAGGAATAAGCCTTAGACCAAATCAACAAGGAATGAAAGAGCCAATTTCCATGACTAAGGACAAAAGACCTTATGGACTTGGATTTAAAACACCTAGGGGTGACCCCACATATCTTATTTGAGTTCCATAATTGGTGGCAAGTGATTATGATGCTGAAAGTGTAGTAAAGTCCAATATAGTCTTATCTTCGATGACCTAGTCGAGACTAACCTAATTGATAACAATGTCATATGTACCCTTATCCCAATCATTCATAATAACCCATTTCCATTATATTATCCCTAATTAATAGATTAGGAACAAAAAGAATACATCTTACCAATTGATGAGTTTTATAATGATGAGGCATTCTATGATTTTTTAGGCCTTAGAGACAACATTCTATTGGGAGGTCATAAATCAGGATTCTCAATCACATTAGATTCTAAAGCCTATTTTGGAGAGCGAGTGAACTCCTTTAGCCAAAAATAAATAAATAAAATATTGAGGTTCTAAAGTGAAAAACTCTTTGAGGTGATTTTTGACTAGGGAAAATGTAAAGATAAAGGCCAATATAGTGGTGAAAACCTATTCTAGGCAACATTAAATAGGGGTGTTCATTCTTCTTCAAATTTAGACCAGGAAACCACCAATGATGAACTTGCCTATGGATCTGAGTTTAGTTTTTAAAAACAAGTGTTTGATCAAATTATTAAATAATTTCTAACTATTTTTGTCACATGTCTATCTCTCCCATTGGGGGACTCAGATTCATCATGCCTAGGAGAAGTTGAAGAACAAGTCCTAACAGAGGACCCTGATATAGTCCAATAGTTAAAGTCTTTGCCTATTATCCTAAAAGATATTAAAATATATAATAAAAGTAAACATAGATACTCCATTAGACCCAAAATGAATAAAATTAGGCACATCCCTCATTGAGGAGGAATGTGAAGTCTTTATAGCTCTATTAAGAGAATTTGTAGATATATTTGCACGGGTATATTCTGATATGCCAGGTTTGGACCCCACCTTGGTTTTACATCACCTTGTGGTAAATCCTAATGCCAAAATAAATAATCAAAAGTTACACAAGATGCATCATTGCATTGCTATATTAGTAAAGAAAGAGTTAGAAAAACTCTTAGAAGCAGGATGTATTCACTCCATTGACTACTCAAAATGGATATCTAATGTTGTGCCTATTAGAAAAAAGCCTAAAGAAATTAGAATCTATACTAATTTTTGAGACATAAATAAATATTTCCCTAAAGATGGCTTTCTATTTCCTAATATTGGCATGATTGTTGACTCGATGGTGGGTTATGAGATGCTTTTACTCATGGGTGGCTTTTCAAGATATAACCAAATAAGAATAGCACCAAAAGATCAAAAAAAGATAAAATTCACCACTCCGTGGGGAAATTTATGTTATTAGGTAATGTAATTTGGTCTTAAGAATGAAGGAGCTACATATCAAAGATATATGACCATCATATTCCATGATATGATGTATGATATTATTGAAGACTACATCAATGACATACTAGGCAAATAAAAAACTAAGGTTGACCTTTCAATAGTTCTACATAAAATATTTGAAAGAATACGTAAGTATCAAGTCTAAATTTATAAAAATAAATGTGTATATGGAGTAACATCAGACAAATTACTTTGCTTCATCATGTCTCATAGAGGCATTAAATTCAAACTAACTAAAGTCCAAGCTATAATAGAGATGCTACCACCAACCAATATAAAGTAGCTCTATAGTTTATAGGGAAATATCCAGTCAATCTGATGCTTCGTATCTCAATTATCAAATAGGTGTCATCCATTTACACATATTTTTAGTAAGTGAGTTACATTCCATTGGGATAATCACTGCCAAACAAATATTCAATAGCTAAAAGATTACCTAGAAAATATGCCTATTTTGTTACCCCTTATGCTAGGAAAACCATTTTTATTGCACCTATCATCCATAGATAGTGCCTTGGAGGCACTTCTAGCTCAAAATAATGACAATAGAAAATATAATTTTGTGTACTACTTAAGTTTTACATTGGTCACGTATGAACACAACTATACACCTATTGAAAAATCATGTCTAGCCATGGTCTTCATAGCTCAACAATTATGACACTACATGTTGAAAAATAAGACCATGGTCATTTCAAAAGTAGATCTGCTCGAGTATCTACTATCTAAAATATATTTTCAAAGTATAATGTCTAAGTGGATCATGATTCTTAGTGAGTTTGACATAGAGTATGTCAATCACAAGGCAATCAAGAGATAAGTCCTTATAGATCAACTTGATAAAGTACCCCTTATAGATGTAGAGCCACTTACATTCCAATTTCTAGATGAATCCATAATTACCATCATATACATACCCCTTAAAAATTAGTATTGGAAGATATATTTTTATGGCTCATCTACTACACGTGGATTGGGTTCATGGCTTTTATTTATTACACCACAGCGGGATCTAATTCCTAAGTCTTTTAGAATCAATTTTCCTTGTAAAAATAACATGGCTGAGTATGAAGCACTAGTTTTAGGACTTCAATAGTCAATATAATAAAACATATCTCATCTCAAGGTTTATGGTGATTCTCAGTTAATCATCAATTAGGTCACATACCATTTCCAAACTAAAGATGACAAGTTAGTTCCTTACAAAGCTATAGTTGATACTCTACAATAGCAAATTGTAGATATCCAATTTGAGCATATACCAAGGTCTAGTAATATAACTAAATATGTTATGGCTACTATCATCTATTTCATTTTACAAATAGATAAAGGTAGAGAGTATTAGTTCCTCATTGAGAATTTGGTTATACCAACTCATGAACCTTCAATTATGGTAATGATTTGTGATATTATTGGTCCTAATTCTATTTGGTATTTAGAACTTTATAACTATATTCATGACCAATTTATACCACTTGACCTATCCCAAAAACAAACCAAAGCCTTTATACATCACTCCACTCATTATACTCTACTTTTATTAACCCTTTACCACCATAGTTTTGATGGAACTCTGCTTCATTATTTAAATCTAGTAGAATCTACAATAGTATTATGAGAATTTCATGAAGGGGTATGTTTATCCAACTCTATTGGGGTCATCCTATCCAAATATCTCTTGTGTACTAGTTATTACTGGCCCAAAATGGATGCAAATATAGTTGCATATGTAAATAAGTATAACAAATTTCAATGACATGCTAATCTAATTCATGCCCTAGCAAAGACTTTGAAACCAATGTTGACACCATGGACATTTTATATATGGGTACTTGAACTCATTAGGAAAATAAATCCTATATCTTCAGATTGAAATAAACATATCCTTACCACCATCGAATATTTCATTAAGTGGGTTGAATTTATACCCCTCACTTATGTGACTAGAAAATAAATTTCCAAGTTCATCTTCAACCATCTCATTTTCCACTATAGTATCCTCTCCAACATTATATTTTATAATGGAGGATCATTCAATAACAAGGATGTCGACAAGTTATATGCTAAATATAAGATCACATAATATTTTTCTATAGCATATTACCCTAAAGGTAATGGCCAAGTCAAAGCATAAAATAAAACCATTGTTAATATCTCAAAAATATTATTAATGATGTCAATTGTGATTAGCACATTCAGTATTCCATGTCCTTTAGGCATACCATACCAATCACTATACCCCCATAGGAGCCACTCCATATTCACTTGTTTATAGTATAGAAGCCATCCTTCCCATTGAGGTTGAGTTTCCTCCACTAAACATATCTTTCAATCATGCCCTAGATGATCATGACTATTGAGTAGATCACCTATAAGAGCTATACCTACTTGATGAAAAATGCACAACTACACTCAATAATCTTTTGGAATATCAAAAATAACTCAAAGGCCTCTATAATTGGCATGTCAAGCATAGAATATTTGGACTTGGTGACCTTGTTCTTAAATAAAACCAAAATAATACCATTGTCAAGAAGAAACATAAAGGTAAATTCAAACCAACCCTATCTACATTTCATCATTACTATAGATTATGGATCAAGAGCATATAGGCTTGCCACACCAGCTAGAGATGAACTTCATGAGTTGATGAATATTATTCACCTCAAGTAGTACTATGCTTGAGCACTATGGTGTATTGTCTATAAGGACCATTTTAGTTGTACCACTTTATCACTATTATTATTTGTGATAATGTCAATCATATCATTCCTCTTAAGCCTATTATTTATCTATTTTACCATTCTATTCTATTGACCAAGCATATTTTGAATCCTATCTACCTATCCCATTTGACCTTAATTTTGCCCTTAGTTGTACCTTTTTAACACCAATGAGTCTGATCAATTTTAGTAGTTGTTTCAAAAATTCTAGACAGAGACTATATTTTAGAGTAGTATGATATAAGTTTGGTAGTTTCATCTATTATTTATTGTTATTTTCTTATCACCAACCTTGATACTAATTATAACCACCTATGGGAAGATTAGTACCATTGATCTAGGCCATTGTGTCCTAGTTATAACAACCTATGGGGAAACTAGGGGTAACATTTATTTATGGAGTCTTAACATACCAAATTGCTATTTCTTATGTCATATTATGCCTTTATATCTACTGTGCCTATTTTTTTTGAATTGACTACTACACTTGTCATATTCATACACTATAGGGTAGAACTATAGTGACTTGAGGTCCTACTCTAGGACTATGTAGGCAACACTCGATACTTGTTGAGGTCAACCTAGTAACCCTTTCCACCATGCTCTCACCATTTTCTAAGAAACCTAAGCCATTCTTTCACCATTTTGTGAGTAACCTAAGCCATGATCTTGCCATTTTGTGAGAAACCTAAGTAAATCTCTCACCATTTTTTGAGTTTGCACCATTTATTATCTTTTCATTCTTGATCGAGTTGAGATACTCTAAAAATTCCAAAAAAGTATTTG
Organism: Torreya grandis; assembly: GCA_037957365.1. Classification (NCBI taxonomy): domain Eukaryota; kingdom Viridiplantae; phylum Streptophyta; class Pinopsida; order Cupressales; family Taxaceae; genus Torreya; species Torreya grandis. Next base: position 3,754,479 of record JARHVA010000829.1, read on the forward strand.
TAAAACCATTAGAAAAAACCAAAAACCTTGACAACTTCTTTGCCTTAAGGATTATGGGAAACCTTACTAAGTTGGAATGAAATCATTTATCCCTAAGTTTTCTCATCCTTTTTGACCTTTTATCCCATGCACTTTCCATTTTTTAAGACCATTCCTATTCTTCTATTACATTCATTATGTGTTTTCATCAATTATCATTTTATTCCCATTTGCTAGGAGAACTACATTTGGCTTGAAGTTTTTTTTTGGATATTATGTCCATGGAACTATGTAGGTAGCATCCACTTGCCTAGTACATATGGAGATAACTCAACCACCCCCTTCTTTTTATTCTATTCCCCCATTCTGTTAGTTTGTTATGTTGTCACCTATTTTCTAGGGGCAATGTTTGTATGGCTTAAATCAAATTATATGTGTCTTTGTTAGTTTATTTTTTTGTGTAACTTTTTGTTTCCTTTATGTACTATTGCCTTGATTCAGTCTATGTGCATTCATTGGGTGATTCCTTTCCTATACTTACACCTAAATTCATTCATATGTATACATCTACATTAGCATCATGGTTTCTATCATTCATGCATTGTTTTCTATTGAGTATTGGATTATGGGAGTCAGTCCTTATGAATATTTTGTCTAAGTCCTCATGATGTTATACCATGATTCCTACCAAAACATAATACAATAAACCTTATCTTTAGGAAGTCTATTCATCAATGGAAACGTCGACATCTCTTCAGCACCAACATCTCGATTCAATCCCAATCATATCCTAAACAATGTACTTAACCATGAAAGAATGTAAACCTTTGTTAGTTTACATAAGCATCTCCATACTAAAAGATTATCCTAATTCATATTTATCCTCTATATAAAATTATCATCATCATTAGCTGATCAATCATGATTTCCATAATCAGGGTCCAATGATTATAACTGCCTATGGGCAAATCATTGCACACCATCCCACCTGCATTTCTCAATGATTATAACCACCTTTGGAAAAATCATTGTGGTGTCACCTATTTAATTTTTATACCCATACAAGGGCATTTTTATATCTTTTTTGTCTATCGTAATAGGATAGATTCATCTTCTTAATTATTATAACTGCCTTTAGGCAAATCATTGTGTTATCATACCACATTGCCACTATCAGGGTATAGTGCTTATAACCACCTTTGGGAAAACCATTATACACCATCCAAATTTCATTATTATTTATTTTGACCACTTTTTCAATCTCATTGTGTTCTCACCCCATAATTTTGCTTTCTTTAATCCCCTTGTTTCACTTCTTTCTTTTTCAAGGGACCGTTTGCCAACCTACTTGTGTCAACCATTCCCTCGAGGGGACATCATATAATTAGTTCAACATCATTAAATTTGTAGGCATACATGACCCTTTAATTTTTTGAGAATATGTTACTATACCTATAGCTTTCAAGACCTTCCCAAATAGGGGCAAACTACAAACACCTAAAACTGGCCATCGATAACCTTTAACCAAGCTTTTGACCAATTTCCACCAAAATGCACAATTTGGCCTAAAAAGTCTAAAACACATTAAAATCTTTGAAATTTATATATTCAAGTGCTGATTTTGGCCAAACTATCATTAATTAGGGCAATGTAATTTATGGGCCAGCTAACTTTGATAAGATCATTTTGAGTAAAAATCACATTTTTACACCTAGGTGCTATGGATTGCTCTTTTCTATCAAATATATTACACAAAATATTTGACATTTTTATTTTGTGTTTGAAAAATCCTAACTTATATAATGTATCTATTGCATCTAACATCAACTTCTAATTCTAATCTAGTCAAATTTTATGCCAATAACGGGACATTTTGACCAATTTGAGTAATTTGTGCATAAGGAGCTAAGGTTTGCATCAAAGTGCTTAATCATTTTTAAGGATAATTAAAAAAATTAAGATATTAAGTTAATTTTACATGGAACTTGTTGAAAATATTTTTATTTTAAAATGATTGTGAATATCTACATCATTAGGTGACATAATTTCTTGGAAGGCATCGACAAGCCATAAATGCATAAAATATCAAGATTAAGCCACATCATGCCTCATTAAGACCCTCCCATGACTCATCAATGCCTCCCATGTATCATAAATTCCCATATATCCAAAATATTTATTGGTGATATTTATGTAATTTAATTACATAATTGAATTAATCCTTAGCCAAACATCTCCATCTTGAGATGGATGGTTTAGGTTGATTCTAAACCACTCCAAAAATCTATAAATATGAGGCCTTACCTACCGATTTTCAAGATATTTTATGCCAAAATTATAATTCCCAAATGCATTAAAAATTCATTGCATTTTAGTTTTATAATGCCAAAATATTGAGGCAAAGCAAAGGTAAGCTAAAGCCACATAAGGTGCTAAGGAGAGATGGAAGTAGCCACACTCCATTAATGTAGAATTCATGAGCAAAAAACCAAGAAAGCCACCAAAAAAATAATTTTTGATTATCCAATGAAGGTGAAATAAGGTTTCTTTTGAATTTTAGTTGTGCTTTCTATTTTGTTTTGTTAACTAAGCTCCCCCTAGTGACTAGGCCTAGAAATGTTATGGTAGTTACTATGTTTTTATCAGTTTATTTTCATTTTGGAACTAACACAATACTAAGAATCCTCTATTGAGTCAAATTATTTTTATACACTTATAAATTATGTTATGGGACTAATATATCCTAGTCAACTTAGTCTAGGACCTAACTACTTTATTTATTAAAGAATTGGGTTCACTAGGCTAACTCTATGAACTAAAACATTAGAAGGGTTTACGGTTATATCTATCTATATAAACACATAATTTATACCATTTTAATTAGAGAGAGATATATATAATCATTCATTTGTGCTTCTTTACAATTTTCTCTTTCACCATTCTACTTGATGAGTCATTACTCAAGGTTTACAATTAGAGAAAACATCTTGTCTTATGTAAATGTCTTGGATGCATAGTAGAAGTATTATAGCCTAGATATGACATATCTTTATGATTCTTATGAATAATAACAACCTCTTTAAAATAACCATTTTCCAATGGAGAGATTGAGACTTATCATGTTCATCTTCAAGGTAAGTATTTATATCTTTTAATCCTCTATTTTGGTATATATAAGTAACATAAGTAATGGTTTTTGAATGCATTTCTCTCTCCATGCATTAGGATTACATTTATATTTAATTGATTATATTGATTATTTTCATGTTTAATTTTATGTTTATTATTTCCATTTGTGTCACATGTTTTGGTGAGCACTAACTTAGATTTACTTTACTTAATTATTTACTTTGATAGAAACCATAGGGCCTAGATAAGGTTATTGTGTGGAATTGGTTAACTAGAGGATTTTTAACCCTCTATAATGATATTATGTGGTAAGAGACCCATTTTTTAAGTCTAGTGTATTTATATTGATCGTGACCTTGATTGTCTCAATGGAACAAGTGGAAAGGCTAGTGTGATTCATCTTCTTCAAGCTAGAATTGATTTCTAGACCAGCTTCACTTTCCCTTATCATACAAAGAGGGATTAAAGTTTTAAAAAAATAGTAATTCCAAAATACATTGTAGGTTCCCTTATTCTAGTGACAATTTTTGTTCAATCCAACATCCTATTTCAAATTTCTCACGAGATTGAGTATTTTTGAAGAGAATAATGATGGAATTTCATCCTCTATTTTAGGATTAGTGTGATATCAACTCATGGCATGGTTATAAGTATTTGATTTCATAATGGATCCTACAAATAATAATCTCCAAGAGATGTATTTCTACCACTGAGGGTTTAATTTTGATTGATATGAGTTAATGAGATAATCACTTGAGTCTATTACTAATGTTCATACACTTATATTTAGAATTTTTTAAATGAAATGGATGGATATTTCAATATCTAATATAAACATAAAAAGAGGGAAGAGTAAGGTATGAAATAATTTTTCCTAATAAAGATGTTATTAATGCTTCAAAAATCAAGTTAAGTGTTTTTGACATAGTTATACCACTATGTGTTGAGTCTCACCAAAGGTTTTTAATCCAATACTACACAATGGGAAGAGTCTAGGGAATTATTGAATAATGCTTAACTTATGAACCCTCACTAAATACCAATACTATAAATATATAGTAAATAACACATAAAATTACAATATAACTTATATGCTAACACATAGGTTATGAGTATTGTAAATAAAATGAAAGGAATTCACAAATAAGTTATGGTAAGAAATCACATCATAACCATTGCATTCATAAAATGATAGATCCTTAAAATAATTATATGAGCACTAAAACTCATTTTTAACTAAAATTAGAGATACTTTGATAAACATAATATGTGTTACATAAAATATTAAACTATATTCATTAAAAAAAAAGTTATATTATAAGGTATCGATCATGGACAACTTTTTACAATTCAAAAGGGTGAAGGAAATCATATGTGAGATAATAACTTGATTCTGAGAACACTTTTGAGATAAAAAATTATCAACCTAAAAAATACAATGTAGTTACATATTTTTAGATAAGTATGAAATTCACCCCCAAGTAATATGAGACTCCTATCCCAGGCCATGATGGCTGATCCTAGTAGTTACAACTACATAATTCAAAAAAAGAGAAAATCTCCTCTTGCCTCAAAAAACTCTATAGGGGACCACTCAATTGATAAGTAGAGGTGGAATAGATGAGATAGATCCTAACGAATTTGAGTTTACTTTTTTGGCCTATAGTGTATCTACCATGAGGTTGAACTCCTACACCATCTTGGTGAGGTTCATTGGAGGCTTCCTGAATATAATCTCTACCTAGGCCATGATTCTTTGGTATACACAAAGGGAAGCCTTCATAGACACCTAGACTCTATACACCTATATGATGCTCATTTTGGATTGGGTCAAAAGATAAAGAGTCACTTGAGATACCTATTTGTTTACTTGGCCACTTTTCTCCTCATAACCTTGTCAAACTGACCCAAGTGGGCTCCAAATTCACCCATGCCTAGAAAAGTGTCATCTAGATGGAACAACACTAATACATTAGATTCAAAGAAATAAGCCAATATCTTCTTCCTAACATCTTCTATGGTTTCCATTACAATTTGGGATAAATCAAACCAATCCTTTACTATAATCTTCATGCTCCTAACATGGGTCTGATATAAGCCCAATTTTGAAGTGGGAATTAATTTTATCTTTAGGAACATGCCCTTATTAATCATAATCAGCAAATTCCTACTCCTCCCATTAATAACAATGATCTTCTCCACATAGGTTTTGTTCTAATAGATGAGCATTTAGGTCTCCACGATAGTCCCTACCACCTTTCTCATAGTTGAGAAAAGTTGTAGTAGGACATCCTTGACCTACCCAATTAGTCTAGTGGGGAAGGATCTCTTTACTTATGCCTTGAGAATTTGGACCTAACTCTACATGACTTAAACTAGTCATGGGTTACTTGAAGAATTTAGAGTGGGTGCTTTACTATAGTTTATTCTCCCATGAGAGTCCTCACCTTGGTGAGAGAGAACAAGTCATATTGTGTCTACCATGCCATAGGTTTTCCCTATTGTATGAATTTATGGGTGACAATCCTATCCATACTTTTTGCAGTGAATAAAAAATACCACTACATATTTGGGGCACCTTGCATCATCATATCTAGCACCTATGATATACAGACCATTCTATGGGATTTAAGAGGTGTTATTGGTGTGGTACATATGGTAGTAATAGGTGAAGGACATGGTGGAGGGGAGATAAAAGAAGTAGAGGGTGTGAATGATGAAATAAGTGGAGGAGGAGACATAAGGGTGTAAGGGGGATTTAGGAGGTGTTAGTGGTGTGGTAGATATGGTACTAATAGGTGAAGGACATGGTGGAGGGGAAATAAAAGAAGTAGAGGGTGTGAGTGATGAAATAAGTGGAGGAGGAGACATAAGGGTGTAAGGGGAAAAGATGAATGGAGAGGCCCAAGGGAACATTTTCACTTACCACCAACTCTAGGTCATTCCAACTTTGGGGGCAATGACTCTTGAGAGAGGGATATTCAATATAAGGAAAGAAATTAGATGGTTAAATCTGAATCCTTGGGTGCCTAGGATGATGGAAAAGGTGTGCCAAAGAATGATGAGAGGATCCACTTGGGTTAGTGCTATAAGATCCATAAAAACTAGTAGATGATGTAGAATTTGAGTAGTTGATACATGTATTGAAGGCCAATCATGAACTAGATTCTACTTTTTCCTTCATCTCTTGCCCAAGTTAGCTCCAAATAATGTTGTATAAGGAGGATAGGTAGAAAGGGTCGCAAGCATTAAATATGGTATTTTCTGAATCATTGGAAAAATCACCAAGATAGTCTCAACCACTTTAAATGTAAACATAGGTACACCCACTCCTAGGATAGTTGGGGTGATGTAGAATGTGGGGTACTCGTAGGCACACAAATCTAAAGAATGACTAGTGGGGGAATTGGAAAAGTTTCAAGTTGGTGAAAGTTATGTGGAGGATGGAAATAAAAAAGGTAGGATGTTAGGGATAGCTTAGGCCATGAGTGCTTGGGTGAAAAGTGAAGGGGGTGAAATAGGGAAGAGAGGTGGTACTAGATGAATCATATATGGAAGGGGAATAGAACTGAGTGGTGTTAAAAGGGGTAGTTTTAAAGTGGAAGGAGTGAGGGGAGGAAATTGAATTAGTGCCTATTATTGGTCCCTCTTTACACTCATTTCTAGGTTATTATTGATGTTGAACCTCATAATGTAGGTGGCTTGTGGTTGAGGTGCCTATTAAGGAGCTTCTTATGCTCGGGCCACTTTCTACTAATTCACACATGTCTAACTTGGTTAGGGTTTAGATGCCTGAGTTGGTGGATAATATGTAACCATGGCACAAAGATATATTTTTCATGAGGTATAAGGTGTTATAATCCCTTGTAGAATTATCCTAAAAATAATGTGGGAGTCAGGGTGACATCTCCTAAAGGACAAGCATATGTAGAGGTGGATAAAGATGGTCTGGTATAAATCTTCTTACTTTTATCCTTTCTATAGGGCTTAATCTACATGACCACATCCTAATCATATTCCACATTTAAATACAACTCATCAACATCCTATAGTTAGTGGCCATAATTGAGGTTAAGGTGAGCTAAGTAATTTTATTGATGAGCTTGGATCATGCCCTACGGGTCCCAATCTCATGGCTTAGTTATACCTAAGTCCAAAGAGTCCCAATTAGTCATAACATTCTATGTAAGATGGAAAGAATGGTTCATATGGTGCCTAATGATGATCAAAATAGGTAGGTATGCCTTTAATTGGGAACTAATATAATGCCTAAAATGCCCTCCACTAGTTGGTAAGCAATTTCCATCTCTAAAAGGTAGTATGAAATGTGATATATCAAGTGAAGGGAATACCTAACAATAACTATGATTTGAATAGTGGTATCCTTCAAGAAATACTAGTAGTTTTTGATGGGTGCTAGTGACTCTCTAGCTTGTTTTGATAAATGAGGCATAAGGGCCTCATTGATCATATTGTATACCACTAGGTAGAAATACTCATAGATATCCCAAATTTTATTCATTTATTGATGTACATATAAGTTGAAAAACACTATATGAACCATAGATCCTTAGGGAACCCATACAAAAAAGTAAATTGTTTGAAAGTGAGTGTCCCACAGATTGTATCTATAAGATAATTCATCATGTATAAGTTCCCACCTACCCATGCATATGTTATGGCCTGACCATGTTAAAATTGACCACTCCTCCTAGGTCAAGTTATTAAGAGCCATCTAGGATCATGTGAAGCAAGGGCACCCATAATATGTTGACATGTAGGAAATCTAAAGGCCCAAAACAATTAGTTCATCAGAATCATACCAATCTAGATCTCCTCCTTAAAGGTGTGGACTATGTATGAATTGACATAATACTTGTTCACCCACTTGGAATCTAGGTTCTCAGTCTAGTCCCTCAGGATGTTGTAGATTTGTAAAATGTTAGTCAAATTCTTCACCACTAATGAGTCATACAAATGGGTGAACTCTAGGATATTATAATAGGATTTGTAGGAAGTTCCAAGATGTTAGTAATCTAATGCTAAGAGTTGGATGAGAAGACCCAATCATGGGCACCATCTATAGGGGATCACTTAAGGCTTGGTCATATCCCTATGTAGGTGACACTTCTCATATGATTATAGGTGTCTTTAAATTTAGCTTGATCATCATCATTGATAACTGAATCCTTAGGGACATAGTTGATGGATTTGAATACTTAATTGTAATATTTGAATTGTGTCAAGACATATAGGAATATAGTATATTTGTATTTAGTTTTGGCCTTGGGGTTTGAAGATGAAGTGGCCATTAAATTAAGATGAAATTTAGTGGAAGGGATATAGGTAAAGGATAAGGTGTATAAGGCACTAGGTTGGAGTAGACAGTAAGGAGTATGAATTTAGGAGTTGGAATCTATAAGGACTAATAAGATTTACTCATAGTACTTATGGAAATCCACATTCATCACTTTGAAATAATGGAATTTGGTGGCTCACTCACAAATTTAAATTTGAATAGGTGGCTCAATAATCCACTTGATTTCCTAATCTATAGTTAACTTTGTAGCATATGATTACACATTTATTACTAGATCTAGTAAAGGAAATACAATGTTATAAATTATCAAATCGGGTTCTAATTTCCCACTTTATCAATGTCGATTATGTTGGTGGTACAAGCATGGGGTGTGAGGTTTGGAAGTGGTGAAAACATGGGGTATTAGGTTTGATACTACATGTAGGCAAGGTCACGTATCTTATTGAGTTGTTGATAGGGGTGTTGGTCCCATTAGTGTTTCCAAGTAGGGGGTCAAATATAGAGTGGTGTTTGGGTAGAGGAAAATGTATATCAAGACTTGTTTTCCACCAAGAAAAGTATGCCAACTATCAAAACTACCTAAAAAGGTGTAAATATTTGTTGAAGGATAGAAAACCACCAAAATTACTATAGATTTAGAAACTCTACCAAAGTTGAAAACCCTCATATCTGATTTGGTATGCCTTCCACAAAACATAAAAAGTACCCACCTAGTTTTTTGACAAACCTAAAAAACCTAGAAATTATTTTTCCTCAAAGTCACTAGATGTATAGATTTTAGAATTCAAAAAGGTCTTGAAACCTCCAAAATGGTTAAAACTAATTGTCATGAAACTAGGTCATGTATACAAATGAGTCTAGGGTCTTGACATTGTATTAATTGAATGGTGCTATCTATTTTTCACTTTGAGACTCTAGATATGTAGATTTGCATGAATTTTATAAAAACCCCACCAAACCCTAAAAAATAAAAATCAATGAAAAAACATTAAACAAGTTAGAATGATATATATCACAATATATTTTATGACATTTGGATACTAGAAAATATTTTATAACATGTCATAGTGGACCACATTTGAGGATTCATAACTGAATAAGACTGAATGCATGAAGGTGAATCGATATGGAGTAGTGAAATCATGAACATATTAGAGGAAGAAAGTTCAAAATGTGCAAAATCATATAAATACAATAAAATTCCTAGTTGGTTAGCCAAAAATACATAGGAAAGGTACATATATAGGTGAAAGATAGACATGTCCTTACATCCTCATGAATGTGGGATCATCTTCCCAATGACCTCTATTAAACACATAAGTAAGCTAACTAGACCATGTAAGTAAAACCACATGGTGGAAAAAATCCTACACCAACAATTTTTTTGGTAGTGTAGACTCAATTTAAAATTAAATCTAAATCCAAAGTAGTTTCAATGATATTATACCATATTAAGCATTACTAGAAACATATTTCAAGAAATAAAAGATTAACATTAATTTAGATGTCATTATATTAAGGATAGACGAGGTATAATATGGAAAGAAAAAAATATTTGTATCTAATGTATATAGTTTAGGTAGGAAGGTAACCATAAAAAAAGTGTCTTCACATTAAAAATAAGGTTTGGGAGTTGTGTCATACCTAGGACCATGCTACTGCAAATTGTCATTTACTGTAAGATTATGTGCTTTATCCAAAAAAATGTGTGTAGTGATTTTTTCAAATATACCATGCATGAAGATAATAATTTAAAGGTTTTATAGGATTTAAAAAATTATATCACCATAAATTTATTCATATTCACTTTGTAGCCACCACCATAACAAAATCCAAATACAGCCTCTGAAGGCAAAGAAAAATTCATAATAAGGAAGTTCAAAATTTCATCACCACAATAGAAACCAAGATTGGTTCCAACATAATTTCAACATTAGATATGTTGGGTTCCACCATCATATAAAAATAAACTAATATGGAAACCAACTTCATCATAGTACCAACCAGATTGGGTACACACACATTTATAGAGGAAATATGGTGGTTATCATAACCAATATTAAGGATAAGGGTTGTCACAAAGGAAATGAGGTTATCAAGGTTAGATAGGGAAGTAGATATCCATGACAACCTATCACTTTCTACTTTTGTGGTGATATGAGTGACATTACATATTGCATGTACTACATGATTTTGATGAAATAATCAATGGGGAACATATTGCATGTATTGCATGATTTTTGGGTAACATAACACTAGGGACTACCATGTGATAAAAAAGTAAAGGAAGGATAATACAATGTGCAATGTCAATATGATGAACACCCAACTAAAGGAGTAATGATTTATAGAGTTTTTTATATACACAATATTTTCACACTTTTATAGATTATTGATGCTTTATATCTTGCAAGAACTCATCGAGACTCATTCTCTCTAAGTGCATACCCTAAAGGGTGAACTAGGAAAGGGGTGGGTAGACCTCTGGTGATTCACATGATTGTTGTCCCTTGTTTCCATATTATTATAAATCCAACTAGTTATTAAAACCTTTTCCTAAGCTATTTCTCCTCCCTTGCATAGTATTTTAGAATTTTTCCTCTTTTTATCCTTCATTTCCTTGTTTAAAACCATTTTGACCTATTTAACATACTAGGTTGAGCTGGTTAACCTAGTATAATTTGTAGACCTTTTATCTCTTTTTGATTTTTAGCTTCCTGACTGACCTAACATAGACCTAGTGAGTTATCTTGAAAATGTGCCAAGTCAACTGGGTTGACCTAGAATAGTTGATGTTCTTGAATAATTATAGGGTAAGATGATCTTATAAATACAAGGTCATTTTGGCCATTATATATATATATATATTCAATCAAGAGTTATTATTCATTTTTTCTTCTTCACAATCTTCTCTTCCACTTTTCTACTTAAAGAGACTTAATTTAGGTTTCTTATTTTGGAGAATCTAGTATTGTCAATAGGTCTTAAATGTTTTGGCCTAAAAAATTGATCCTTACAAACCACAATAGCCTCTTGTGATGCCCCTTTGGCCAAGGGAGAGATTGTGTCTCAACAGATTCACATTTAGGTAAGTATATTCTAACTTTGTTCTCCTCTCTTTTAGTAGATAGAAGTAGCATAAGTATTGGCTTGAATAGTATTACTCTTCATATTCCATATATTAGGGTGTTACTCATACTTACTTTATTCGAATTTCCCTATACATGTTTTGATTTCTTTGATTTACTAACCCCCACTTTATGCCATAAGCTTTGGTATGCACTATATTAGATTTAGTTTTCTTATTATTAGATTAGGGAAATATTAAACCATAGGACTCTTTTAGGGTTGTTATATGATTGTGTTAGACTATAGGCTTTGGAACCCTATCTCACATGGTGTGTTATGATAAGTGATCCCCTGATCAGGTTTAGCAAATCCTCACATTGACCATGCTCTAGCTTAATAATCATATGCCCCCAATGAAAACTATAGGTGTGATCTATTTTATCTAATCTAGGATTGATTTATGGACATGATGCATTTACGATTGCATACATTTTGATGAACCTGATGTGAATCAAACCCTTACTATATTTCTTTCACTTATTTCATTTCTATTCATCATTATTTTTGTCATATCTTTACTATGTTAGATCAACCATGTCGACCCAATTTATTTATATCTATGTACAAGTTTACAGAAAAAGGTAACTGGTTTGACCAGCTTCACATAGCATAGGTTTTAGAACTTGAATAATTCTATTTAGGTAACTAGATCGACCAACTCAACCTAGTGTATTTTTTGATAGTTTTTTGACTTCTTGTTCAATCATCTAGGTTTACCAGGTTAACCTAATGCATTTTCAACACTTTTTCAATATGTTTTTGTATTTCTTGGTTGAACATCTTGACTTAATTTATAGGTTTTTGAAATTTTTATCTATGGTTATTGATCATAAATATTCTCTATTTTCATCTCTAAACCACTTAGGTGAGTTTCTACTTATCTGTATCTTTTTGTTTCTATAATTTCCTTTCATAGTTTGTAGTCTTTAAAACTACCCCTGTATAGTCAACTAGATCAACCTTGTGGACCTAGTTCTATGTTCTATGTTTTCTAAAATAACTAGGTCAACTTGATAGACCTAATTAATTTTTTAGACTTTGCTTCCATAGTACAAGTTTGACCCTATTTTGTATGATTGTCTATATATTTTCTCAGCTATACCTTGTTTCAAAGTTGTACTAAACCATATATCTTAATCACATTTTTTTTTCAATTATTTGCATGCTTATAATAGCTCACATAGTCTAATTAGGTGGTTTTAAATTAATCATTTAGTTGCACTATTTTTATTGTTTTACACACATGACCAAACCACATAAAAATCAATAAGAATTTAAACATTTGACTACTTAGGCCAACCTACTTGGATTTCATCACCAACAGGGAAGCTAACTTGATGCTTTAGTCAAGTATAAAACATGGTTAATGGTATATTTTAGCTAAGCACCCAACACCCTTATCACTATAGTGTGTGAAGTGATGGGGTAGGCCCTAATACCAATATTTTATCATTACCACTATAGTCCTTTTAATCCTAAACTTACCTAAAACTATACTTAGATTGATATTTAGTACCTTAATTTTAGCTAATCTCCCTTTACACGTAAAATCATTATTAATAATCTAATCAACATTCTAGGTTGACCAAGTAGCTATCTTTACTTTCAAGTTGTTTGATTTCTTTTTAATCAATTATGTGTGCAAAATATTGCATTAGTCAATGTTAGTGAGATATTTTGATTTGTGTGCATTAATTGAGTTGGTTAGCATCAATTCAATTGACTGTGTGTTTCTTTTTTGCACTTACTTTCTTAGATTAGCTACAAATCATATTATTTAATTTCCAAACTTTTTATAAATATTTTCCTCTTTCCTATTCATTATACTAGGTCAACCCAGTTAACCATGTACTTTTTCTAGCTTTTGTTCACTACACTATATCAACTTGGTTGACCTAGTATAGTCTAAAAGCCATGTTTCCTACACTAGGTCGATCTAGTCGACCTAGTTTTATTTCTTGATTTTCTTATTTTCCAATCTAATCTCCTATTTATTTAGTTTTGCATCTTGTTCATCTCTCTTTAGTTAGAATGAGGTCTCCTATTAGAATCTTTTTGGACAACCTAAATGCATTTATATACTATATGGGATGTTCATTCCTTCCTCTATTTTCTTCCCAGGATAACCATCACTCTTAGGGTACCTCTTCTCCTCCATATATGAAATATAACATGGTATAAATATCACCTCAAGATGAAGTTGATGGATCTAATCCTTTCCATACTTATCAAGACACTTCTCAAGTTCTCCAAACTAATGTGGGATTGATTGATACAAATATCTTTAATAATCCCACTAATAATCTTCCCCTAAACACTAATTTGGGGAGTGCTCCAACCAATACTAACTCACCTCCCAATACAAACCAATTCTTATCTCAAGCCATTCAAAAATGAACGTCATGAAAAACTCTAATACCAACCAAATGATGCAACTTAAACAACATTTAATCAATGTGGCTAATCAATCTCCAACTATTCATCCTCAAGATAATCCTAATTATATTCCTCCACCTCTTAGGGATGCCTCATGTAATGTTATTCCTCAACCCATAATGAATAACAAGATGCTTTAAACCATTCAAAATGAGCCTTTAGCTTCTTTCATTATATCCATTGATATTGATAACATAACTCCAACTATAAAATATGATGGGACTAAAGACCCTGCTTCATTTCTCAAAGCCTTTGTAACCTTTACAAATAATGGATCCAAACTAATACATTTGCCACAACTAAGATATTAGTTAAAAATTTTACTAGTGATGTATTATAATGGTATAATCAACTTCCTCAACATTATATTTTGCTACTTGAAGATTTGGTCAATCCTTTGGTTAAATATTTTCAACATAATGACCTTACTAAAAATTATCTTAGTCAATTCATAAATGATAAACAATCTCCTAATGAATCAACTCATGAATTTATTAGAAGATGGAAATCTTTATCTCATAAAGTTGATCATAATATGACTATGATAATTTATTCAAACTCTTTATAACCGCTCTGAATCCAACTCTTCAATACAAAGTTTAAAACTTTACTCCTCAAACTCTTAATGAATATCTTGATCAAGCTAAGTGTCAAAACATTCTTATGAAGAAATTCAAGCCCAATCATAAACTTAAAGGATCTTTTAAAACATCTAATGCTATCACTAGTAATAATTCCCAAACCAAGCCTAAAGTTGCCAAATTAAATATTCCTTTTCCATCTTATACTCCTTTTTTAGTTTAACAAATTCAACAATTTTTTATCACCCTCAAAACCTTTCATTTACCCCAATTCTCATCTTAAGTGGTATGATCCCAATCTATTCTACTAGTTCCATGCCAACATTGGGCATTATCATGAATCTTGTAGTGGGCTCACTAAGTGTGTCATTTTTTATATGCTTTGTGACTCATTCAACCATGAGGCTATGATCAAAATTCATTGTCAATAGTATGACACTGCATCTCAAAAATGACAAAAATTTAAAGCTTTTACTTTTAATAATCCAAAATCCTCTTCAAACATTAATCAATCAATTGTCAAGGATGTTTGTGCCATCATTGCTGATTATGACCTATATTATAACAAATATTAATATTTCAACACTACTAAAGTTAAATATCATCATAAACCATCCCATAAGGATCCTGTTACCAAGCATATTCATCTTTACCCTGCACTTTTGGCCTATCGGAATAGCATTCATATTGCTACTAGGGCAACTCCATTTTCATTAGTCTATGGTTTTGAGTGGTCCTTACATTATAATTTGAGATTCCCTCTCTATGTATATCTCTTAATTACATTATTCCTAATGAAGACTTATGTGAATGTCACCTTCATGCCCTTGATCTTCTTGATGAATTTTGTCTTTCTGTATTACAACATAACTGCCAACAAAAGGCTCACATTACTTGATAATATAACAAATATGTTAAAGTATACACTTTCAATATTAGTGATCATGTCCTTAAATTATATTACACCCATGATAAGGAATGTAAATATTCCCAAAAATTATGGGCCTATATTTAGTCAAAGATATTCTTGGTCCAATAACTTATCATTTTCAAACTAATGAGGGCCATGTTTTCAAAGAGCAAAACAACACTCAATTACTTCAAAAGTAATTTTCCTAAACATTTATTTCTTATTATGTTTTATATTTGTATCTATCTAACTATTTTTTATGTTACTTAAGCATGGGTATCTACCTCTACACTAGTTTCCTTCCTCTCAGAAACCTTTAGTCCTCCCTTTTGGTATTTTGGTTTCATGATGTACCATAGTCTTCCTTATTTTTTGTATTTTATCTTAATTTTTTCACCCCCTTGGGTTTTTATTTTATGAGCTAATTTTTAATACCATAGATAGGACCTAACATTCCTCACAAAACCACCATATTTTATCTATTTTCCTTCTCTTTTTACTACTTACCAATGTTATTTTGGCATCCTTTGGGTTCTTCTTTGTGAGGCGCTTTGTCAAAATGCTCCCTCACTTTTTGCTTATTATCAACCTCTTGGGTTTCTCTTTTATGATTTACCTTGTAATATTATGGATAGGACCTGACCCTTCTCATAAAATTACCATTATTTTCTTGTTCTTGATCCTTGTTCTCAAATGTTAGCTTTTTACTTTTTCTTCTAAATGAAAATTTCAAACAAACTATGTTAGCATATTTTCCTCCATTTCCCTCTTTCTCATTATAAGGAATCACACTTTATTGTCATTGTATCCCTCCTTCTTTTCCCTTTGTCACATTTTTTGCAATTTGAAGCAATTCAAATTATTCTGTGTCATTCCTCTTGATTTCTCCTTTCTCTCATCTCTGCATTGGATAAAACAAGGTCGAATTAAGATAACACTTTTATTTTACCTAGATTTATGAGACTCTTACACCCCATGCTCTTTGAAGTTTCTCTCTCTTAGTCACCTTGTCCCAGGTTTTAAAATAAAATTAATATTTACCACCCATTTTTGGTTTTCCAAATCTGTATGGAGGAGGAATAAAAAAGCCATCAAAATAAAGTTAAAATCCAAATCATTTGAAATAAATGACAATGATATATAAAAGGTAACATACAAATCTCAAAAGTCAAATTCACACCAAAAGTCATGATTAAAAGCACATCTCTTACCTCCAATAAAAGCTCAAAATCCACATTTAGCTTCACATAGAGCCAAAGTTCTTTGGGGTGAAGTAGGCTAGTAGATTAAAATAGGGGAATTCAAAAAACTCTATGGTGCTACCTAATTTGTCATGAAAGTACCCAATCTTTGTAGTCTACCAATGACTATATAAGGGGTCTTGAAGAGTGGGCAACACATCATGGGGAGGTAGGTCCATTTTAATTTTCATGCATATAACCTTCATGGAATGATCTATATACTCCATTTATTTACCCAAGACTTGTGTCATTAAGAGAAGTCCTTCATAGTTCTTAAGGTTAATAGTCCTCTTGTTTTGACAAAACTAATTTGAGTGTCTTAACTTTGATAAAGAGTTATCTCTACCTTGGTTTTTCCTTCATTATCCCCTCAACCCATTTCATTTTCCCCTCTTGATAGACAAATTGTGATTCCAAATCAGTTTTCCCTCTTCTCTAAATTCCTTCTTCTTCATCTCTTAAAAACATTTTAGCACTACTTTGTCTCATTTTTATCTATCCTTAGAGCAGAACAACATGTTTTAGTAACTTTAGATAATTTTATTTAGATTATTTTACATTTGCTAAACTTACTTTACCTTATTTTTACCATTTATCCTAATTATTTTGTCTTGTTTTTTTAAACAACTGAGTTCATACCCTTTTTCTGTTATTGAGTGAGATGTGGTTTGTTATTGCTCTCTTGATAATGCTATTTTCTATTTTATGCATTATTTTCCCATTAATTATTTAGATGTGGATTATTATTTCTCACTCATCAATGTTGTTTTACCATTTTGTCTTTGTAGTTAGTCTTTTTAACATTTATTTTATTTTATTTAACCATCTTGTTTGACATGTATTCTTGGTTTGATTTGGTGAGTTTGCCATTCTTACTCTATGATAACTTGTTTGAGTTTTTTGGTCTTTATCAGCCTTGGCTTTTTGGTTACTTGAGTTACTCTTGTTTTTTGAATTGATCATTTGGTCTAACATAGCACTTGTAACCCTAGCTTACCAAATTTCCCAAGTACATCCCATCCTCATACCACTAGATATCTTGAATTTTCTTTCATTTATTTATTTTAGCTATTTAGTTTTGTATTCTTGTGTTTGTCAAAATTAGTCTCTATACCCTACATAATCGAAACTAAAAACATAGTAGAAAACCATCCCATGATAAAAGGTAAGTTAAGGTATGTATTTCATTTAATTTTTAGATTAGTTTCCCTTTCATTCATAAAAATTAAATTATTTTATGTTTTTAAAATACTAGATTTTCTTTATAGCATCAACATTTTGTGTGTCATTATGTTCTTTCATGAAGCGCCATCCCATATTACACCTTAGTAACATGTGATGAGATTCAAGTGGGGCATATGTATACACATAATATTTTCACACTTTTATCAAATACTAATGCTTTACATCTTATAAGAACTTGTTGAGACTCAATCTCTCTGAGTGCATGCCCTAAGGGGTGCACAGGGAAAGGCATGGGCAGACCTTTGGTGCTTTTTAGGATTATTGTCCCTTTTTTACATATTATTACCAATCCAACTAGTTATTAAAACATTTTCCTAAGTTGTTTCTCCTCCCTTACATATTATTATTGTATTTTTCCTCTTTTTATCCTTCATGTTCTTACTTAGCACCCTTTTGATATATTCAACACACTAAGTTTACTTGGTTTACCTAGTATAGTTTTTGAGCCTTTTCTCCCTTTTTCTTTGTTAGCCTCTTGACTAACCAAGCATAGACCTAGTGAGTTAGCCTAAAAACATGCTAGGTCGACTGCGTTGACCTAGCATAGCCAAAATTCCTAAATAATTTTAGGGTAACATATTCCTATGAATATAAGGTCATTTTGGTCATATATATGAAATCAAGAGTTATTATTCATTAATGCTTCTTCACAATCTGATCTTTCACCATTCTACTTGAGGAGACTTAGTTTAGGTTTATTATTTTAGAGAATCTAATATTGTGGATAGGTCTTGGATGATTTGGCCTAAAAAAGTAATCCTTATTAACCACAAAAACCTCTTTCAAAGACCCTTTGGCTAAGGGGGAGATTGAGTCTCAATGGGTTCACATTTAGGTAAGTATATTATAACTTTGTTCTCCTCTCTTTTATTAGATAGAAGTAACATAAGTGTTGGCTCAAATAATATTTCTCTTCATATTCAATTTCTTAAGGTATTAATCATGATTACATTATTTTAAGTTCCCTATACATGTTTTGATTGCTTTGATTTACTAGCCCCCACTTTGTGCCACAGGCTTTGGTGTGCACTAGATTAAATTTACTTTTCTTGTTATTAGATTAGTGAAATATTAAATAATAGTACTCTTTTAGGGTTGTTATGAGATTGTGTCATACTATAGGTTTTGGAACCCTATCTCACATGGTGTGTTGTGAAAATTGATCCCCTGATCAGGTCTAGAAGATCCTCACATTGGTCATGCTCCTACTTAACAATTATATGCCCCCAATCCGAAGTGTAGGTGTGCTCTATCCCATCCGATCTAGGATTGATTTATGGACATGATGCATTTTTGATTTTATATATTTTTCATATAAAATTAGTATAAGGACCAAGGTTTATCCCCACTAGATACATCCAAAGAGATATTGATTAGAAGGTGTAATAAGATAAATATCTAGACCTTGTGAGAGGAAAGATGCTAATTAATAAATCATATCAACTATTTCAATCAATACAAACTAGGGATGTGAAAATTGGAGATGGTAATACCACATAATCATAAATATATGAAAATGTATTATACATTATACAATAGGAGGTAATGGTGAGTGCTTTAAAAAACATTCTAAGATTTATATGTTTTTTGCATAGTAAGGAAATGTTATCAAATATTACAAGTTTTCTTAAAAACATTTTGGAATTTTCAAAGAAAGGATATCAGATCATAGATAATGTGGTATGGCATGTGAATATGAAGAAACATTGGGACATTTAAACTAGGATGTTTATAGAACATACACAATATAAGTTACATGTTGACCTTTTTAGTCACCATTATTTCCATCATTGAGTATGTTTAATTTCATAATATATTTAATTTTCTTTTCATCCTTGAATTAGTGTCAATATGAATAGTGAATTCATGTTGAGGTCATATTAAGATTTTCCCTTAGTCTAGGAGGCTAATTATAAAAGATAAACATTTATTGTACCCTCTATGTTTTGAAACTCTTGAAAAATTCAAGGTATTTTTAACAAAATTAAGGTTGATTTTGTTTAAATATCTCTCATGAATGTATGCCATAGAAAGTCTCAGTTATGTTTTGGTCTTCATAACCACTTCTTGGTTGACTATCTCAATATTCTAAAGCATATCAAGGTGTAGGTGAAGGAAATTAAATTAAAATTTGAAAATTAATTATGTAAAATATGTGTAGGTGAATAAAAAGTTTATTTAATTGAGTCAATTATTTGTATATGAAATGCATGCATCTACAATAGTTTTGAAGATCTTTTGGTGATCCAATGCATATGCAAGGATGTATGGATAATTTTCATAGATTTTCAAAAGCAAAAGATTACATTTTTATTGGTTTCTTGGTGGGGAAAATATTATTCAAGGATTTATCAACTTTAAAAACTTTCTCTAACATTATTCTACTGTTAGAGATTCAAATTATGCTAAGACAACTCAAATCTCCCTCAAATTGATTGTTAAGCTTATAATTACCTCAAATCCAACATGATATCTTGGCAGAAGGTTGCATGGATTATAATAGTTGATACAAGGCTTTATTATTGTGGTTTAATCATTCCTATTATTTTTTAGTCTCATTAATAAAGATGGATCTTGATGGACAATTGTTAAGAAACAAGATTATTTTAAAACCCTTCAAAACCCTATCTAGAGAGCATGAATATTGAAAATTTGAGATTTTGAAGTCTTTTAAAGATTTATAAAGCATTAATAATTAATTTTATGTAATTAACATGATTAAAATGAACCTTAAACTGATGTAAAAGAATAAAAAAGGTTTTATACCTAGAAAATGAACCTAGATTATTCACCATGCATGAGCAATCACCATCTAGAAGCCTATAGACCTGAAAGTGCATTTTGCATTTTTTTTAAAATTTAATATTCACATTAAATTATTTTCATATTATATGGGTTCCATATATTCATTAAAAAATAATATTTATATCTTGATACCATGTATAGCTCAAAATATTAAACTGGTATGTTTGATGCCTTAAGAGATCCTAGGTCCACAAAAAAGAGCATAAGTTGAGTTATATTGATCAAAAACCTATTAAATTTGAAATAAAGGTGGTTGGAAAAAATTTATAAATTTTTAGTGTTTTAATTTTTATACAATACATTAGGATATATAAAATTCAAAATTATAGATCTGTACATGTAAAAGTGTTGAAAACTAGTTCTCAAGAAGGCTAAAAGTGCTATAATTCAATTTTATTTGATCAAAATGTATTTAAACTTTTTATGTAAGTGTTAAAAGGTTTTGTAAATAAAATAAATTTTTTTTCAACCTTTTTATTATATTTATGAATAATTTTATAACTCATAAGGTTTAGGTAGGCCTTGTTGACAAGCCTAGTTCGGCTATCCTGGAGATTGTCTTGACAATGCCAATCCATTGAATTTGCATGTAAGATAATAATTTATACCACCAAGATATTAATAAAATGTATAATTAATGAATTTAATAATTTATATATATATATATATATATATATATATATATATATATATATTTATCAATATCTTGTCAAACACTAATGGAGCTCTTGCCTACAACTTTGAACTAAGTCATCCGCAAGAGCCATGAAGGATATCGTGAAAAGCCTAAAAGTCATCGATATCAGGTATATGTTTCATGATTAAAACTATAATTGAATTTAATATTATAAAACCTATTTTATACCACTAATATCCTAAGAATATAAATAATGAATGAATTTAAGAAGATATATATATATATATCTCAATAGCTTCTCAAGCACTAATGGATCTCACACCTACAAATTTTAACTAATTGATCCTAAAGAGTCATGAAGGACATTGTGATAAGACTCAAAGTAGTTGATGTTAGTTATATGTTTCTTTTTTTAACCTTTAATTTTAGTTTTTTAGGTATTAAATCATGTTCATGGAACTTTTAAAGCAAGATAAGAATGTGAACATTATAAAAAAGTCATCAAATGAAAATTTAAAGTTGTGCATTATCAGTGCACCATCATAATTTCCATTAGAAAAAACACCTTAGTAATATCAATAAGACTAATAATCCACTTATATGTCATTGTGATGAGTTATGATAAATCAAAGGTAGTTTAAAGAAAGTTTCAAAGTGGGAAGGAGTCTTTAATCATCTTAAGAAGATCATATCTTCCCTCTCCACCAAAATCAAGGACAAGAAGTCAAATCAAATAAGAAGTCTTCAAACTCCCCTCACTACGTGGAGTTTCATCATGAAATAATTTAGGAGTTAGTTCAACACCAAGTGGAGTTTCATCATTCAATATTGGAGGATTTGGTTGAAGGCCAATTCAAGATTTAAAGTCTAAGAGACAACTATCCTCCAAAATAGGTCAATTTTATTGATCTTTGAAAACTTCAAGTCTTTAACAAGGACTTATACACCATCATCCCAATTTGGAAACTTAAAATCAAGTGTTAATACATTGGAGAAGAGAGTAATATGTAAAATTAAGTTAAACTTGAGTCATATCTCATTTTTCAACCTTAATGAGGGCATTGTTGACAATATTGCATGTTAGTTCCCTCACTAAAGTTTCCTTTCATTATATGTACTTATTTTTTTGAAGTAATTAGATATACCTCTAGCTAGTTGTGTCTCAGCCCTAATAAATTTCAAACTTGTAAACACCTTGAAAAATAAATAAACTAGTTTTAAATTCTCACATAATGTTTTATGTAAAATTAATGAATTATTGATGTAAACTTGTGATAATTAGAGCCTATCCTTGAGTTATATCCAATTGTTTGCACCTTTATGTGAAAACCTAATCTTGTGTAAGTTTTAGTTTGTATCTCTTAGATTTTATACAAATTATACTTTTGATGAATGCCATTTGTGCTTCCTAAGACAAGTTTCATCCTTTTATGTATTGTTATAAGCTAAATCCTTTCTACAAAATACTTATGTTCAAAATTTATTTTATGAATTATGAGTTGCATATGTATGAGTGCTCTTTGATTTTATTTTGTGTGTGTAAAATCAAGTTGAGGTATTTAATTTTGGTGCATCACCTTATATATAGTATTAATAAGTATCAAAAGTAGCTCTCTCTCTCTCTCTCTCTCTCTCTCTCTCTCTCTCTCTCTCTCTCTCTCTCTCTCTCTCTCTCTCTCTCTCTCTCTCTCTCTCTCTCTCTCTCTCTCTCTCTCTCTCTCTCTCTCTCTCTCTCTCGTATGTATGAGTGCTCTTTGATTTCATTTTCTGTGTGTAAAATCAAGTTGAGGCATTTAATTTTGGTGCATCACCTTATATATAGTATTAATAAGTATCAAAATTAGCTCTTTCTCTCTCTCTAATTGTCAAAAATTAGTTTAGGTGAGGACCAAGGTGATTAATCAAGGTAAAAAGCCCTATCTAGAGGTATAATTCTATTATAGGTCACCTAAAACCTATAACTAATCTTATTTATCAATTGGGTGACGAAGCTTGAAGACCTTTCTCAAGGGTGTAACTCAAAGTGATAACAGTTTATAACACACCCAATAGGACAAGTATTCAAAGTACTTACTCTATTGAGGAATTTTTGGTGTTCTTATTTAGTACATAAGTATTTAGAGGAATTTATAAAAGCATAAATGGTGACTCCAAATTATATATAAATATTTTAAGTAGTACATGTGCCTAAACATCATCAATGGGTATGTATTTCAGTCCTCCATTTTGTGAAAATGCATCTTTTGTACCTTTATATCTTTCATGTCAAGATAAAAATATTTATGGATTCACTTAAAGTATCCATATACCATCAAGATATAAATTTTATCATGACACTTTCTCCCATCCCACACCTTCTCATGTTTCCAATCAGTGTAATAAAAATATGCAAGAGATAAGTGTTACATCCTAATTTTCTTTTAAACGTGTTAATATGTTAATTACTAGATTTTGTGGTTACTGATTGGTTAACTTAATGTGTTAAGGGACTAAAATGGTATTATGTTGATTTTGAAAAATGTTTATTACTTGTGATCATGATAGTTTATTAGTAGTTAGCATTTCAATTTTGTTATGATACATTTTTATCATGATTATGCAGTTTATTATATTACAATAATTTATTATGGTTATTTCATGATATGGTCTAACTATTATTCATTGAAATGATGTGGATGTAGGATAGAGTCAACCCTATTGACTATGATAGAGGGAGGGTATCATCAGAGAGGATGGAGTAGATGGAGATGAGAAAAGGAAATGGGAACCCTGCACACACCACATAGAATAGATGTTTATTTGTTATGTGTTAGTTGGTATATGTTTATTGCTTGTAGCATGGATTAAATTACTAATGTGTTTTATTAATTTGTTATTGATAATTTGCATGATTTCATATTGATTAAACTCTTTTTGAAATATCTATTATGTGCTTGTATAATATAACTTCTTGATGATTACAAATCATGTATTTAGGTATCACAATTCTGGCATTAATTTCCATTTATTATCTTGTTAGAATGTGAATTAAAATGTGTGTTTTAAGTTATAGTGGTAAATTCTTGGATGCATACATGCTTGGTTATTCTATTATCTTAATAATATATGGAACTCACTACATAGGTGTTATATGTATCAATAGTTAATGGAGATGATTTAGGTTTCACTAAACAGTGTCAATGCCATATAGATATTTAAGTAATTGATGTTGATTGGGTTGAATTTTTAAATTTAAATTATAATTGAAATATTTGAATGGTATATTAAATTATTGACATTAGTCATGTTGGATTAAATTAAATTCATAGTTATAATGGAAAGGGATTGATTATTTTACTGATCGATGGTTTTAATTAGCCTAAGTTTGAGATGATGAAGGATTTTAAAAATTAAATCAAGGAATATTGGATGTTGTATGGTTAAAATCTCATTTTTAGCTATATAATTTTGCATGGTTAATTGATTGGTATATTGTTTGGTAAAAGACCAGCATGTGGATTATAATTTTAATGTGATTATTTCATTTTGTATATCTGATAATATAAGGTTTTTAAGATGTTTATTTCTAGACTCTTTGATAAATTATGGGAATCAAAATTGCCTTTATTTAGTTTCATGGTTGGTCATGATGGCTTTTTTTCTAGTTAACTTGAATGTTAAGGATTTTGGACAAGCTATCATGTCATAATTTAATAAAATAATTATGGAGAACTGGTTCTTGGTTATAAAAGAATTGGTATCATGGAGTTATTTTTGGGAATTCTAACATGTAAAATTGGAAATCAGAGGCTTAAATGAAAGTTAAGGATTATGGAGCAGAGGACAATAGCAAAAAGAACTTAGCAAAGCATGGTGGTACGAAGAACATCATAGAAAAAATAATTTGATATTAAACTATCTGGGAAAAGCATTTAAGGAAGGGCCCATTGAAAAATATTTTCTAATTTTTATTATTGAATAAATATTATAAATGCAACTTAATTTATTGTTGGTTGATTATATTTGGTTCTTAGAAATTTGGTTATGTTTTTAAAAAAAATGGGTTATATGTGGTCGACCCTAAGGATGGGTATGATCCATCATTAAGATCAAGCACACACAAATCTCCCAAAATAAATATGTAATATTCAATTAACATACATGAAATATATAGAAGTGTAAATAATGAGCAAATCCATAGAACAATATTGACACAAAGATTTAGGTGGGGAAACCTCAAAATTTAAAAAAGCTAAAATAGTTGATATTCATTATTGAGAAACATAGAATCCCAATACAATCCTTCTCTTATCACTTCTCCTCTATAGAAAAATTTCTTCACAGAACCTTTGTAAATATTTTACACATGAAAATATTAATGTTTTCACAATTCATTGAAGTTCATTCAAATGAATAACCAATAGGGGTAAACCTGATTTTATAGTGAAATTTGAAGGGAGGTGACCATTGTGAATAATGGGTCCAACCATCCTAAAAATACATTTAACAAACCATCAGTAATTTATTAACTACATATATTATTATTATTTATTTACAAAAGTTTTTTACCTCATGTTAATAAATAATATATTATTATTATTAGATAATTTAATAATATAAGGTAAGGGTTAAATAATCACCACTTAGACATTGAATTCTCTAACAATCCCCCTTAATGCTAAGTCAGGATGAAACCCATAGTCACCATAAAGGAATTATACTATGTGAAAAATTGAAAGATTTTAAAACCTTCATCATGCCAAAAGTAACCTTTTGAAACAAAAAGAATTATAATCCATAAACTACTCGAAAGTAAGTTTAGGCTAGCATGATTTTGAGATTGCATCTCATTGTTTCTCATGAAAAATAACTAATCATATTTGGAGAATTTTATAATATAAGGACCTCCATTACAAATTATTATTTTTAATATATTGGCATACAAAATTATAAATTCCACATGAAGTTTACTTAAATCACATAACTTACACATGAAGTTTACAATGCTTTATAATGATAAGTATAGAGAAAGAGAAGAGACACATGATCATTAAGAAGTGGAATTATCATGTGCACTTTCCTTCAAAGGAAACTCCATGAGGCCTAGTACTACATGAAATTGACAAAACTTAATAGCACCAAGTGGTTTAGTGAATATGTCTACCACTTGTTCATTGATATGACATAATTGCAGATCAATATCACCATTGAGGACTTTATCTCAAATAAAATGCACATGATCTTCAATGTGTTTAGTTATTTGGTGTTACACTAGATTTTATATAGAGATATAAAACTTTGGTTATCACAATGAAGAATAGTACTTCGAGAAACATCCAAATAAAGTTATCCCAATAGCCTTTGCAGCCACATAGATTCTTTAGAAAATTTTATTCACAGAACCTTTGTAAATATTTACCACACACAAATATTAATGTTTTCACAATTCATAGAAGTTCATTCGAATAAATAACCAATAGGGGTAAACCCTATTTTATAATGAAATTTTAAGGGAGGTGACCATTGTGAATAATGGGCCTAACCATCCCAAAAAGACATTTAATAAAACATTAATGATTTATTAACTAAATATAATATTGTTATTTATTTATATGAGGTTTCCACCTCATGTTAATAAATAATATATTATTATTATTTAATAAATTACTAATATAAGCTAAGGGTTACATAATCACTACATAGACATTAAATTCTCTAACAAGTATGACCTATCTTAAGGGCTGAACATGTATAAATCTCTCAATCAATATCAGCTATGTGTGCATTATATTATGTTTAACATGGTGAAAATGAAACCTAGATAATGAACTAGCGTTTCCAAGAGTTTTAATGGTTATTATGTTAGATAGTTTATACTTATCAATATGATAAATATAAAACAAAATTAGGACTTGTATTTTTTTTAGTTGTTTTTAAATAACACAAATGTTTAAATATTTATATTTTGCTTGTTGTAAAATTGAAAGTTGATGCTTCTTTGTTGTTCATAACCCTTAGCTATTACTCAATTAGAGGATTATTTATGTGAAATTTTGTGAATTAAATCTCTAATATTACCATATAGAATGTATGAGCATAATAATATGTGTATTCTTATGTATAAATAGGGTATCATGTGTTTTTAAAAAGAAACTAATTTTAGTTTACCCTGAGGGGTTGTTACAATAGGAATTGAATTTGAGAGATAGTGTATGGATGTTGATAGGGAAATAAAGTAAAATAAGGATCAATAAGATAATGCATATTAGTCATATATACATCAATAAAAGGTAAGATCATTGAAGAGATACAATGAGGTTACAAAAGAGCAAATACAATAATTACCCATAAGAGTACAAATAATTGAGTCCAAAATTCCAAGTTGGAAATAAGAAGAATCCCTTAAGCCTTTAGTAGAGTCTACTTGCTTTAATATTCCATATTTTAGGGCTATTTATGTTATGAAAGAGCCTATCCTTGTGAAAAATCCCTACATTATTCTTCAATTCCCTCAATTTATTCAATCAAGGAAGTTTCTAAGTTTCTCATTTACTCCTCATATGCCAATCTAGAATCAAGAGAGGGAAAAGGTTGTAGAATCCAAACTAAGAAATATTAAAAAAAATTTATCCCTCCACCCATCCCTAAAGTTTTAGTTGTTCATGAAGATCAAGGTATATCATAATGTGAGAGGTTGATTATTGAATGGAAGTAAAAAGAAGAACATCTAGGTGAAGAGGAGAATTCATCAAGAGATGATGATGAATACATGACCACATGATGGACTTCTTGGATGAAGTAACCTAGTTACATAATGATAAATATTTATGACATTCAAATAGAAGAATAAAACTTGAAATAAGAGGGGAAATAGAATCTTGATGAAGAGAGGTAAACTCTTCTTAATCAGTAATTCAATCAGGGTTATGATCAAGAGTTGTGTTGGTCAAATGAGCTTCAATTTGGTATATAATAAGATCATGTTTCAGTCCTTGAATAGAAAAATTAGACTACATATGCAACTTAGCCTCAATAATCCTATCATTAAGACATTCAAGTGATTACAATAGTGGTTTTCCAAGGTAATATTCCTAGACATGAGTTAAGTAAAGATATAAAATAAGATTTAGTGATTTCTAGTGAACCTCAAGAAGCTATAAATGAGGATAGAGAAGGTTTTGATGAAGAGTCTAAGTAGTACCTTGAGTTGATTCAAGACATTGGGAATATTTATAGGCCTATATGTCCTAGTGAAGAATTGATAAAGTAGATGCTAAGATTGGAGAGCGTGTTCAATAATATGTTGACAAAATTATATCTCAAGTAAACCTTGATAAAGCTATAGAGAAGTATTTAGAGATCCTTGAATATATTAAACAACTTGAATTAGTTTAAATAAAAAATTAATTTTATCAAGGTAGCATAGAAGGCCAAGCATAGTGTTCTAGTGAAACATTAAAGGTTGAAGTTTCAACTGTTCTTATGAATCAGATGTGGTTACATTGAAGATATTTATTAGTGTGGAATAACAACATAAGGTGAGAATTGAATAATAAGAAGAGTTTGTCTATATTTGAGATAGTTTTGATTTAATTGATTCACTTGGAGACAAGACAAAGAGGTTGACAAGTAGGAAAAGAGCTAATCCAACTAGAATGGAACTTAAATAGTAAGTTATTTCTCATATTTATCAACCACATGGAGGGGACCTGATAGGTTTTTGATTTGATCTAGTTATAATAGAGGTATTTTGAGTCTTTTATATAGGAGAGTTATGTTTTCACTTTCCTCTTAAGTGTTTTTATGCACATGTTCAGTTGGTAGTTGTAGAATTTTTTAATACCCTAAGTGCTCTTGCACATGTACTATTATTGTTTTGAGGATGCATTGTCCATTTTTATTTTTCATTAAGAAAGGTATTATAGTTTTTATCTTGTTTAGATCAGATTTGGTGATTATTTTCATGACTCCATGCCCAATGGACTTCAGAACATAAATGGTAATTTGCTTAGTAGACAAGCAAGTTTATAGAGTTGCCAGGAATGTTGACATTTTAAGTCACCATTATTTCCATCATTGACTATGTTTAAGTTAATAAGGTATTTAGAGTTATTATCATCCTTTAATTAGTCTCAATATTCCTATTGAATTCACTTTGAAATCATATTTATATTTTACTTTAGTCTAGGAGGATAATTACAAAAGCTAAACATTTATTATGCTCTATTAGTACATTTTAAGATTTGTTTTACAAAAGTTAAGATATTTTGAGAAAATTAAGGTTTATTTTATTTTAATATCTACCATGCATTTATGCCAAAAAGAGTTTTATTTAAGTTTTGGTCTTCATAACCACTTCTTGGTTGACCATCTCAAACTTTTAAAGCACGTTTAGGCATATGTGAAGGAAATTAAAGGGAAATTTACAAATTAATGAAGGATGGTTCATATGTGGAGGTGAATAAAATTTGTATCAACTTGAATCAAGGATATGGATATTCCATGCATGAATATACAATATTTTTCAAGATATTTTGGTGCTCCAACACATATGAAATGATGTATGGGCAATTTTCATGCATTTTTAAAGTGAAAAGATTAGATTTTTATTGGTTTATAGGTGGCTAAAGGATGATATATGGATTTATAAACTTAATATATGTTTTTTAGACATTATCCATATATTAGGGACTCAAATTATTTTTTAAATATGCTAAGACAACTCAAATCTTCCTCAAAATTGATTTTCAAGCTTAAAATTACCCCAAATCCAAAGTAATATCTCGGTGGACAGGTTGCATGGATCAAAATGGTTGATAATAGGGTTCAATATGGTGGTTTAATCCCATATCATGGTTTTTAGTATTTTAAATAAGGATTTATCTTATGAATAATTTTTAATAAGAAATATTACCCTAGAACCCTTCAAACCCCTATTTAAAGAGCATGAACATTGCAAATTAAACTTTTGAAGTGTTTTAAATATTTATAAAGCATTAAGAATGATATTTATGCGATATAAATTATAAAAATAAACCTAAAATGAATTTGAAATCTTCAAAAAATGTTTCATGCCTATGAAATGGGCCTATATGACTCATCATGCATGAATAATGACCACTTACAAGCCTGTAGATATGAAAGTGCATTTTTGGAATGTTTTTACAGTTTAACATGCACTTTAAATTATTATAATATTTATATGGGGTCCATGTAGTCATTTAAAAAATTAATGATATATTAATACCATTTATAATTCAAAATATACTTTTTTACTAACCTAGCATGCATGTTGTCCTAAGAGATCCTAAGTCCATAAAAGGACCATAACTTGAGTTATATTGATCCAAAACCTATGAAATTTAAAATGAATGTGCATAAAAAAAATTAAGAAATTTTTTATGTTTCCTTATGTATATATAATACTTTAATAGATAAAAAATTCAAAATTATAGACTTGTACATGCAAAGGTGTTGAAAACTAGTTCTCAAGAAGGCTAAAGGTGCTAGAACTCAAGTTTTATTGATCCAAATGCATTAAAACTTTATATGTAAGTGTTAAAAGGTTTTATAAATGAAATAAGTTATTTTAAACCCTTATATTCCATTAATTAAGTATTTTTAACTCATAATATTTAGGCAAGCCTTGTTAAGAAGCCTAGTTAGGCTATCATGGAGATTGTCTTCAGAATGCCAATCCATTGATTTTGCATGTAAGCTGATAAAAAAATTTGTTTTAGAAAATTTAGATCCTAAAAACATGGATAATTAAGGATTTTAATAAGATATATATCTCTCTCAATATCTTGTCAAGCATTAATGGAGTTCACACCTACAAATTTGTTTTAAATTTTTTTTCAAGATCCATGGACATTATGAGAAGCCTCAAAGTAGCTGATATTAGGTATATGTTTCATTATTTAACCATTACTTGGATTTTTTAATTTATTAATTCATGCTCATGGAACTTTAAATGTAATATATTAATGTGAACATAATTAAAAAAACATCAAACAAGGAGTTGAAGTTGTGTATTATCAATGCACCATCATAATTGCCATTCAAAAAAAGAACCCAACAACCTCAAGAAGACTACTACTCTAGTTTTATGACATTATGAGGGCTTATGAGCAATAAAGGTTAGTTTCAATAAATTTTCAAATTACGAAGGATTATTCAATCATATTAAGAATATCATCTCTTCCCTCTATACCAACATCAAGGAAAAAAGTCAAATCAAACAAGAAGTCTTCAAACTCCCCTCACTATGTGGAGTTTCATCATGAATGATTGAAGGAGTTGGTTGAATACTAAGTGGATTTTAATCATGAAAGATTGGAGGATTTGGTTGAAGGATAATTCAATATTTATATTATAAGAGATAACTCTCCTCCAACATAGGTCAACTTTCTCGATCTTTGATAACTTTAAGCCTCTAACAAGGACTTTAATGCCCCCCTCTAAACTTGGAGACTTAAAATAAAGTGTTAATATGTCATATAATAGATTAAGATGTCAATTAAATTTAATCTTAAGTCATGTTTCATTTTTTAACCTAAATGATGACATTGATGACAAGATTTCATGATAGTACCCTCACTAAAGGTTCCTTTCATTATATGTACTTATTTTAAATAACTAATTAGAGATACCTCTAATTAGTTGTGGCTAATCCATGCCAAATTTTATACTTGTAAACACATTATTGAGCAATAAAGAAGTTGATTTTACCTTCTCATATGTTATTTTATTATGTGAAATTGATGAATTGTTGATGTAAGCTTGTGATAATTATAGCCTATCCCTAATTTATGTCCAATTTTATGCATCTTTATGCAAGAAACATGATCTTGTGTAGGTTGCATTGTGTGTCTCTTAGAGTTTATGTAAACCATAATTAAAATGAATGCCATTTGATATTTCTAAGATAATTGGTCATCCTTATAGGTACTATTATAATCTAAATCATTTATAAAAAAATGATTATATTCAAGATTAATTTGGTGAATTATGAGTTGTTTAAATGTGAGTTCTCTTTGAGTTAATTTTGTGTGTTTCAAAGCAAGTTGAGGTAATAAATTTTAGTGAATTAACTCATAGTTAGTATTGATAAGTATAAGAAGTAATTATATATCTCTCTCTTTTCATTATCAAGAAGAAGTTTAGGTGAGGGTTAAGGTGATTCATCAAGGTAACCAACCCTCTCTGGAGGTTTACTTACATTATAGGTCACCCATAACCTAAAAGTGATCACATTCTATTATTTGGGTGAATAAGCTCAGATACCTTCCTCAAGGGTGAAACTCAAAGTGAGAAAATTACATATTGTTGTCTTCAATTTTTGAAGCATTATAAACATGATGCCAATATTAACTTTGGAAGAAATTGCAAATCATGTACTAAGATAAAACCCTATAACTTGAATATTAACATATTACATTTGTATTGAACCTATTGTAAATATAGATGATATGTATATAAATTTGGCCAAACTAATATTTTATGGAATGTCGAGGACATTTATATAAATACAAATGAAACACATTACCCTACACTAATTAGCATAGAATTTTTTTGAGGTGAATATTCTTTATATATATATATATATATATATTCAAACTAGAATTTGTAAAAAACATCATGTTGACCTATATGAAAATTTTCCCAAAAAATGATAAACATTATGATTTATTACTGAATAGCCAAATAATTTAGGGGCCAAATGGGTTCTATTTTTTGGATCACCAATAACTTGATGGTCTATGATTTTAAATATGTATAGATTACCAAAATGTTTATGACCTTATTGACCCTTTAGGTCACCTTGTCCTGTACAAAGCTTGAGCATTTTTGCATAGAGGATTCCCATTACTACATAAGAATATCACCCTAAAGAGTGAATTGCATGAAAAATATTCCCATAGACAACCAAAGGTGGAACATATTCATGAAATCATTATAAGAGACTGGGATACACAAAAGGTTGAGCCTACACTCAAAATAAAGATTACTCCACATTATCTTTATGAAACTACATCTTTTAGGTAATTATGAAAATTATATTCTTTAATTCCCAACTAACTATATAGTCTCTAGCACACACTCCTTATGCAAAACACTTTTAGAGACCAAATCCTATGTAGGTCAAGATATTAGGAAGGTACCAGACCTATATGCAAGTTAAAGAGTTGAGGAATGAATAATCTACAAAAAAACTAAGGAAGATGCATGACCTATATATATATATATATATATATATATATATATATATATCCCTAAAAAAGGATGTAAGGAATTGGTTCTTATCAAGTGTGTAATAATGAAGTGGTAGGTCCAAAAGAGGCCTATGCAGTGATTGCTAGAAGATAGCAAAGTGCAAAATAGAAGTTAAAAATTAGTAGAATGGTGTTCAAGTCATTGTTAGGAGACTTAAATGTAGAAGTGGTTGTTAGATTTTGTAATATGATCACATGCCACCCCTATAACCAATAACTAAATATATTACATTCACATACATGTACATGGATATATAAGAATATTTTCACCAACTCCCAAGTCAAGACCATTATGAATAATTTAATAAGTATAGATGTAGTGTAGAAATATAATTAAAATATTATATCTACCTCCCCAAGTGGTACATTAATTGTAAAAGGCTTGATCCCTTATAAAATCCCTATTTTTCATTATAAGATGGTAAAAAAATTTAGGCACCCTCATGCTGAAAAAATTTTCCATCCAAGAATGCTTATGTTGGATGAGCCTTACATTTTAATGGGAACTTAGTTCACCTCCCTTCATTATCCTTACATCATGTGTGTAGTTTTTTTGTTGATCTTTGTCTATGGATGAATTTTTTTCCATTTCATCGATGTCCATTCTTAACACATCTGTACAAAATTGGGAACTTATTTTTAGGTTATATCCCATGTGCACTTAGGTTTGTGTAGATTTGCACTGTGAATAACCTCATCCCTCTTAATATTCCATTGTGTTCCTAAACCTCCATAAAAAATAATTATGTATATAAAGTATCCATAGTGAAATTTGTTTGATATCATCTCATTCTTAATGATTTGTAGTGTGTTCATCAAGGGAGTGGAAGCATTCATTATATTCTTGGTACATCACCTACACTTAATAAGTATCTTCTTACCTTCTCTCTCCATTTTACATTTATATATATTTAGGTTTAGTGATAGTTGAATATTTCCTTTCTACTCTTTCTAGGTTTGTATGCTATTACTAAATTGATGCACTTATAATAGAAGGAATTTAGCCTACTTTAGAGGTTCATCCTAAGGAGTACAAGGGTCCTAGTCCTTGGAGGCTTTCCCATCATTGCAATGAGACAACTAATGTTTCATTCATATAGGTGATATAATAACACATACTCACCCAACACCAAATTCTTTAGCACCCTAAACCAAACACTTATGCTTAGCTCCCTACAACAAAGCCTTCAATGCTATAAACCATTCACATGTGAATGTTTCAAATGACAATAGTTTATGGAATGCCTTGTGGGGATATAATTCAAATATGCTTAGGAACTAGTGACATCCTTAATGGTTTGATTAGAAGACCCAAGAACAAGTACATAGTGACTCCTATTAGGGATTAGCTTTTACATTAGTTTATTACATTGTGTAAGTTTAGATATTTACTGAGAGGTAAATATAATTACAAATTTATTATGTTAGTTATCAAAATATTATTATAAATAATATTATAATAATATAGTAGAATATAATACTATTTAGATATGTTGTTGTGAGTTACAAAAATATATTATATATAGGATATTTCATAATATTAGGGATTTTGGGAGAGAGATTGATTGAGAGATAATATCCATGAATATAGGAATGGTGTTACTACATATATGTAATGTCTCAAATGGTTTTAAAAGTATAATAATATGTGGAATAATAATATAGTTTGTTTGAAATAAATTTGGGATTGTTTATGTTCAACTCTATTATTCTAGAATGTTATTAGCTTTATCATACATGGAACTTAATCAATACCATTACCTGGTTACATAAATTCTCTATTTACCCAATTTACAAGACTGGCATCTCAAGATTTAATTATGGATTTTTTGGACACACATATGTTTTGATCTCTTCATGTCTTTTATACATCTACTCAATTGATGTATTTAGGTAGTTGTTTTATTTTTGTAGTGTAGATTTTTTTATCTATGTTTTAAGATGATAGTTAAGATTTTTGTTAATAGACTTATTGTTTATAATTTATAGGTTAATGCTATTTTTAGAGTTGATTATTCAAGTCATTAGTTTTTTAGGTAGTTTAGATCTATTTTATAGATCATTTGAGTGTATTTTTTTAAGTTTGGTCTATAGATTTAAATTAATAGATTTGTAATTAAAATGTTATTACAAATCTAATTTAATTTATTGTCACTATCATGTTATTGACATTGTAGTGTCAATAATACATATTTATGTCTTTTATTTAATAAATTCAATATAGAGTCTAGAGTCAATTTTTTTGGTCGTCATTATCAAAATTAAAAATGAGTTAAAATAATGTCAAAATCAAAATCAATTATTTATATAAGGACACATTTTTGGGTGACCCTGACATCTTGAGTCATATGTCAAAAGTGTCAGTATTATAGGGAGGTTTTAATATTAAAAACAAAACTTCATCAACAATTTTTATGAGTAATTAGCAACCTAATAAAAGATGGAGGAAATGGAGGAAGGAGGTTTTCATAGTCTCTCATTAGTCACCAATGATGGGGCCCAGAATGTTTTGGTGACATTTTCTATGGTGTGTTTTTATGGTTTCCACTTTATGTTTTCAAAATAATAATAGAATAATATACCTACTCAAGATATGTAATTTGTGTGCAAATTCCAAACATAATTCCCTGATGTGAAAACATTATGAAAGGATATAAATCACCATTGTAAGTTAGTTTTTGGATATTTGAATTATTTGTAGATCTAGAAAGCCAAAAGAGGTTAACAGTTAATGTGTTCTTATTTATGTCAAGGTTTGTGGTAAACCTATAAAACCATGGGAGGAGTTAAACTTTCTTTGGATCAAGGTCATGAGCCAAATAGGGCATGCCATAAGGGGTGAGAATATTGTAGGTGAGAGTGTAAATGTTTTTTCACCATTTAAAAACTGAGGGGAGAATGTTAGGGATTAGATTTTACATTATTTTATTACATTATGTAAGTTTATATATTTATCGAGAGTTAAATATAATTAGATATTTATTTTTTTAGTTATCAAAATATTGTTATAAACAATATTATGATAATAGAGTAGAATATAATATTGTTTAGATATATTGTTGTGAGTTATAATAATATATCATATATAGGAGTTTGCATAATCCAAGGGACTTTTGGATAGATATTGATGGAGAGATAATATCCATGAATATAGGAAAGATGTTCTTATACATATGTAATGTCTAAGATGGATTTATTAATAACATAGTGTCTAGAATAATAATATAGTTTGTTTAAAATAATTTGAGATTGTTTGTGTTCTACTCCATTATTCTAGAATGGTATTGTTTTAATCATACACCGATATGAATCAACACCATCAACTACAAGCATCTTTGGTTGTCAAAAGATCAATCTACCATATACATGCAAAGAATAACTAGATTATATTCAAAAGGGACTAATTTTTAGTTCATTGAGTTGCCCACAACCAAAAGTAAAAGAAGGATTAGAGCATTCTTATTTCTAGTTCATAAAACTAGTGATTCTAGGAAATCATCTCCTAGAGCTAAGTCTACCCCTCCTTTTGGGATATTCCTTGCGCCCAGAGGAAGGTCATTCCTTATCCCATTCATGGTTGTATAGATAACCAATTATTTGTGCCCTTTAATTGTGGTAGTCATTTGATTCTAGCTAGTATGATGACATTATAATCATAACCCTCAAAAGTTTATCCTACTTTACTGATAATAATTTAACTTCTTGAGCATATTTAATAAATCATGAATATCTACTCAATCTATCATATCATATAGGATAGTATCATAATTAGGCTAATTGTATACTCTTTAAATGGTATGGCACCTTAGTGGTATTAAGGCTTAAGGTTAAACTCTGTTCATGGCTATGATGAGCAAGGTGAGTAGCTGTATAAGTAGTTCAAACATTTGATTGACCACTTGTCTTTGATAGATCAAATTATGACTATAAAAAAGGCCTTACATGATATGATGGTCAATTTTAAATTTAGGTTCTAGAAGGTCTAGGATGGAATCCCACCCTTGTGTATGACATATCCCAATACATTTTTATATTATTTAAAGGATCTTAATAGTGATATAGTTGTGATGATATAATATATGGGATTCATAGTAATAATTGATGCATATGAGGTTGTCATGCACATAAAAAATTGTTTGATCTAGGTAGGGAAAATTGTGCCTAGAGTTCTAGTGTTTCTCTTCGCATAGCTACCACATAGCCAATCTATTATGTAGCCTTTATTGATAGCCATCCCCATCATAGTAAGATTAAATGATTCATTTGATATACCCACTAATGAATTACATAAGAGTAAAACAATAATACAAAGCTTTATAAATGAGCTTGTATCCCTCAAAAGGTAACAAACACAATATTATATAACCCTTCAACCCTTCACTCAATAATACTAGTCAAACAGGCCTCCCTACCAAGGTAGTGCACAAGCACAAAATTATATGGAATATAATAGACCATATTATGAAAAAAACCCTAACTTTGATAGTACCTCCAAGGCCCTCATACATGTGTATAACAATCTTGTATAGGATTTTGAATGGTGTTTTCCATGTAGTCAACCACATAATCAAGATACATGCGAAAACAAAATCTTAAACTAAGCACTGATAGTATAAAGTCTATCATAGCCTCAAGAGAAATCGAGTATAGTAGTTCTACAAGGAGAATAAACTCAAGTTATAGTGTAAAAATAAGATGGGTCTATTATTATTAATTGGTAAGACAGTGACTTCAACTATGTGAATTAGAGTGGTACACCATATACAAAAATCACCCTAGTTTCTTTCAATACAAGATTAAAAAAGAGATCAATAGAGGGGGTTCTCCAATTATATCACCATAAGATACATGTGCAAAGGTCAAAGTTAGGACACCCACATAACCTTCAATGCACACAACATAAACCATGTAGAGTGATTAACCTCATACCAGTGCACAAGTACAAGAGGAGGATACCTCTCAAAAAACACAACCAAAGGGATCATTAATTCCCTTAGACATAATTGAACAAATAAATAAGATGAGCCTCAATGTAACCATGTGGGATGATATTCCTATCCCTTCTCAAAGGAATTTTTTATAGAACTATCTAAAGAATTTTTAGGCATGTGAGACATCATAGTCTATGCTTTCCATCTATGTGAGTTTATGTCAACCAAAGTATGAAGTGCATAATAGTGCTAAGACACCCCCATTTTACATATTGATAGTAATTGGAAAACATCTAGTATATAATTTCATTATCAACTCATCATGAGTAGATTAGTGATGCCAAAGAAGATTGTAGATAATCGTAGAATTGCGTATTCTCTTATTTCAAAGGGAGTAGTCTAGTTGGGTGGCACAATGGTCAAGACCATATGAATAATCAAGGATCTAAATATTACATTGCATGCATTCCAAATATTTTTTATTATGTAATACATCTCATTCATCAACTTGTCTCCCTAATTTTCCATCTACCACTCTAAAGACTTCATGGCAAATATGGGTGGATACTTAGCTTCAGACTAGTTGTATATGTTACTCAAAACTAGAAATATAACTAAGGTGACCATCAGTGTTGAACCCATATTTAAAAGTCATGTTGGGCCATACTCTCCTATCACAATTGAATTATACTAAATAATTTTAAATTAATATGATAATATAATTCTCCATGAATCCACAAAACCACTTGAAGAGGTCTTGGATGATTTGTTTGATGAGTGGCCATGCAAACATTAAGAATAAAACCCATATGACAATGCAAAAGAGATAGAGATAGGCACATATTGCATCCTTGAGGAGGATTCTATGTTATCTAAGCTTGTAAAGGCTCAATATAATATTAAATGCATGTGTTAATTATACTTTGATGATTCCCAAATAAAAATGGCACTTAAGATGGTGTGATACTAGATTTCCCTCCAAATGAGAGATATTTGCTAGCCTTTAGGTTATAGTTTAGTTGCATGAATAATGTTATAGAATATGAGGAACTAATCTAAGGCCTCCATATTACATAATAGAAGTGAATCAAAGTGCTATAGGAATTTGGTGATAGTGAACTGGGTGTAAAATAAGTTAGAGTTTAGATTATGACCAAAAATAGCTCATTGAAAGCTTAAAATCATAGGGTGTGGGATATAATTAAAGGATTTGATACATTCAATATTATTTCCATACCAAGATCATAGATTGTTGATGTGGATAGAATACAAATCATAATTTCGTAATATGACATCTGATGTAATGTAACAAAAGTATATAAACAACTCATCAAGATCATAATCATGCCAATGGTCCTTGTTGATGCAAATAATTAGCAAGTTTTTGAGAGTGATGAGTATATTATCAACTTCTTAAAGGATGAGGCTGAGTTCATGGATAGGAAATAGTCATAATTTCAAGCCTATTCTATGGATAATATCATAAAATTAAAAGGGAAAAAACTACCTAAGGGGTTAGTTACCTTATAAAACATATTCAATCTTGATGACCAACTCAAATGAGAGAGGTAAAACATGAAAGTCAAGAAGGAGATCTTTGTGCAACTAATCATTTTTGAAGTCAAGATCTTATAATCCAATAAGGTATCTTCCCACCAAAAACTAATAACTTTATTAAGCTTAGTATAATATATGATGATATCTATGCATGGAGCTATAAGTACCTTAAAATATTTTATATGGGCTTAGCTAAACACACTATTGAACTCAACCTTGACACATAACCAATTAACCAAAAGTAAACACCTATCAACCCAAAGCTCAATATTTTAATGAGAAAGGAAATTTTAATGATCATTGAAGCCAACATAATATTACATATCAAACACTCTTCATGGGTTTCTAATTTATTCATAATGATAAATAAGAATGGGGAAATATGTCTATGCATAGACTTCAGGTACTTGAATAAGGCATCCCTTAATGATCAATATCCCATCCTACCAATGGAATAGATGATATGAATAGTTGTAGACACATAGATATTATAGTTTTTTTTATGGATATTTGGGATAAAACCAAATTCTTAGGCAAGAGTGTGATCACTAAAAAACAACATTCACCACTAAGTAGGGAACCTTTATATACCAACATATGCCCTTTGGTTTAACAAAAGTAGGAACAACCTTCCATATAGCCATGGATATGGAATTTAATGGATTCATCAACAAGATCATCTTAGTCTACCTTGATGACAAATATTTTATCTAAGAATGTGTAATACCACTTAGTCCAATTATAACAAGTATTCAAAAGGTGTTGAGAGTTTGGAATATCTCTAAACCCTAGCACATGTATCTTCATGGTTCATGAAGGCATGCTACTACGACAGATTATTTCCAAATAGGGAATCATAATCAATAAAAAATGAGTAAAATTTATTGTATCCCTCCCTCTAATAGGTCATAAGAATAGTCTATAAATCTTCTTTGGAAGGATAAACTTCATCAGGAGATTTGTTCCTAATTTTGTTACTCTAGCCAAACCCCTCACTGTGATTCTCAAGAAAGGTGTTTCATTTATCTAGACTCATGAAGGCAAGAATAGATTTGAATTCATCAAATGAACTATCACATAAGATCCTACCTTAATCAATATATATTAAGCTAAGGACTTTATCCTTTATGCATTTGGTGGAGCCAAAGGCATTTCATCCATTCTCATGTAGAAAAATAATGATTAATTAGAATAACTAGTTGCCTTATTTATCTAGGCAATAAAATATTATGATATGCACTATAACCTTATCTATAAAAATTCCCTTAAAGTCATAAGGGTTATCAATAAGTTATGGTATATGTTTTACAATAATAAGGTTAAGCTAATGGTCACACATGTAGGCATCAAATAATTCCTACTCAACAAGGACATCAACAAGAAAAGATATGGTCGGATCACAAAGGTGATGAAATATAATGTGGACATCCAAGCCATGAATATTGTGTAAGGAAAATGTCTTTGTGAATAGTTGGTAGATAGTGTGAGATCAATACTCACATTTTCTAAAGATCAATCAATAAACTAAAGCATCCTAGTAAAATCAATTGAAAATGTGAAGGATTTCCTTCAAGATTGTGTATATCCCCCTAGTCTGGGTAAATATTATGATAGGATCTTCAGTTTATAATAAATTCCATATGTATTAGTTTGTGGCATGATTTTCCTAAAATAATTTGATGGAGTCCTCTTAAGATGCATAGAATCATAACAGGTGAGCTGAATTCTCTAAGAATTTCACAACAACCCAGCAGGAGGCCACTATTCACCCAAGAATACCACCATAAAAATTATGTGTGCTAGCTATTATCAACCAACTCTATTCAAGGATTTGAATGTATACATGTAAATTTGAAACAAATACACCTTATTTATAGGCAAATGGAAGTTTTTAGCCTTACCATTACACCTAGTAAAAGTTTATTAGCCCTTTGCATAATAGGGCATGGACTTCATAGGCATAATCAACCTGCCATCAAGCAATTGGCATAAGTTTGTCCTCATGTCCATGGATTATTTAAAGATATATATATATATATATATAGAGAGAGAGAGAGAGAGAGGTATTGGTGCTTAAATAATCTAGTGAGGAATCAATTATAGACTTATATGAGGGCATCATAATAATATTTGGTGTTCTAACCACCATTATATCTAATAATGCACTGGCCTTATTTAGAACCAAGATTAGTGAATGGGTCATCAAGCCTAACATCTACATGAACACCTCATCAAACTATTACCCTCAACATAATGGTTTATTTGAATCCATGATTTATAATTTGACTTCCATTATAAAGAGGAGGATGGAGGAGAATAAATGAGATTGGCATACTAAGCTCAAGACCACACTTTGGGCTAATTTAATCATGCCTAAGAGAGTATTTGGAAATTTACCCTTCATGCTAGTTTATGGAAGGGAGTCTATATTTCCCACATCCCTTGATTTTATTTAATTTATAATCACTCATGAGTTGGATCTACTTGAGGTTGATCCACTTATAATAAGGTTAACAGAGTTAATGGATCTCTAAGAGACTAGAGTAGAAGTTGTGTTTACCATGAAACTTAAATAGGCCCAGAAGAAGAGGACCTTTGATAAAAAAAAGGCCACTAAAAAATTTTTAAAAGAAGGAGATTTAGTTATAAAATGGGATGTAGATAAAGCAAAAGTTGTAATTCATACCAAGTTTGATGTAATATGGAGTGGTCCATATGTCATAATCACATGAAAACAAGCCAATGCTTTCCAACTCGCTAAGTTTAATTTATAAGAGTTATCCATCCCAATCAATAAGATCCATCTTAAGTACTAGTTCTACTTATTCTTGTGTAATTTTTAAATAAATAGATTATATGTTTTTCATTTCCCTATGTGCCTTGTGCACGTTGTTTTAGGATAGCTTTCATTTCCTCTATGTGTTTATGCATAGTGTTCTACTTAGTATAGTTCTTTCCTTTAAGTTCCTTTGTCATAGTTATTTTATTTTTGAATAGGGATATCATAGTTTATTCCAAATATAAAATCTCATATCTAATTCATTTTAGGACAAAAGGTATATGAATTCCAAATACTCCATGCCCAATGGATTACTCAAAGCTACTAGCTTTACCACTTAATAAGAAAGTGGCCCATAAAAGTTCTCATAGATGTTAACCCTTCAGGTCACCCTAGCCTGTGTATATCTCAAGCACTATTGTGTAGAGGAATCCCATTACCACATAGGAGTATCTCCCAAAATATTTAATTTCATGCAAAATAATCCCATGAACAATAAAAGGGGGTGAAGATTCACAAAGTCATTAGAAGAGACTAGGATGCATAGAAGGTTAGGCCCTACACTTAAAATAAAGATTGCTTCCACCTTCTCTTTGTAAAACTAAAACTTTAAATAAATTATGGTTAAGATGTTATTTAGTGCCTAACTAACTTCATAGTCTCTAGTGTGCAATTTTTGTGAAAAATGATTTTAGAGATCAAATCATTTGCATGCTCATATATTAGGTAGGCACATGACCTATGCAAAAGTTAAAGAGACATGGAATAAATAAGATAAAAAGATACTAAGGAAGATTCATGAACTATTTAGGTATCCATAAAAAAGGATGTAATGTGTTAATTCCCATCAAATGTATAATAATGACATGGTAGGTATAGAGGAGGCTGGCACAGTGATTGACAGATGGTAGTAAAATGTAAGGTAGTAGTTGAAAAGTAGTTGAATAGTGTTTGAGGCCTTTTCAAGAGAAGCAAATGCATAATTGGTTGTAAAATTTTATCATACAATCAAAAAACACCCCTATGAATTCCCCCTAAATATATTCCATTCACAAACATGAACATAGATCTATAATAATCCTACCATTGACTCTCATATCAGGACCATCAAGAAAAATTTAAGAGTCATGGACATGGCACTGTAATTGAATTAAAATAATATATCTACCACCATATGTGGTTAATTAATTTTAAAAGTCTTATTCCCTTACAAAATCCTTGTTTTCCATTATAATATTTTTAA
Organism: Torreya grandis; assembly: GCA_037957365.1. Classification (NCBI taxonomy): domain Eukaryota; kingdom Viridiplantae; phylum Streptophyta; class Pinopsida; order Cupressales; family Taxaceae; genus Torreya; species Torreya grandis. The sequence goes on from JARHVA010000829.1 coordinate 3,798,655, forward strand.
CATTTTTAAGCAACCTCATGTAGTCAAAATTTTCCCTCTAAGAATGCTTCTATTGGTTGAACCTTGCACTTTAATGGGAATTGATTTCACCTCCATTAATTATTATTGAATATTATTTTTAATTTGTGTTTTTTTATATATTTATATGGATGAATTATTTTACCTTTCTTTTTTGTCCATTTACAACACCTCTATGAATAACTAGGAACTTATTTACAACTCATATTCTATGCACACTTAGGTCTGTGTAGATTTTGACTATGGATAATATCATACCTATTAGTATTTAATTATTTTACCATTAATACATACAAAATATTTATTAATTTAAAGTATCCTTAGTGATTTTTGTGTGATATTGTTTCATTCTTAGCAATTTGTAGTGTGTTTGTCAAAGTAGTGAAAGCATTCATTCTATTCTTGGTACATCACCTTTACTTCATAGATAGCCTCTAAACTTATCCTCCCTTTTCCATTTATCAATATTTAGGTGTATTTATAATTTTATTTTTCATTTATTCTCTTAATAGGTTTGCATATTAGTCTTAAAATGATGCACTTATAATAAAAGGAATATGGTCCACACCATAGGTTTATCCCAAGGATCACAAGGATACTACACCTTGGGTATGTTCCCATTATTAGAATGAGTAAATTAATGTTAAATTAATATAATTGTTTTGATAAAACTTCCTATCCTAACATGAAATGCTTTAGTGCCCTGTGCTCGCCTGTACCCTACAACAAAACCTCTTCTATTATGAACCATCCATGGGTGCATGTTTTAAATGAAAATGGGTCCCTTGGATGAAATTTTATAAAAAAATGTGTAGGGGGGAGGGGGGATTTTAAAATTAAATTAAGTTCTTAAATTATACCTAAACTTACAATGTATTACATGTATTTCTATATATATTTACAATCAAGCACTATTTTTAAATCCTGGTGACTTTGGCATTGTTCAATAAGTATAAATAGATAAAATAAATTATTGTATCCAAAATATTAAAAATAAAAAATTTATTAATTCAAATCAATAAATATATTTATCTAATTTAAAATAGTTGTACAATTATAGTTTACCTCCTAAACTTAAATTTATTAAACCAATCCAAAAAACTTACAATGTCATAGTTTACTTTTTATTTATTGAAAACATAATTTTATAAATAAGGTTCATGAATTCATTACATATAAAATGTTTGTGATAATTTATGCATTTCTCTACATTTATGAACTTTTAGTAGATTGTGATGTTTTCCAAGCCTACGATCTTTTTTCAAGCATGTAATGTGTTTCCAATCCTATGATGATTTTCTAAGAATGCAATAATTTCATATGCCTATGTTAGTTTTCAAACCCTATGATAATTTTTTAGGCTTCCAATGATTTTATAGGTGTGTGGTGTTTTTCCAATCCAATGATGATTTTCTAGGCATATAATTATTTCCCAACTTTTTGATGCTTTTCTAGGATTTTGATGCTTTTATAGGATCATGATTATTTTATAGGATTGTGATGATTTTCTAAGATTGAAATGTTTTTCTAGGCCCAAGACTATTTTTAAATCCCATAATGATTTTCTAAGATCATTACACCTTTATAGGGTTACAATACATTTCCATACTTATGATACATTTGTAAGCTTGTGATATTTTTCCAAGATTGTGATGTTTATATATGATTGTGATGATTTTATTATCCTACCATGATTTTTATTTCTTATCAATTTTCTAAGCTTGCAAGGCCTAGATTTTTTTTCTAATCTTATGATTTTGATTAGATTTTATTCCCTATATAGATATATTTCTTTTTGCATATATATTTTTAGTTTCTTTTATATATTTTGGTACTAAATATACAATTTTTTCCACTAAATTATAAATGTTTCTCAATATTCACCTATTCATATTTTTAATTTGAAATTTTAAACTTTCACCATCATCACAATTTTAATTTTAATAGGATTTCCAAACCTTTTGAATAGAGGGAAGACCCAACATTTGAAATAGGAATAGATATTATATCTATGTATCTCTGTATCACACTCATATAGAAGCATGACACACATGTGTATGTAGTATTAATTTATATGCAATCCATTAATAAAAATTAACACATAGATGCCAAACATCTAGTAGGGTATGTAGGTTCCAAAAGTGTTTTTGGATTTTTGAATGTTTTTTTGGTATTTTATAATATATGAATAGTAAATACCATCCTATGATCTCATCCAAAATATGGTCATATGTATCTCCCCACTTAGAATCTATTGAAATAAATTGGTGGTACTACCAAGGAGTAGGCATAGGTGCAATATCTATCACTATAGTATATGTGATGTTGTACATATGTAAATTAAGAGTCTATGGTCTTGGATAAATAGGAGTAATAGTAGTAGGGGTTCATGGAAACTATCATTTAGTGCTTTATGGTTATTTTCAAATAATAGTAATAGGAACATGTCTAGGTGCTCTCGATATCTAAACATGGTGCATAATAGATGAGTACTCCACAGAATCTACTTATTGTCTCTGAATTACTAACAAATAATAAAGGGTATTTCTTTTTGCTTACCATTTTATAGTGAATTAGCCTTAGTAGGATTGGTAATTAGCCAAATCAATATAAGTTTTTATTGTTCAAGAGGATGTTCATTTGGTATTCCAAAAACTATAATTACCTTATTGGAATGAATGCATTTAACACAACCATGCACTATATAAGCTATTTATCAAAATGTATAGATCCAAGGTCTTCCTAGTAACATATCAAATATTCTCATGGAAGTAGAAACCTAGTAACTACATATACAATACTAACCTATAAATGTAGGATAATCTCACCAAGAACCTTATGAGATGTCCCATCAAATGATCTAACTAATTTTATATAAAGATGAAAATCATTATGAATATAACCTAGATGCATAAGTAATTTCATGGTGCAAACATTTTCACTTTCACCATTATCAGTCATAACAATATATATATATATATATATATATATATATATATATATATATATGGTGTTGATTAAGGAATGCTTAAATGAATAGAGAATGAAGATCAGAGTCATCATCCTTAATATTAGTGTCATCAAAAGTAATATAGGGTCTCTAAACCATAAGAGGTATGTGTCATGTATAAGTACCAATAATCCCATCTGACGGATGTCCATAATGTGATGGAAGAGGTTGTGCATTATCTACCATTTACACTTGTAGTTCCTTCTTAGAATGTTCTTTCAAATTATTTATAAATATTTTATATTTTTGATGATCACCAGGTTGTGCACTTGATTCCTTGGTAGGATAATAAAATTTAATATTTTCATCATCAATAAGGTCTTTGATCTTATACTTCAAGGTAAAACATCTATTTGTATAATGTCCTAGTCCCTGGTGATAATCAAAATAAGCATTTTCATCATATCTTTTGGGTAGAGGCTGACTCATATCAACCTCTATAAGATCAAGGATATATATAAGCTAACACTCTATTACACATGGAATTAATGAATCTAGAGACTTAGTAAAATGTGAAAACTATCTCCTTGGTGTATTAGATAAGACAAGTTAATTCAGTTGTTGTGACACTATATTTATTATAGTGGTTAATTAATTTTTAGGCTTAAGAGGTCTTACCTTATAACTTGGTTTGATTATAAACTTATTAGTGGGTGTAGATGCAACTGGTGTGTTTTCTACATAATTAAACTTATTCAATGAAATAATCTTCATTTCATGGTCCTGTACAACATGGTGAAAGCCATCAAAAGATTCTAACTTATTGAAAAAAATGGACTCATGTAAAGGATAAATAAAATTGTACTTGAATATGTCTTACAAATCCTTATCTATAATATTATTGATCATTTTAGCCAACATTTTCATGTACATGAAGACATATTCATTGATAGGTTCATTTGTTTTTTATTTAATTTTGGAAATTTGAGCATAAGAAACATTTTCAAAAATATTAATGGAAAAGTTTACCAAATATTAATATTCGAGAGGTTTGAATTCTTTCATGGATTAGATATTTAAATCATAGAACCACCTCAAAGCATAGTCCTTGAGGCTTCTTGGAAATAATTTGGTCAAAATTTTAACATTGAAGACATAGTTAAAGCATGACACATAAAAAGATCAAAGATGCTATTCAAGATCAACTTTATCATCATAAAATGAAAACATAGATGCCACAAAACCAATTAGAAAATGGTACAAAGATATCTCAAGTTAAAGAGGGTTATGCAACACATCTTGTGAATCAATATCATGAGAATATTTTAAATCAATTTTTACAATGTTTATAACCTTTTCCTCCAAGGTCTTTATAACTTGAAGGATTGTTTGAATTTTAGACCCATTGGGATTTATATTATCAATTTTAATAGTAACCAAATAGGATTTAAATATGTTTTGAGTAATAATAGGCATTGAAACTATTATTGGTGTTGAAATATTTGGTAATTCCATAGTGGATGTGGCAATAGTAATTTTTTTTCTGAAAACAAAAGGTTGAAACACATAACTCATGCCTCTATTAGAAGTATTAAGTGGTAATGTGTTTAAGTGGAGATTTGTTGGTATATGGGGATGACCCATGCTCTAATAGAATGATCAATAGATTGACTTGCTTGGTCATCTATGGTATTTGCATTTTTAGTTTCAAATATAGTTTTTATGATTTCATCAAGATATTTAGGGTTTTGATGAATACATTCATAAAATAATGCAAGTATTTATGTTTACTAATGGTTTATTTTCTCATGATCATTGGTTTCATTAGAATCATGGTTATAAATATCAGAATCTTCTTCTATGATAACCTCATTAGTTTATTTTTCATTCTCAACATTGGTATCATCATAATCCTTAAGATTATGTCCCTCGATGGATTTAGACATTTTAGGAAGAAAAAGGGGAAGATCAATGTATTATATAAGCACACCTCCAAATATAGGGCTATGAATAGGTTTTGTACAAAATAATATAATTATGAAATTAAAAGGTACAAAAATATAAAACCTTATCTTACTAAAAAAACTAGGAATCAAAAATGTTTACATTCATATGAATTAGGGTCACCAAATATTTAACCCTAAAAAACTATATTAGGGTTGTCTAGGGTTAAATGGGTTAGAGATGGCCTAAGGTATAAGGGTGATACAATTTATCCAAATTAGGCCAATAATATGATAAACTTAGATATAACATATGTTTAATTCATTAAACTGAGATAGGCTAAAAATATTATGTACAACTATCCTAAATATGAAAATGACAAAGAAATAATTTACTTTACTGTTTCTAATTCTAAAATAATTATAGATCTATAACAAGTATAAATAAGATTGGAAGATGATTTTAGAATAGTCACCAAATTCTAATTTGAGTGTCTCTAGAGCCACAAACACTAACATCAGCCTAAGATGGTTGCATTGATATTACTATTGAACCTAACATGGTATCCTATATAGGATAGATTATGGAAAAGGATGCAACTGCCTAAATTCTTCTAGGTTTTTTTGGCCTTCACTCTAGTACATTCAAATGTAGGTCATGGATTATTTCTCCTCATGAAATTATAAACACCTAGTTCTTCATCTTCTTAATGACTTTAGGGAAAATGGTTTAGTGGGTGAATGGTGTTAATATGAACCTAAATACACCTCTATAAATTTTAATTTCCTATATATCCAATACTCTAAAAAATGCCTCGAACTAATTTAGTTCTCACCTATGTGTTTGATTTTATGTGAATCATGTAATATGTAGAAATCAAGTACCATAGTGAACTATATTATAACCTATAACATCAAGATCTTAGGTTTATCCTTTAATACACCAGAATCATATATGTGTTGTTATTATAACTTATATGAAAATAGGATAAAATAGGAAAGATTTACTTTATTGAGTGCTTGATTAAATGCTTTGATAAATTTCCTTGGTCTATGTTAGGTCTTTCCTAGGTTATGTACGAATGAGGCTTGATATTTTAATTATATCATTCCATTTAGATAAGTAACTCACATTAAATCACTTAAGCTAACCATTAGGATACGTTTCATTTGAAGTTTAGATGACTTTATGACACTAGACACTTGTGTTAGAGAAAGATGCCTATGTTGATGTGGGTGTTTATTTGAGATGCTAGTGTCTAGGGAATAAGAAATTAGGTACATGATCATAACTTTTAGGGGTATAATATAAGTAAATTTTAATTATTATGGGTAGGATATAAGGTCTACATCATCAACACAAGATTAGTTGGACTAAGAAATAGGTCAAGGATATCAATATAGAGTATATGTGAGACTTATGAAAGTAAGAAAGGTATATAATTAAGATGAACATCCAAGGTTTAAGTATTAAAAGTGTATAAGATTGAGGTGATATATAGTGTATAAAATAGTGTCTAATGATTCACATCAATACATGAGAAATTGTAACATATACCATAGAGTGGGAAAACCAAATGTTATATATGAGATGCTGCTCTACCTAGTTTTTTCACTAGCTCCATTCAAGAAATGGTAAATTGATTTTATAGGTCCCATCAAACCTATGAAAAATAAGAGAAATGGTAGGTTAATTATTACTATAATTGGATACTTAACAATATGGGAATAAATTATGACAATAAAATATTATACCACCATGATTATCATAAAATTCATGTATGAAAAAATAATAAGGTTTGGATGTATTTAAAGTATAACAAGTGATCAAGGTAGTCACTTCATCAATAATAAAATTATGGAACTACTTAATCACTTCGTAATCTAGCATAACAAGATCATTCCTTACAACCTTTAATAAAATGACACTGTTGAGGCATTTAATAAGGTATTAGAGAAAGTATTAATCAAAATATACAATAAAGAGATTGCAAATTAGGATACTAAGGAATTGATAATAATATGGGATCACCACACACCTAAAAAATATTAACTAAGTATTTTCCATTTTAATTAGTATATGGCCTAGAATCAATATTACCAATGGAGTATATATTACCAAGTTTGAGACTTGCTCTAACATATAAAATGAATGAAAAGATTCCATTTAGGGTATATTTCTAAAACTAGAAAAAATAGATGAAAAATGTTTATTAGTATAAAATAATAAAAATAAAGAGAAAATAAACCAAGAATCTTGGCATGATAGACATATCAAGGTTAAATAATTTCAGATTAGGGATAAAACTTTACTATATGATAACAAGTATAAAAGTCTAGGAAGTTAAAAATAAGATGGTTTGGATAATGCATAGTGGATGATATACTATAATAAGGAAAATTAAAACTAAAATCACTTTTAGGAACATTCTAAAAAGGGTTTGTGAATGGAGCTCAACTAAAGCTCTACACAATAAATAATTACAGTGAGCCACAATAAACAATAAAGAGATATTATGAAGTAACACTATCCTTTTAACCAAGTGAAATAGGGTAAAATGTAATATAACTATACCATATGCTTATTTGTTTTTCATAAATCATGTTACCTCCCCATTAAGTTGGTATTGGCCTCCTAGATAGGTAAGTTGAATAAGGATATTGTAGTGTCCTAAAACCATCTTGATATCTAGTTGTATGATCATGTCCAAACACCCTAGTTGGAAAAACAATAAGATCAGGAAGTAGGAAGAAAGAGGGGATGAAAATTTTAAAAATACAAAGGAAATTTTAAAAAATTTATAAAAACATACAAACAATTTAAATAAAATTATAAAAAAGAATAGAAGGAAAAAAATTAGATCAAAAAAAAATAAGGAATATATATGAAGCATTAGTTAAGGAAAGAAAAATGTGAGGAATGAAATTAACTATGGAAATGAAATAATGAGGATGGAAATACTAAAAATTAGTTGAGTTTGTTTTTGTATAATGATATATGGCACAAACTAGTTGGAAATTAAAAATACGAGCTTAAAAAATAAAACAAGTGGATGTTGTTAGCTAAATACATAGTCAAAAAGTTTCTAGAAAACTAATGATGTGAGGAGGATAATAAAAAAATAAATGAGTAAAATAACAAAAATAAAAGTACAATAAATTAAAAATTAGAAGATAAGGATAAATCACATGAAAAATATTTAATGTGTGTTAATTATGAGCCAAATAATATGATTAATAGATATATTAGGTGTACTATAAAGTAAAGGTTTTGCTAAAATGAAATTATACAATATTTTTAATATTTAAATTCTATATAAATTTTAAGTAAAGTTTTTATAATCCATTAAAATAATTTCTCCAATACTCAAAGGAAAAAATATGGAGCTTCCTTAGGTTATCATTGTATAACATATCAAACAACCTAAGTACAAAAAACACTTGATAAAATCAGAAAGTATGTATCCATTAGGGTATTTTTTTAATTTATCTATGTCGTAACATTTGAACTTGATATGCTATGAACTTGAAATTTTTTACTAACACATTTGATCCATGGTATACTATGACATGTTTATATTGGTTGCTTATGATTTCCTTTATGCACTTCCTTTAGTGTCTTACCTTGATATTATCTTACTTGTTCAAGCATTTAAATATGATATTTTATTTGTGGACCTCATGCCTATGTTTAATTTATTTAGAATTTTAACATGTCATTAATTTTTGTATGTAAATTTTAATACATCATCCTTTTTTTTATGGTCATTAGACTAAGTCATGTTCCTTAAATTGCAATATTTGAACATGTCCCTTGTTTTTAGTCTCCTTGGATAATTTTATTTTGACTTGATTTTGAGTGATCTTATTTGTGTGCTTGATTTACTTACTAATCTTTTATTTTTACTATGTATACATTATCATGATCATTATCATGCATATTAAGCCTTAATGTGATCACCCTATTCTATGTTATTCAATGGTGTATATACTTAGACATGTTCCTTAGTTATACTACATGGTTTTATTTAGAGATTATTAAATTATCTTATCATTTTGAGGTGAGTTAGCCACTAGTTTATATTATTGCCTCACCTCAAAGGGGGGAATATTATTGGGTTCATGTCATAGATGCATGTTCTCCACATTTAGTATAGTTTTTAGATTTAATGGGGGCATGTCATATAGGCATGGTTTTCACACATTCACAATTTCTAGATCTAGTGGGGGAATGCTTTGGAAGCATATTCTCCACGTTTGTTTACATTTGGAATAGTTTTCATATTCAGTGGGGGAATGCTTTGGAATCATGTTCCCCCACTTATTAATTTTTCAACATCTCCATATTATAATGGGCACATGTTTTGGAAACATGTCCTCCACATTGGAAATTATTCTAGTTTTCATATTCATCCATATATATTGGGGGAATGCTTTTAAAGAATGTTATCCACACTTACACCATTTCCAAATTGACCAAAATGCATAGTTATATAATTTAGATTCATAGTTGTGGTATAAATTTACACATCGGTGCCATTGTTATACATAATTTCCACTTGAGACATATCTAAGGTGCATATGTTATGAAATTTTGCCTAATTTTGGAAAATATAAATTATATTCAGATTTGAGAACACTTTTATGGATAAGAGATTTGACGTATTCACAATCCATGTATTGATCATCTAATTTTTAGATAAAATTATGTGTATGTTTTTCATCAACACATTTCAAATCACAATCTATGCTTCATATTTAGTGATCTTGGTTGCAAGTTAGCCACCAAAAAAGCACTCAAGTTGGGATAAATTAAAGTCAAGGTGAGTTATACACACCCCAAGTACACATTTATTCTCCTTTAAACCATCAATTTGATTACTTGATTAAGGAGGGGAAAATGTAGACACAATTTTATGGATTATATATTACCTTAGTCTTATACACTTAGAAAAATTAGACCTTGAATGTTCCTCTCAATTATTGAGCTTTATCTTTTTTTATGGATTTTTACCATATCATAGACTTTTATATATTGATGCCTAGGATGGAATATTATGGACCGTATTGAGCCAAACTACTATAGTAGTTAGTTTAATTTTTGCATGGTCAAGGTGATTAAATCCCTCAATATTTCCAAGTTTTTATGTTAGACTTTTGGACTTGATTATAACATCTAGACTCACCAAGTTATAAGTATCATTGGGTTGCACAATTGATCTAATTTCAAATACTGAGTGGCAACTCACCTTTCCTTCAAGGTTAGGGGAATGTTCCTTCTAATATTTTTCTCTATCTCCTTATATGTATGTACTTTAAATATTTATATATATTCATCTTAATCTTAGTTTTATATCTTTAAAATGATACATCTTTTCAAATCAACTTGCCAATAGCCAAGGTAGTTTCATCGATACATATGTGAACTTCAAAACCTTTATATTTCAATTTCAATAATTTTAATACTTTCAATTCTATATTATATGCATTGATTATATACTGTAATTGTTAGTGTGTGGAGGTAAAAGCTTCAACTATTTACAGACACAAGAAGAGGATGCTAAAGAACCAAAAGCACCGGTGTTGGTAGCATGATCGATGTCGGTCAGGTGCAGTGCAGAAGGAAACCGATGATGGTAGGAGGTTGGCCAATGTCGGCAGCACCAGGCAAGCAGGGACTGACGTCGGTCGCCTATGTATTTCCAGAACTATTATTGACAAACAATCAGTTAAGTGAAGTGAGTGTTTGCATGTCAAATTACTAATTATAGTCACGAGCTACGTGTCTAATTATTGTAGTTTGATTTCTATTTTTGTAACCATGGGATTCTATTTAAAGACCCATGAGGCATGTATTGTAATTACCAAGAAGGCAAGTAAAAGCATTGAAGCAAGCAAGGTCAAGGAGATCTACAGGTGTAAGGTCAAGGAGATCAGCTGAAGCATTCAAGGAGGGATAACAACTCAAGTTGTAGAGTTGGTTCTGTGTTGAGCAAGAGAGAGAGGGAAGAAGGTCTTGAGGTGTGGCAAGCCTTTGAGGTGGAGGAAGAAGTGGCATCTTCCATATTGTATTTTCTTCTAGTAACATTTAATACAAGAGTGTGTATTGTCTCTCAAATTCTTTGTTGTCTCAAGTTTCTAGTTACTTTATCATTCTGGTATAATTCCGTGTTTAATTGCTTATAAGAAAGTAATCAATTGTGCTTCTGTTGGATAAGGGGTCACCTAATAGTTGGTATCAGAGCATATTGATTATTATAGGCTCTCCTGACAGTTGGTATCAGAGCTATGGTTTACAGGAAGCAGGTTATTGTTTTTGATTACAGGTCATTCACAGGGTTTTCTGATTGAGTGGGAGTTCAGTAATGGCAGAAGAAAGTAAGCTACGAATGGAGAAGTTTAATGGCAAGAATTATCAACATTGGAGGATGCAAATTGATGACTATCTATATCAAAAGGATTTGTACTTACCATTGGGTGGGGTTGCATGCAAGCCCATAGATATGAAAGATGAAGAATGGAGTGTTCTTGATCGAAAGGCTCTCAATTCCATAAGGTTGAGCCTTGCATCATCTGTGATTTCTAGCTTATCACAGTGCAAGACAATGGTAGAGTTGATAAAGTCCTTGGCAAATTTATACGAAAAGCCCTCAGCTTCTAATAAGGTATATCTTATGAAGCAGCTATTTACTTTGCAAATGTAGGAAGGTGGATTGGTACATACTCATCTCAGTGATTTCCATGGTTTGGTAAACCAATTAGCTTTAGTCAATATTGTTTTTGATGATGAGGTAAAGGCTCTCTTGATTGTATGTTCTTTGCCTGAAAGTTGGGACGGTTTGGTTATGGTAGTGAGTAATTCTACATCTGCTTCTAAAATCTTAAAAGTTGATGATGTTGTGAGTGTGATCTTGAATGAAGAAATACATAGGAGAAGCACAGGTGAATCATCAAGGAATGCTCTAAGTGCAAAAAGTAGGGGAAGGCAAAGGGAGAAGGTTAAGCAAGGGAAATCAAGGTTGGGAAGGAGATCCGAGTCCAAAGGTATTACCTACTAGTTTTGTGGAAAGAAAGGACATACAAAGAAGGAGTGTTGGTTGAGAGATAAAGAGAATCAACATGTAGGTATTGAAGAAGCAAAGGATGCAAATATTGTGGTACAGGATGCTCTCATACTTTCTTTGGATAGTCAGGTAGGATCATGGATTTTAGATTCTAGTTCATCTTTTCATGCATCCCCAAACAGAGATTTGTTTCATGAGTATGAACATGGAGACTCTGGAGTACTCTATTTAGGGGATGGTATACCTTGTCAGATAGTTGGCAAAGGGAAAGTGCAGCTGAGATTGCAGATTGACAACACATGGGTGTTGAAGGAGGTCATGCATGTTCCAATTCTAAAGTAGAGTTTGATTTTTGTAGGAAGGTTGGGAGATGAGGGATGCATAATAACCCTCACAGCGGACTCTTGGAATGTTACCAAGGGAGCACTTGTTCTAGCAAGAGGTAAGAAAGTAGGTACTCTTTATCTACCTACTTGTATTATTGATTCTACTTTTGGTGTAGATTCAAAGATGTGGTCTAATAGGCTTGGTCACATGAATAACAAGGGAATGGATGTTCTTGATTGAAAAGGTATGTGTTCAAATTCAAAAAGCACAAATAGAGTTCATTGTAGAAAAAGGAAATTTGATGCTTTTGACAGGAACAAAGAAGCCTTGGTGTTTATGGAGGAGATGAAGGATAGAGATCAGTCATAGGGGCTGAATAAATTTGAGCAGGGCAGCATGGATAGAGGTTTGATCCAAGAAGAGCTCACAGATGAGAATTTCATCACTCACAAGAACACATAGATGCTGATGTCGGTCACATGGGACTGACATTGGTCAGCTAGATATCGACATCAGTCATGTGCAGACTAGCAGGGTCAGTAGGTTAGGTAGGAGAAGTCTGACATTGGTCATAAGGACAGTCGTCAGCAGGAGGGACACTAGTGTCAGCCAGGGAAATGATGTCGGTAGTTAGGGTCAGTGTAGGGAACTGACATCGATCGGGAGCAGACTGGGAGATGGCCGAGATCGGTCACTAGAATTGATGATGGGTGGACAGCTAGCTATCAAGGAGTCTCAAACACCCATATGGAGGTTAGAAATGGTAAGTGAACCTCATATTCATTGTTCACCTTCTTTATATTGCTTACTAATAGTCATGAACTAGGAAGATGGAAGAAGCAATGCAGGTAGAATCTAGAAATAGTGGGAGCTTGACATGGATGAGGAGTGTGAGTCTTTGGAGAAGAACCAAATAGGTATTTGTTGGTAGAGTTATCAGTTAGAAGGAAGCACTGGATAGAGGGATGGATTCCCGTTTTAGAGAAGAGAGTGGATGGACACGTGAGATAGAAGGCTATGGTATATGGTCTTGTTTAGGCTGCAGGCAATGGAGGTTTGACCATTGTATTTTATCTTTACCAGGTTGGATAATATTAGCTACATTATCATGTTACTGTATTGTGTTACTTGTTGTAGGGTTTCATATACAGGGAGTTTTCTAAGCTAAGGGTAGAGTTGGTTCAGAAGTATGTCATGAAGAATTTGGGAGCAACAAAATTCTTGTGGTATAAGTGATAGGTTCAGCATCACAGGTTTCAGTGGTGGTTGGTCTTCAAGAGTGACTTTAAAGAGGGATACAGAGCCTAAGGAACAAAATAGATGGTGTACAGGTACAGGTATGAGTTGCAGGTATTTATCTCCAAGTGGGAGACTGTTAGTGTGTGGAGCTAAAAGCTTCAACTGTTTGCAGACACAAGAAGAAGATGCTGAAGAACCAGAAGCACCAACATCGGTAGCATGACCGATGTCGGTCAGGTGCAGTGCAAAAGGAAACTAGTGATGGCAGGAGGTCGGTAGACATCGGCAGCACCAGGCAAGCAAGGATCAACATCGGTCGCCTGTGTATTTCTAGAACTATTGTTGACAAATAGTCAGTTAAGTGAAGCGAGTGTTTGCATGTCAAATGACTAATTATAGTCATGAGCTGCGTGTCTAATTATTGTAGTTAGATTTTTTTTTGTAACCATGGGATTCTATTTAAAGACCCATGAGGCATGTATTGTAATTAACAAGAAGGCAAGTAAAAGCATTAAAGCAAGCAAGGTCAAGATCTATAGGTGTAAGGTCAAGGAGATCAGCTGAAGCATTCAAGGAGGGATAACAACTCAGGTTGTAGAGTTGGTTTTGTGTTGAGCAAGAGAGAGAGGGAATAAGGTATTGAGGTGTGGCAAGCCTTTGAGGTGGAGGAAGAAGTGGCATCTTCCTTATTGTATTTTCTTCTAGTAACATTTAATACAAGAGTGTGTATTGTCTCTCAAATTCTTTGTTGTCTCAAGTTTCTAGTTACTTTATCATTTTGGTATAATTCTGTGTTTAATTGCTTACAAAAAAGTAATCAATTGTGCTTCCATTGGATAAGGGGTCACCCAACAGTTGGTATTAGAGCATATTAATTATTGTAGGTTCTCCTGACAGTAACTGATCTTGGTTTTAGGTTAGTCACCTGCACACAAGTTGGGCTTAAGAAAATGCAAGATGTGTTATACACACCTAGGTATGCATTGCTTCTCCTTTAGACCATCAATTTTATTACTCAATTAAGGAGGGGAAAATGTAGACATTTTTTTATGGATTATATATAACCTAGTCTTGTATTCTTGGAAAAATCAGACCTTGAATGTTCCTCCTAGTTATTGACATTTCCCACTTTTTAAAGTCTTGCATCTGCTCTATCTTGTGCCCCTTGGCTTATCTCTTAGTCTTACCAGTGTTATGTTGATAACCCATAACTTTTATCTTTCCTATAATTCTTAAAATGTTATTATCTTGTGCCCCTAAATTTATGATGATGTAACTACTTTCATATTCCCTGGACACTAGAATCTTCCTCAAACACCTGTATAAACATAGATGTCATGATCTAACACAAGTGTTCAATGCCATCAGGTCATCTAATTTTAAAATGAAACTTATCCTAATAGTCAGCTTAAGTGCTTTAATGTGAGTTAATTATCCAAAAGGATTGGTATAAATATAATAACAACCCTCATTCATACCTCACCTATGAAATACCTATCACATACAAAGGCAACTTATCAAAACATTAAATTAATCATTCAACAAATAAAATCTTTGCTATTTTATCCTATTTTCATATCATTCATAGGAAAATCAAATACATAGGTCTAAATTATTAAAATATCAACCTAACAACTTGATTTTCTATGTTATAAGATAGGTCATTATTGTACTTGGTTTCCAAATCACTCACACACAAGCTAATAGGTAGGGGAGAACTACATCAGTTTTAGGTCCTCTTCATACTAATGGATATGTAGGTAGTGCAAATTTATATGGAGTTATTTGGGGTCATCTAAACACCATGTGCCCACTAATCCATTTTCCCATAAGGTCACTATGAATATGAATAACTAGGGTTTTAAATTTTCATGAGGAGAAATTATCTATGTCCTAGATCTAAATGAACCATAATGAAGGTAAAGAAAAACATAAAAGCATCCATGGGTTTTTATCCTTTTATAACAAGTATATTATATAGGACACTTACATTAGGTTTATATAGTAGTGTTAACACAACCATCATAGGATGATGCTAGTGTTTATATCTATAGAGACACTCAAACCAAAATTTAGTGATTGTTTTAGAATCATATTTCAATCTAATTTTTGCCTATTCTAGATCCATAATTATGTCATCAGTAGAACCAAATATGTAAATAACCTATTTTTCATTTACATATGTAACATAATTATACTTATTATTTCTAGCCAATCTAAATTTAATAAATTCAACATATGTTATATTTAGGTTTAGCATCTTATCAGTTTACTATAAAGATAGTTTATCACCCTTCTACCTTAGGTTATCTCTATCTCCTTTAACCCTAGATAACCCTAATCTTGATTTTTAGGGTTAAACAATATCCTTAAAAATTAATGGCCACCATAATCCTTCTAATAATATTTTCTTTCCCATAACTTCTTTAGATTTGTGCCCTCCTACAACTCCATCATGGGCTTATATTAATATGTTATTGCACTAATAAGGTAATGATAATATTTATAACACCTCATCTCTTCCTATCTTATATAGTGTTCCTTGAATTAACATGAAGGTAAATGTTTTGATCATCAATATCTTCCTATGTAATGTATAATACTCATTCATAAACTCTTTGTTAGATAAAAATTGTATAATATTATCCAAAAATTTGGGAATTGATTCCATGTGGAAGAGGTGAGTTTTGAGAAACTCATCCTTAGTTAGTCTTATATCTTTTCCTATGGTTATTTGATGTAGGTAATCAGGTCCATTTTTCCCTTTCCTAGTTTGACTATAATTTTGATATCAAATTATTGAAATAACATAATCTAGTGTCACATTGTTCCTTATATCATGTTGATTCTTTAAAATGTACCATAGGTACTCTTTAGTGTTGATGAAAACTAGTCATTTTAGGATTTGAAAAATTTAAGGCACGAGTTGCAGTTTGTGACAATTCAATGATGTCTATGGTGGAAATAGAAGTAAGGTATGAGAAGTATCCATAATATTTGTTTGATTTAGTGCTTGGGAGCCACCAAGATTTAAATCTTTAGATATTTAATAGTTTTTATGACTTAGAAGATAAAATAAATGTGTATTAACAATGATCTTTAAGCTAGCGTGAATCTTGATAAAAATAAAAAAGAGAAGGGTAAATTAAGAAAGAAATGTGATTGCAGTTTTTCATCTCAAATATTATGACAACATTCTAATTACTTTGAGCACATTTGAACAAAATTATGTTATAAAATATCATAAGATAAAATTATATTACAAATTAGGCAAAATTCAAAGGAAAAATAGGAATCATAAGTAGGAACCAAATTTACTTTAAAGATTTGCTATTATGATCTAAATAACCTAAGTACATCCAAATATAGAGCAAATAAAATGAAGTATACTTGAGATATTTATAGTCAATTTAGAATTTATCATAAATTAACAACCCTATGACAAATAATGTAACTTACAACAAGAATAATCATTCAAATTCAAGATGACTATCTGAAATTGAGAGGTAGCATGGACATTCAACAAAACTATATAGATAATCTTTTCAAAATTCCTTAGTTGTATTAAATGCTCCTGGTATACAATTTCTCAAAAAATCCCCCTTACAAATGGTAACCATCTACCTATTTATAATAAAAATAGGTGGTTAACTAGGTAACTTTAAAAATATCCATAGTAGATAAGGATAGTTGTCCTTGATATAAAGATACAATGTGGAAGGTCACATGCCAACTTGACAACAAAGAGTATATGCTAGCATACTAGCATATACTTTACAAAAAGAATATTATTTTAGTAATTTCACTAGTGGGTCATTTAATTAGATATATTTGAGAAATTGTTTCACCTTGGTATATTACTCCTTGATTAATTCAAAATCCACTATAGGCTTTATTAGACAATCGTCTTCTTGATCTACCAACTTATCAAATTCTTTATCAGCCCAAGATACAAGTTCCTTGATACATTGTGCTTCTATAATTTCCTTCCCTACAGAAATGATGATATCAAAGATCTTTTTTTTGTCCTTGGTTGAATGACCTTTTTTGTATATGATGCCTTGGATGTGAACACCAACCTTTTTCTTGAATTATTCATCACTAATTAGGCCTATAGTAGTGGTTTGAGAAGGGTTATCTAATAGATTTCTAAAAAGTTTCTCAATATGGTTACCAAAACTACGTCGATCTTGATGAAGTCATTGATATCATTACTCCAAGTGATTAAATCCTCTTTTCTATCCATCAAAACCACCATGAAGATGTCTAGATGTCTAATTTTGATAATATTGATGTCCAGGACCTACTTTGTCTTATGTACCTTGATGAGCTCCTCCATTTGAGATTGAGAATTCTAAAATTGAGTCATTAAGGCTTATGACACCTTAATTTGATGGTTTAAATCAATAAATCTAAGCTTGATGCTTTTAAAATTCTCAAATGCATCCATCAAAGATTTATTCAATAATTTTAATACATCCTCAGGAATTAAAAGGAGGATTTGAGATTTTAAATTTTTTTTTCTTTTTCCAAGTTAAGAATCCTCTATTTCATTCCCTAAACTCCAGCCAAGGTCATTATTGATTGGGCTAGTACTATACTAGCCACATCTTCTTGAAATATAGGATCCTCCCCTACTACCTACCCTATAATAGGGGTTAAGCCCATAAATGGTTCCACCTTCTAAAAGGTGAACTCATTAGTACCAATAATAACCTTCTTGGTCACTACTCTCTCAAGAGTTGATGTATCTAGATTGAAAAGGAGCTAAGGGTTTGACTCCTTTACCTTTATCTATTCAAGAATCTCTACATTTAAACTCCTAAAGGATCTTGGGGTGTCAATCCCTTGGATTTCCTTATTGTGAAGGATTTGGATGCTTCTCTCTGCTTGTCTATTCATAATATCTTGAATCCAAGGCTTGGCATTATCTTGAACATCCATGTCAACTCGAGTCAAAACTAGTGAATCAGAAAGAGATGTGATTTTTTTCAACTTCCCATAAATTAAAAATCAAGAATATTTGGTCCATAAATAGGACTCACATCACTAAATAAGTTGATTTCATTAGTAGGGTGAGTAAAAGTTAACCTAGGCCTCTTTCTTGGAGCTAGATGAACTAAGGCCAATTTTGTTTGTCTCTTTCCTCTGTCTAATGTAACTAATTATTTGATTGATTCCCTAGATGGATCCTCTTCCTTATCAAAACCATAGGTAACTATGATGTTAATAAGGGCACTTTCCACTATTTATCTAGTTTCCAAAGAAATCATGCTAATAACCTCTATTGGGGAAGAAGGCCTTGGTGGGGATGCCTAAAAGTGGGGACCTTCACCAGGTCTATGCTCTATGATGGACTCCTAAATTACATCTTTACCTTTTATTTTTACATCCTTAGGTTACCCAACCTAGGGTGACTCTACCAATTATCTCTACTGAGGCTCAAAATATTGTACTCTAATAGGTAGCTCTTGATGTGTAGTCCTAGATAGTCATGGTAATAAATGATAATGTAAGGGATGTAGCTACCATATTTCTTTTGAGGGCTTATTATCCCTGACTAGCCTATGTTCTTATTTGATGTTGTAATTTTTAACCCTAGACAAGACTTCTTCAAAGTTCCTTTCCTTTGTGTAAATACCATCTCCCATACTTGGTTGATGTTTGTACTCAGCCTTTGGGACCTTTTTATCCCAAATAGGGTTAGCCACTCTATCATTTGGGTCCCACATCTTAAGATCATCCAGTTGGAAATCAAAAGAGTTCCTATGTACCACCATGATCTCCAGCTATTTCTGATCCTTGATTACAATTCTACTAATATCTAGTGGAAAGGGATGAACCTGAGCCTTCTTATTCTTCTTTCAGTGCCAATCCATTCCCTGGATGATTTTATAATCAATTTTTTCCTTTACAAGCTTATTGGGAACATATATAGGCAATTTGTATGGTTGGACCATGATTCTTTCTATCCTTATTACAATGTAATTTGGATAGAACCATACATACCCCATGGTCTTCACTTGTCTTTTGATTAGAGGATGAAGCCTGGGCATAGGGATACCAATGATTTCCTAAAAAATGATTGGGAAGATACCATCACATATGAATTATATGTAATTCTTGTATTTTAAAACATGTAGTTTGGAGTAATGATGGGAAATGGTAGTTCTACCATTAGGGGACCAATTTTAGATGCTATGGAAATTAATAGAGGCTAGGAATGAATCCAAGAGGTAAGACATCATAAAGAATTGCTTGGAGGTCTTTCTCTTGATGACTGTAAATTGTTTGTACAATAAAAAACTTATTAAGTCTCCAACAAGAGGGGTTAAGTTCTATTCCAACATGTAATAGACATAAGATACCCAAACCTTACTTAAATAAGTTGTAGAAGAGGCACCAAAGGCTCTATTAAATAAATTCATAGCTACCCTAAAAATCTCCCTAAATTAGGTAATATGAATCTCACCATTAGGGGTCCTAAAAATATGGTAACCTTGTATTAGCCAAGGTGAGAGGACTAAATCTAGGTTTTGGGAATTTTTCCATTCTCTCAAAGAAGGGAGATTGACATGAGGAAAAGGGAACTCATAGTAAGCCTCAAAGGCCATGGGAGCTATACATGAAAATTTCTTGATATTTCCTTCATGAATAATCCATTATCCATATATTCTATAGTTAATGAAAATAGGAACAAGAAGGTTGATGAAATGCATTACCTTTGGTTTAGCATCCACATGGTGAAGGTCTACCAATTGAATTGATACTAGGTATTTATATCTTTGGTGTACCATATCATTCCTCTTTTCCTCCTAGGAAATTAGTTACAATTCCTCTATAAAGGAGAATAATTTAGACCAATTTTTGATTCCATTCACATTCAAGGCTATTAAATCTAACTCTATGTCTTTAAATACCCTTCCTTCACCATCTAAAGTTAGGTAAATCTCTACTTCAATTTTCATCTATTGCCTACCCATCACCATTGATAACACTGAATTGTAGTTAATGAAAACAAAGATCTCACTAAGGCACTTGCTCTGAAATCAAGTTGAACTTGCTGTAATTACTATGTGATAAATTGAACCAACTTAAGTCCTTCTTTATAGTGGGTTCAAGGTTTTTATGTTTAATGGAAAAAATATCTAACTCTTGATTTCATACATGCCTCAAATTTGATGGGACCTCATTCTCATGTCTTATACATTATCAAGAATAGGATATATTAAATTTTGATCTTCTATACCTACATATAAATTATGTGGTAGGCTTCCATGCCTTTCACAATAAATTTCACAAATTCTAGTTTAAGGATAGCCATTAGCTTTCAAAAGTCCTCTTTATTTTGCTTTGAAAAATAGAATCCAGGTCCTTGGATTTCATTGGTCTCTTGATTTTTAAGCTCACTAATTATGCCATGTGTCAATATCATGAGGCCTTTCAAAATTCCTCAACTTCATCACACTGTTAGATCAAATCCAATGAGTAAGTGATCACCATTGGATCCTGGCTAGGGCCGAATCATTAGCCTTATGATTTTTTAAAAAGGATTTAAGGCTCAATGTACTATTAGATCAAATCTAATGAACGAGTGATTGTCATTAGATCCTACAAGATTATTACCTTTTAATCAGTTCCATGATTATATAAATCTTAGGGTTAAAAATGTCATTAATAATTTTATGTTTTAAAAAAATTAAATGACTTAGGCTAAGATCTTTATATACTATGTTTGTCTTCATAAAAAGCTAAAAATTTATTAAAAAGTTTTTTAAAAATGTACCCTTTGATTAGGATTTAAAAATTATCTAAGTTAAATTTGATGGGTTTGATCATGTCAAATACATCTTCATAGACATCAAATGATGGGATCAAACCTGTTAAATTTAAGACAATGGAATTTATTGATCCAATAATTGAATGCCACATGTAAAGCCTCAGGGAATTCCCAAGGCTTTGAGGATTGTCTCAGTTAAATTTGATGGGTTTGGTCACATAAAATATGTCCTCATAGATGTAAAATGATGGGATAAAACCTATCAAAGTTAAGACAATGTAATTTATTGATCCAATAACTAAATGCCATGTGTAAAGGACCCCAGAGTTCCCAAGGCTTCAGGGATTATTTGGGCTAAATTTTATGGGTTAGGTCATGTCAAATACATCTTCATAGATTTAAAATGATGGGAGAGAACCTATAAAACTTAAGATAATGAAATTTATTGATTTAATAACTAAATACCATGTGTAAAGACCTTGGGAGTTCCTATAGTTTTGTCTTTAATTTGCACCATTAGATTTAAAATCTCTGATAAAGCGATCATCATTGGATCCTTACTAGGGCCCAAATCATTAACTATATGATTTTAATAAATATTTTAAACTTAACACACCATTGGATTAAATCTATAAAATAAGCATAAAGCATTATATCTGCAAAAGCATATGAATTTTAAGTTAAAACTTGATCATGCATAAAATTTCCCACTATATTTTCCCATGAATGTTTAAATTCAAACCCCCAAGGTTTACTATTTGGGAACCCTGACTTCTTCCATGAAACCTATAATTAATCACCTTAAGGATGATTACTTAGCAACATTAAAAACATGATCATAATTAGATACACCAAAGCTCATGTCTTTTTTAAAGATTGACTTACTTTTAAAATTCAAGATCAGATAATCTTTCACACTTATTATAGAATACAAAGGTTTTGGAAACAATCACAGGGGTCCCCTTTTCAAAAAAAGAAACATGGGGGGGGGGGTGTTGGTCTCAACATATCATTGGTCTATTTATCTATTATTTAAGTGGGTCATAGCTTGTAAATAATATAAATGGAGTTTTTAATAGGTAACATCTAAATTTCTACACTATGTCCACCATAGTGAGTGCCTCCCATTCTATGGTTGAATAATTCCTTTCTACCTTATCTAATTTCTTAGTGGAAAATGATATTGGATGATCTGTATCTCTATGAGGTTGTGCCAACACTAGTCCTATTACAGTTCTAGAGGCATCAACATGGACATGGAATGGGATATTCTAGTCTAAAAACACTAGTATTAGGGCATCTTCATTTTTATTTTTCAATGTGTAAAATGTTTCTTGACATGTTTTTGACCAATTCAATGGTTGATTATGTTGATTATTCAAAACATCCTCTATGGGTGCACTTATAGTTATGAATTTTCATATGAACCTAAAATGATATCCTGTATAACCCAATATTATTCCAAGCTCCTCTTGTGTCTTAGTTAGTTGGTGGTATTTTTATGATGATTTTACTTTTAATTAAATATATCATCAGCCACTATTCACATATTATGTGTCCCAATAAACTAACAAAAGATGTGGTAAAGAAGAATTTATTGAGATTAAGAGAAATTTCTAGTTGTCTACATATTTGGAACATCATACACAATACTTGGACATGGTATTTAATTAACCCATTTACCATTAAATCATTAAGACACAATTATAAAAACCCATATATAAAATCCTTAAATGCATTAAAATTTATGTATATGAACACAACCAGTATATTTTTGAATCTGAAGGATCTCACTACATACATATAATATCCCCATTATGTGTAAAATGTAGTCTTTGTTCAAATATCTAGTTTTATTCTGACCTGATGGTATCCTAAGAATTCATCAGTGAATGAATAAATCTCTCTACTAACAACACTTTCTAATATCTCTTCACTAAATGGTGTTGGAAAGGGGTCATGAAACCAAGCCTTACTCAATTATCTATAGTCAATGTATATGCATATTTTATCATTTTTATTATTCAAAATCATCATAAGACTTATCCATTATGTATCCTCTATAGGGGTTATGAAACCACCAGCTAGCATCTTATCCAACTCAATTTTTATGTTTGCCTAACATTAGGATTTAGTTTATATGGTTGTTTCTATAATGGTTTAATACCCTCTTTTAATTAGATTTTTAAAGTTTCCATATCTTATTTTATTATTTTGTGATCAATAAATGTTTTTGGGAATATGTATTTAAACTCTCTAAGTAACTCTAATATTTTCTCCACTTATTTTTTTGCCTAGTAGTTTCCTACTTTGGCCATCTTAGGATTGTTTTTTATGGTTATGTTCTCTTCTCTAATTTTAAGCGGTTGGTATAAATATTGAGTTTTATCATCCATGGTGTCAAAATTTTGTATTTCTCCTTCCTCAATATCTATTTTTATGTTTTTTGGTTTTTCTTCCTCATTCTCTTCATACTTTTCTATTCTTTGGAAATATGACATGCTCAAGCTCTTTTATTTTTATTTTTTTTTAATTTTTTTGGTAACTCTTACAATCATTCCAATCTACTCCCAATCATCCATATGTACTATCCTTATTTCTTATATTTTTAGTATATAAAATCAATTATTTATGGTAGATTTTTCCATAAATAAAAATGGTTTTATTTTCTACAATGCTCAATAGACACTAGTATCTAGGTCCCAAAAGTTGAAAGTTATACAAAAATCCAATTTTAGGTCCTCCCATATACTAGTTCCTTTCCACATCTCTTGATGTATGTGCCATGGTTTTTTAAATGTGTCTAATGTCAAATTAAATATATATTCCCACATGCATCTATAAGTTTCATCTTTTTTTGTTCATACCTTTTCATATTGTTTACTGTGTCTTCTTGGATTTGATGTTTCTACATAGTTTTGTATTTCTAGAAAGTAATTTTATGACTTAACAAATCTTGTATTAATTAGTACCTTAAATGCCTTCCCATATTATATGGTTTATTAATTAGTGTTCCACCACCTTGATATAGTGATAGTTAATGTGTCATCAATGGCCCTCAACTTAATTTCCTCTTGTGGGAATGCCCTTATCATATGTTTCAAGTAGTCCTTAATAATTCTATTCCTAGTGAATTTGGGTAATTTTTTTATGAGAATGCCTTTCTATGTTATTAACTATTAGTCTCTATGGTTATTTATTTTTTAATGATGTATTATTGTTACCTTTACATATATTTTTATCATATAACAAACCTTACTATTGTTTTAGTTGTCCCTTATATCCATGATTCAATTTTATCCCATGATGTTGCTTCTACCTCTTCTTCTCCTAGTATTTTTTCACCCTTTCCATTTGGTTTAGGTTCATATTCTATTTTTTGGATTTTCTTGAGTATATATACCTTACCAAGATCATCAAAATAAGTTTCCTCTTTATCTAACCATAACTCCTTTGACCATCTACCTCTTATTCCTATTTCTAGTGGAAAGTGGAATACCAAGCCATTTATTTTGAATGTACTTTCCTCATTGAAATTTTAATGAAATATTAAATCCAATGAACCACTCTAAATTTAATAGGGATGGAGATCATTTATTGTACATATAGATCACTTCAAATTCTAGCTTTATTTTTATTCCCATTAAGTTCACTTCCACATCTCTCAACATTCCACTAAGTGAGTGTGGTGTACAATTAGTCATTGTAATATCATAAGTAGGGCCATGTAGTTTTGGTTTACCAAGTTTATCCCATGGGTTATGTGGTAAATGTGTTTCCCACCAATATCCAAAAATTTAGTCTTAACCTCATGGCCATATATATTGATATTGAGTATAATGACCATCTTCTTCCATTTCCTACTCAATATAAATATTTTATTTTTATTTTTCATATGGTTTTTATAATTATTTTATACTCTATGATATATATATTTATTATTACAATACTTACATATTTATAATAATTTAGTCACCAAATCATTTTTATTAATTATTTTAAACATTATTTTTAAATTACCAATCTCCTTTTCATCAAAATAAATAATTTTGATTTGATTTTTATCTTATTTTTCTTATATTATTATTCTAATTTTGTCCAATATGAGTTCATATTCATGGGTGTTTGGCCTTTCATTATTTTTTAATGATTTTTATTTAGAATTAGTAGATAATACCTTTTATTTCCTAGTTTTTGTTTTGATGTAATTAGTTACCACCACCCTAGGTTTTAAATCATCATTAATAGCATTAAGAGACTTCTTCTATGGTCTCTCCATCTATTCTTTAAATGTTTATTGGAATTCACTAATTTTATCAAA
This sequence comes from Torreya grandis, assembly GCA_037957365.1. Lineage (NCBI taxonomy): Eukaryota > Viridiplantae > Streptophyta > Pinopsida > Cupressales > Taxaceae > Torreya > Torreya grandis. Next base: position 3,824,297 of record JARHVA010000829.1, read on the forward strand.
CATATATGTATGTTTAAATGGTTTTTTGTTCCATAGGTGTAATCTTATATTCTCATATTTATTAGTGAACTTTGTTATGCCATCCTTTTATATTTTGTCCTTTGGGTAGCTTTCTTAAACATTTTACCCCTTTTTGTGAGGGAGATTTTGATAACTCCTTAGTATTTTTTATACCATTATTATAAAATCATTCTAATTTAGGGCATGAGAATGAGTCACTTTTACCTTTTTCATGATGTAATCTAGAATATGTATGTAATTTTATAATTTAGTTCTTAGTAATATGCCCCGCATTTATAAACTTGTAATATGTAAGTGTAGGTCTCTCCTAATTATAACCATGGAAATAATTTTTATTATATCCTCTCCCCAATTGTTAATTTTCTTTCCCTCCATATAATCATCCCCTATATCCCATTTGGTTAGCTCCACTATATCCATATTGGTTTGTACAATAGTATTGAGGTTGGTTATCTTGAATTACAGGAGTGGTTTGATATTTCTAACTAGGGTGTGGCATAATAGAATTCCCCATAGGTAATTATGGTGAAGGCATTTGATGAAATAATACCACTCTAATCTGATTAGTGTTTTTTACATTTGATAGTGCATCTATGGTAGGTAAGGTGTGATTATATTGGTTAAAATACTCAAACTTAGTTGAATAAATTAATTGATTTTTGGGTGGAGCCACTTCCAATATTGCACACATATTCTATAGATGTTGATAATATACCCTAAAAATTACATAGTACATAATTTATCCATATATCCCATGTTAAATGGGATGAGACATTCCCATAGGGTTTTGTGATAATTTTATTGTTCAACTCATTTTACATATTACTATGGGTACATTATATCATAGAGTGTCCTTCCACACAATAGTTGGTGCACCAAATTATAGATTTTTCTAGGGTATTCTTAATATATAATGATCCAAACTCACCACCCTTCATCTATATTTCTTGTATGAGCCTTAACTACTATAAATCTAGTTGTAGTCTTTAAATTATGTCTATGTCTCGCATCTCCATGATTAAAATTTTAGATGTGACACCATCTCCAATTTTTTTGAAAATGTATTGAAGATTATTCCATCCATATTTTCTTTAAGGTGTGGGATTAGGACGGTAATGGACCACTAAATATTTTAATTTTCATTTAGGGGTTCCTCTAGTTTCAACACTATTGATTTAAATCACTCATTGTAATCTTTGACTATATATTTTTCCTTGCATATCAATTTCATCATCTTATTAACACTCTTAGTTAGAATGTTTGGGTAGGGAAAATATATTTTAAATGCATTTTCTACATCAACCCATGTAGTTGTATGGATGAATTAAGTTTTCATATATAATTTTAGGGATCATCCCTTAATGTTATCATCAATGATGTTGTGACTCATTAAATATGAGTCTAAGATGAACATGTGTTAATATGCTGTTAAGCACGAGATATACTGAGAGGGGGGATGAATTAGTATATCATATATCTTATAAAAAATTTCCCTTAATCAAATTTCACTTAATCAAACATTCAAGATATGTAATAAAAATCAAACAATAAACATCACACAAGATAGAGAGAGACACCAGATATAATGTGGAAATCCAATGCGAGAAAAACCATGGAGAACAATCTCAAGTATATGAATGAGCACCAACCCAAACAATATTCACAAGCACCAACTTGTAGGAGCACCAACCTCTTTGCTAAGCACCAACCCATTAATTATTTGTGAGCACCAACCCATAGGAGTGCCAACCCCTTTGATAAGCACCAACCCAACAACAATTCATGAGCACCAACCCATAGGAACACCAACCCCTTTGCTAAGCACCAACCCACAAGAGTGCCAACCCCTTTGCCGAGCATGAACCCAGCAACAATTCGTGAGCACCAACCCATAGGAGCACCAATCCCTTTGTGTATACCACACAACTATTTCTCAATGTTTCTATCTCAACAAATGATAGTTCATTACAACATCTCTTTCCTCTCTCTCACATTTGCTCTTCTAAGCTAGATATAACAAATACAAATCATATTCATCTCTCACAATTGCTCTTCTAAGCTAGATATTACAATATCAAATCAACCTCTATCTCTCATATTACAAATGGCTTATCAAGCCTTTATTTATATCTTTCCAAATAACCTTTGGCCTTCCCCCTTTGTGACCCTTCAATCCTCATGGAAAATGGTGCCAAACTTGAATGACCCTTCATATCCTTGCCTTTGAAAAGTCATGTGGTAACCCTTCATGAGAAAAAACGTCCTTCCCTCTTTTGCCCTTATCTTGGTGACTTTTCATATTCCTCAAAGTGTCCCTTCATGAGAAATTTTGCCCTTCCTCTTTTGTCTTCACTTGGTGACTCTTGGAATTCCCCAAGATGACTCTTCATGGGAAATTGCATCCCATCCTTCTTTTGTCTTTACCCCGTGACTCTTTGACTTCTCCATGGGCCCTTATTTTGTCTCATATGCAACCAAAAATATATTTGTTAATATTAAATAAATATTAACTCACATTAGCCAAGATATATCTATTACAAATATCATTAAATACAATGGGGCCTTTATCACCAAAAATGCTAGACCTTTGACATCAATGACAATATTGCAAACAATCTCCCACTTTCTCATTGATGGAAACATCAATCCTGAAATTGCCACATCCTATCACCTACACATATTGTCATCTAAAAATATACAGTAACTCCCCCTTACTATAAGAACTTGTACCTGTACCCTGTACCTATTTCTACACTCATACCTATTTTTGCACCTGTACCTGTACCTATTATTCTCCATCTTTGACATCAATTGCAAAGGGCCTACCTAGAGCCAACACTTAGCTCCCCCTTAATTGATGCTAAACATCAATGGCAAGAAGTAATAGAAATTACTCCCAACTCCTCTCGTAAATCTTTCAATGTGTCCTTTGATCGTGCCTTTGAGAAGATATCTAACAATACATACACATTGTTCCCTATACTTTGAGCATCTACAATCAACTCATTTGAATCTTTTCTTCTAATATCATAACCTTTAGCATGAAAATTTAATGTGTATCCTTGATCACATATTTGACTAACACTCAATAGATTATGCTTAAGACCTTTTACATACAAAACATTCTTAGTCTTAGTTCTACCATAATCCAAACTCAAAGTACCTTTTTTGGCTATCCTAATAGTGGTTTTATCTCTGAATCTCACTATGCCACCATTGATCTTATTGAGATATATGAACTTACTTTTATCTCCTGTCATATGCCTCAAACATCCGCTATCAATTAACCATGCCTGATCTTTATTTCTTACATGCAAAGATTTTTGCACCAACATAGAATCTTCTGGTTGTTTCTTCTGCCATGAACATGTCTAAACCTTCTTCTTGATGAATGGAACTTTGAAAGTTTAATCCTTTGTCATGTCCCCTTTTTCATGGACATTGACAGATTTGATGATTGGCCTATTATACGACCTTCGTAGGCTAATAGGATGGATAGATGGTCATAATGGAGCTTGGATTGACTTTGATTCATAGAATTTCTACATTTGATTTTCATTCAGGTTATTTTGGACACATTTGGCATGAGCTCCTACTTTTTAGGGATATTTGATATGCAGCGGAGCTCCTTTATTTTGATATGGTTATGTGCGGAATCACTCCCTGATTCACTAGCTTCGATCGGTTCGTCGATCCGACATGTATTGAGGGAGATATTAATATTTGATTGATTTAATCAAATATTAATTATTTAGCCTATTTTTAATTAGAAACCCTAATTCTAATTTAAGAAACCCTAATTAGGGCAAGCATATCTTTTTGAGGGTATAAGGGTTTCTCATGGAGGCCATTGTTCATTATTATGCTATTGATTATTGATATTGATTTTGGAGAATTTCTTCTGTGAAGACTGAGCCTAGGGTTCAAGGATTCCATTTGCATTGGAGAACGTTCCCTCTTCAGTGTGTGCAATTAAGAGGCTATGGAATATCAGCTGATCTATTGCCAAAGTGTGAGATAGCTTCATCCAGAAGTTATCACAGAATTTTAGGTTTGAGAGATAACTTCACATAGAAGTTATTACAGATATTCCAGGTATTTCTTTATTTAGTTTTGATTCAATAAATTATACAGCTAGAGATCTTCTGTGCTAGAAAAGTATATTTTCAGATCAGGGGTTGAAAACAGGGAAGTTGTGCTTAATTGGCGGCCGTACAAGGTCCGTACAGGTCCGTACAGATCAGCTCAGGAACCGACCTCGGCAGACAGAGGGTTTGAGTGACCGACATCGGTCGACTAAAGACCGACGATGGCAGAAATCCGACCGATAGAGACCGACATCGGCGAGATATCGACCGACGACGGTGACTGTGTGTCGACACAGAAGGGCTGAGACCTTCCAGAATTCAATTTTTACTTCCAGTTTTGATAAGCCAGGGTTTTTAAGACTGTATTTCTTATTTATATGCATGAGAAAGGACTACAATTGTAATAGTTTAAAAGGACAAGCGATAAGATTTGTAATTTGTTATTCATAGATGATATTATTGTGATCATTCTAAATTTATTCAATAGAAGTTATATCTTGTTCAAAGTTTTTTGTGTTGCTATATTTCCTATTTGGAGGGGATATTACAGTGGTATCAGAGCTTTTGTGTAGATAAAGGAGCCCCTAAGTAAGGGATATCACAGTGGTATCAGAGCATTTGTAGGAAAAAGGAGCCCCTAAATAAGGGATATCACAGTGGTATCAGAGCCAAATTCTTGCCATCCTGTTGGGCACATCAGAGCTAATGTCTTGCCATCCTGTTGGGTAGTTTGTGTAGACACCGCAAACGTGTCTGCACCTTGGTTCTCCCCCTTGGTCCTTTCTCCCTCCTAGTCCTCCTTGGTCCCTAACCCACCTAGGGCTTATTAATTAAAAATTAACATCTTTTAATTAATTGAGTCCCCCTTTTCCACCCTACCCTTGCCTCCTTGGATCCTCCCTTGAATCCCTCCACCTTCCCCTAGCATTTATTAGCCCAAATCTCACCATTATAGCCCCCCTCGTCCATTTTGGCAACCTTGCGACCGTTCTGCCCATGACCCCTCGCTCGGCGGCGTGCAAGAATGGGCAGAGGCTATTTTTAGCCTCTGTGCCCATCCTGCGACCGCCGACGTCGGCGACCCTTCGGCCGACGTCGGTGAAACTGCCGGCGTCGGCAGCCTTCATTATCCCGTCCTGTATCCGTTGCAACCCCTGGACTCCTGAGCTCGCAAACAGAACTCTCTTGGCATTTGGCATTCGTCTGGTCTTCGTTTTGAACCTCGTGTAACAACAGCTGCAGGTGCAAAGGCTCTTCATCAGAATTCTCTTCTTGCAGAATCTTCCCTGGCTCCAGCAACATCTCCATCTTCTTCTTTCAGCAGGCTAAAGGTAAGTTCTGGTTTTATTTTATTTTCTTTGGTTTAATCCTCTGCTTTCTGTTGTCCTCTGTGTCTCTCCCTTTGTCCCTTCCCCTAAGAGGCTGCAAAAGCTTTCTCAGGCCCCTTCCTCTGTGTACCCTTCTCTTCTCCTTCCTCTTTGTCCCTTCCTTCCCCTGTATCTCTACCTGAGACCAATCCTCAGACCACAGACCAAGACCCAGACCCGTCCATCAGTGTCCAACCCGTCCATAGACAGAGCACAGACCAAGACTCAGACCAGAACCTGTTCAAGCCCGACTACAGGCCGTGACCCCAACCGACGCCGGTCACTTCCCAACCGACGTCGGCAGAATAGCCGACGACGGCAGGTCAGATAACCGACGCCGGCAACATTACCGACCTCGGCGACTGTCTTCAGCCTACTCCTTCATTCAGGTAATCATTTTGTTTTTTTTTCTTTCATTTTTAATCTTTTTATCATTTCTGTATTCTGTCATTCTGTCTTTTATCAGTCACTTATTTTATCAAAACAGTGGGTTGACCTCCCTTAAGGAAGTTTTTACACTTCTGGGAATAAGCTTTTGCTTGGCAACCCACTGCCTACCTGTCTAACATCCCCTTGTCCAAGTTTCCCTTTTTCTTGCAGGTGTCATTCCTCCACAGCCAAAGAGGAGTGCCCACGAACGTCTGGATTTACGGTGCGCAGTCGACATCCAGGTATTCCTAACCTCGTCCATTTTCTCTAGTTTCTTTATTCAACTTTTTGAATGTAGAAAGTGAATTAGCCCAAGAAACATTCTGGCACGCCCGGTGGGACCCTAGGTTCCTCCTGGGTTCCTTTTCTCTTCTATTCATTTAGGAGCATTAGGTTCTTACCTTTTCTCCTCCTTCTTTTCTTCTCAATGGCACTATAAGCAAGCATTAAAACGAATCCTTCTTGTTCTTCCTTGTGCATTTTAGACTAGTCTAAACGTCATATTCTTGACCCTTTCTCAAAACATTGTCTTCATAACAATATCACATTTCAACTTTGGGCATTAAAACACTTTGCATTCATCTCTTCTTGTGCTTGCATCTTCGTAGTCCACATCTAGTAACTTAAACGCATATTGAATAAATCTAGACACTTGATGTTACACTACCGACTCACATGCACTAAACAAACATATAACTTACCTGAGACAAGGCCCGACTGGGATTTCATCCCCCAGCGGATACCTTACCCGTCCCGGTGACCCTACTTGGATTTCATCACCAAGGGGGAAGCCCACTCCGTTCTCTGGTGGAGGATAAACTCTAGGCGAGGTATATCTTGGCTAAGCGAGACCAGCTAACCACTGGAATCGTGAAGTGAGGGGAGCTTGCTCCTTAGCACCAGGCCACGTACCAGACCCTAACACAGATTTCTTTGAGCACCTAAAACAACACCTGAAACTATCTTTAGACTGCCTTCTTCTAGGACCCTTTTTTCAGCCAATCTCCCCAAACATTCATCTAAGGCATAAGCCACAAATTTCTAAGGTTAATTCCTAGGATTTATCGCTCAGGCTTGTCTGTCTTTCTCTGTTTTCCTCTTCTCATCTGTTTGTTTGAGTGTGTGAGGACGCTTTCTTCTTTGTTTTTCCAAGAACCTTTCGGCTCTCTAGAAAACACAGTGACCGACATCGGTTCTGCCACCGACGTCAGCGTCCCCTGTCACCGGCATCGGTTCTGATACCGACGTCGGCTTCATCTGTTACCGGCATCGGTTATCTGACCGACGTCGGCCTCATTTCCTACCGACATCGGTTTTTAAACCGACGTCGGTCTCTGTCACTGTCCTTTTTTTTTCAAAACCAGCAACCTGAAACCTATCCATCTTCTGTCAAAGACACCATCCCGGTTTTCTGAAACTAAACAGCACAGTTTCTGAAACCTGAACCTTCCTTGCCTTGCATGGTTTTGACTCGTAGCCAAGCCAAAGTTCTTGTCAACCACGCTAGCCGTCAACCACTTCCGTCAACCCCGTCCGTGACCAAGCCTACAATGGAGTTCAACTCGGAGACCGAAAGAACTCCTACCCGTCCAACCCCGCCTTTGACTCCTATTGTCCAGGAAGGGGACCAAGATTTCGAGCGATTCTTGGACCTCAATGTCAAGGCTTTGCAACATTATCTCGCGCATAGTCGAACGCGAGACTCCTTGGGCAATCCAATCTATGGAATGCCAACCTCTCTTGCCGCGACTACGGTTGTATCGACAACACCCGTAGTTCAACCTTCAGACACTCGACCCGTCACTTCGACCACCGACCAGACTCAGACTTTGACCAATCCTACAGGTGTGGCCTCCCCTTCTATCATTGGGCCCACTTCCATCGGGGTTCCGGCCCCTTGTCAACCTCAACCCCCTCAATCATTATCCTCTCCTTTTCAAAACCTTGTCGTTTCTATTCCGCCTGCCCTGGCCCCTATCAACACCAGGGTGGCTTCCTACCCCTTGGCCCCTGTTACCACTATCCCACCTCTCGTGGCAACATCGGGCTTACCTATGCCTTCCACTCAACCACCTCTAGCCTCTTCCTCTACGACTAGTTATCTCTATGTTGCCCCTTCACAAGGACAACCGACTACATCGTATGCATCCCCTAACCTCTTCCAAGCGCCCTATAACTTAGGGGGCGCGCCACCTGTCAATTCGTCGGCAGACATCATTAAAATGCTGATGGACAAGATGACCCATCTTGAGACTTCTGTTTCCGGCTCGCGCAACACTCTTTCATATGAGCAAATCTGCAACGAGCCCATCCATCCTTCTATCCCAATCAGACCATACCCTAGCCAATGGGAGCTTCCGAAGTTTTCTTGCTTCCAAAGCAAGGAAGATCCCCAGCAACACTTGCGGGCATTCAAACATGCCTGCTACCTCATCGGCCATGACGATGCGTTACTCTTACACACGTTCCCTATGTCTCTCTCGGGCGCTGCACTTGACTGGTACAGCTCCCTTCCTAGCCATTCTGTCTTCTCATTCACACAATTGGCCCAGCTCTTCCTCGATCATTTTTACATTAACATCACTAAGAAGGTCTCCATCACGGACCTCTATTCTATCAGACAATTCGAGGACGAGTCCATAGCCGACTTTGTAGCTCGATGGAGAGGCCTTATCAACCAGCTCTCCTTCTCTTTACCCCAGGCCGAGCTTATCGAACTCTTCTCCCAAGCTTGCGCCAGACATATCTCTTCCACCCTGAGGGTTCAAACCTTCCGCACTTTTGACGAAGCCTTCACGATGGCTCGCAAACTTGAGTTGCGTGCCATCGAGGAGAATAAAGTCAAGTTGCGGAGCAAGAATCCCAGCTCTAAAACCAATGACTCCTCTTCAGCCAAGCCATCGTCATCCAATTCTAAGCCCAAGGCTTCAGCTAACGCTGTAGTCGTTAGGCCTTCATCTTCCTCGCCCTCATCTAATCAGCCTGAGCCATCAACATCTCAGAGCGCCACCTGCCAGTTCCAGCAAAGATACGTGCAACGACGATATACTCCTATCAGAGAATCATACGCATCTGTGCTGGAAAAGCTTATTAAGCAGGGGGCCCTCAATCTCCCTCAGGCTCGTCCTTCTCCGCAATTCGATCCCTCACACGCCATCCCCGCGTGGTATAGGGAGCAAGACTTCTGCAGCTTTCACCGTGTCAAGGGCCATGACACGGAGAACTGCAAGACATTTAAAAACATAATCCAAGATATGCTTGAAAAGGGGGACCTTATCTTAGACAATCCAAATGCGCCCCCTAATCAGACTATTGACATCTTCAAGCAACCTTTTCCCAATCATCCGCCGACCCAAAACAACGTCCAGACCTTAATTGACGATAACCATGAACACAACATTCGAACCGTCAATGCGGTCTCTCCTTTCGTCCCCAATCCATCTCAAGAGGCTAGTCCATCACATGTGGACGAACCTCTTTCTCCGGCTAGTTCTCCATCGACCTCTCTCATCTTGGAGGACGCCTCGACTCTACCAGTCCCACCAGTCTCACCATCCTCCTTTCTACTACCTGTGGAGGACCAAACCCTTCCCACTCCTCAGCCGCAAGTAGAGGGCACCATCATCCCCGCCCTTTACCCGCTAGAGGAGCCTCGCTTTTCAGATTCTTCTCCACCCAGAGAAGATCCTGTCTCCCCTCCGTCTTCGTCTAAATCCATCATAACTTTGCCATTCAATACTACACCCATCTCGTCCTCAACCCCGCAACCCTCGACATCATCTTCTCAGCCATTTTCCCGGTTAGTGGAGAAGATCCAGCTTCTCCCTTCAAGGAAAGTGACGCCTCAGGTGCTGTGGGAACGTCTCAAAGCCCTTCAACATACCCGCACCCTCTCATCACATGCTGTCAATCCTCCCCAGGTAGAATCTCCTCAAACTCTCGGCAAAGACCAGACACGCAGACCTCAACCAAACCAATCAAGACGTGCATCCATCTCGTCCAAGCCCATCAAATCACTTGGCGTTCGTCCTATCTCCGCCCTCACTCATCCACAAGTGAAGGTGGATCTAGACCGGACCTCGACCAGCAGCAGTCTTCCAACCAAGACAAAGAAGACTGCCAGACCTCCAAAGCGAACGCCTTCTTCCCCGTCACCATTGCCATCCATTATGGGCCCCCATCCTTCGACCTTGGCCAGCATTCTTCCCACTCCGGCCTCCAACCGAAACTCGTTACCTCCTTTGCTTCCTCCGCCTACCTCCAGCCGTCCCTCTCTCAAAAAGCCTTTCTCAATCTGCAGACCAGAGTCACCTCCATCTGTCCCCGCACCATCAACCCATAAGGTGGTACGGAAACCTCTTCCAGCCTCACCCAAGCAAAAGTCACCAACCTCGCGTATATCAACTAACATGGACCCTTTAGTGGGCTCATATTCGGTGATATTACGCTGACTTCTCCAGACTTCTGACATAACTCTTCCGCCCATCAAGCCTTTCCAACCTCTCAGGTCCAAGCCCTCCTGGTTTGACGATACGAAAATTTGCTTATATCATCGTACGCCAGGACACGACACCGAGACTTGCTGTGCCCTCAAGGCTGTCATCCGCCGCCATATGGAGAAGGACACTCTTCTCCTTGAGGACACTCTCGACCAGACCCCGACTCCTTCCTGTCCAAACACGTCAACATCTCACCAGCAAAACACGACCCCTTCTTCACCACCCGTTTTCGAAATCAATGCTGTCCGAATAACCACTAGGTCGCAGCAGGACAAGGCCAAAGCAAAAGCTGCCATTCCTTGGACCTATCCCTTTATCAAACCACCTCTTGCGCCCAAGCCCAAAATCTCTATCCTTGGCGCGTCCCAACCTTCTTCATCTTCATCTTCTGGGCCGATTCAAGACTCCATCAGACACCGGTGAAGATGTCCCTCTATGACCTTATCCAAACCTCGCCTCAACACTGTCAAGCCCTCATCCAAGCCTTGCAAGCAGTAGAGGTCCAACCCAAAGACCCCCAGCCACTTGCTGCCCTCGTCCATTCTTTATCTCCTATCAACTCCATCACATTTAGCGATTCTGAGATTCCCACATCCAACACGGAAGATCAGGACGCCGCCCTCTTCATCACTGCCTATGTCGATCGGACACGCATCAAACGCGTTATGATCGACGGCGGCGCCAGCATCAACATCATTTCTACCCATGCCTTCGACCAGCTATCTCTCCCCAAGAATTGCATCTCCAAAACTGACGCTATCTTACGTTCTTTCAATGACACCACCGCCACAACCATTGGCACAGTCGTCCTCCACATTCGCGTCGGTCCACGCATAGTCCCGGAGCTCTTCTACATCATCAAAGGAGAGTTTCAATACAACATCCTGCTGGGCCGACCATGGATCCGTGCCATGGCCTGTATTCCTTCCACCCTGCATCGTTGTGTGAAGTTTGAACATGATGGGCAAGTCCATACCATTCCCGCTGACCCCTCACCTTTCAAGACTTGCAACATGACTTATCGTCCCAACGATGTCCTCATTCCCATCAAACCTTCGACTCCGGCATCGCCTCCATCTGCGGAAGCTTTGACCAGTTCGCAATCGGCGGTCGCCCTCACCTCTCCTCTTCAAGCGCCAACCAAAGACCCCATGGAAGACGTCTTCTAACGATTATCACTTGGGGAATATCGCTTGCTGACCCTTGACATGCTCCAAACTCCGCAAGAGTATGGACGCCTTCACCTTAGTCCCAATTACGACCATCAGATCGGGATGGTCGTACCTTATGGTCCTCCTCACTTCCAAACCAACTTTGTCTATGGGGGGCTCAATCAAGCTCCTACCAACGACAATTCCCTTTCGTCACCCCGACCCTTCACCTCAGACTTCTCGTTTCTTGGCAACCCTGCTTTTGCACACACTTACCTTTACAGGTGTGCATGGAAGGGTTTTGGTTTCGGACGTTATGAGCAGGGCTCCCATCAGCCTATCGAGCCGCTAAGTGATCACGATGCCAAGAAACACTATGGCCTGGGATATCATGACCCCACTCAGGCTCCTTTCGACCTTTGTCCCGAGTCAACCGTGAACCAATCTCCTCCAAATTCGCCCATTTCTCCTTCGTCACCTACGGAGTCGGTGGTCTCCATCCCTCCTAGTTTTTTTTTTTTTTTTCCATAAACACCATCCGCCTGGAACCCCTGACCTATCAGCTCAATGGGGTGCCCAGGTCTCTCCCTCTCATTTTTCCTAGCATGGTAGAAGATGAGTCGGCAACCATTCACACTGTCCACTGCGTTGACGATGACGCCATCCTCTCCTATATGGGTGCCGATGACTCTTTCATCCAGCGTTCCCTCCCTTCTGAGACCCAGGTTATGTTAAATGAATCCACCATTGACATCAACCTCCCTTCTTCTTCTGATGTTCCTCACGTCTTAAAGATTGGCCAATCTCTAGACGCTCAGGAGCAGCTTGACTATGCCCAATTCCTTTCCGACCATAGCAAGGCCTTCGGCTGGACTTACAGCGACATGCCTGGCATCGACCCCACCATCGCTACCCACAACATTATCACCAAACCAGAGGCTAAGCCTGTTAGGCAAAAGCTTCGAAAGATGCATCCTCACGTTGCGCTCCTCGTCAAAGAAGAGCTTCAGCGCCTTCTCTCTGCCTCCTTCATCCGACCCATCGATTATCCGCAGTGGGTCTCTAACATCGTCCCAGTTACTAAAGCAACTGGGGGGATTCGGATCTGCACGGACTATCGCGACCTTAACCTAGCCTGTCCCAAAGACGATTTTCCTCTTCCTAACATTGACCAACTTGTTGATCTCACGGCCGGCCATGAGATGCTCTCTCTCATGGACGGATTTTCAGGATACAATCAAATCCTGATCGCACCGAAAGATCAGCACAAGACTACCTTTATCACCCCATGGGGGACTTTCTGCTATCGGGTCATGCCTTTCGGCTTGAAAAACGCTGGTGCCACATATCAGTGCACCATGACCTACATTTTCCACGATCTCCTCCACAAAATCATGGAGGACTATGTGGATGACCTTCTCGGCAAGTCCAAGCTTCGCCGCGACCACTTGACCATTCTCGCAATCATCTTCTCTCGTCTTTTTCAATACAACGTCCGCCTTAACCCCAAGAAGTGTGTCTTTGGGGTCCTCTCAGGCAAGCTTCTCGGCTTCATCATTTCCTTTCGTGGTATCGAGATAGATCCCGCTAAAATTCGTGCTATCCTCGAAATGCCACCCCCGACCAATCTCAAGCAGCTTCGCAGTCTCCAAGGGAAGCTCCAGTCCATTCGTCGTTTCATCTCGCAGCTCTCAGACCGCTGCCAACCTTTTCATCATCTCCTTAGAAAGGACGTCTCCTTTAAGTGGGATGAGGACTGTCAGGAGGCCTTTGAAGCCCTCAAAAGCTATCTGGTCTCTCCACCAGTCCTCATTCCACCTAAAGACGACCAACCCTTCTACCTTTATATCTCTGCCACCAACCATTCGTTAGGTGCCATGATCGCGCACCGAAACGAGCATCATCGTGAGCAGGCAGTTTACTACATCAGCCGAACACTGGTTGACTATGAAACTCGGTATACTCATACCGAGAAACTCTGTTTGGCATTAGTCTTTTCTGCCACCAAGCTCCGTCACTATCTTCTCAACCACAGGACATTTGTCATCACTCACACCGACCCGCTCAAATACATGCACTCCAAGCCATATCAAAATCAACGTATGGCTCGGTGGCTTATGCTGCTCGCTGAGTTTGACCTCGAATTCATCCAGCAGAAATCTATCAAGGGGCAAACCATTACTGATCAACTGGCAGATGCCCCTCTTCCCGACAATCAACCTTCATAATTTGAGTTCCCTGACGAGTCTATCGCCACACTTTCCACCGATGACACCGTCTATCAAATGACCATGTTCTTTGACGGCTCCAAATGTCAACTCGGCGGGGGTGCGGGGGTCATCCTTATCCCACTCGAAGGGGAACCCATGCCTCTATCTTTTAAGCTTGACTTTGATTGTACCAATAATATGGCCGAATACGAGGCCTTAGTTTTGGGACTTCAAACTGCCCTTTCCCTCCACATCAAGTCTATCAACATCTTCGGTGACTCGCAGCTCGTCGTTAATCAAGTCAACGGTTCATACCTCTGTAAAAACGAAATTTTACAAAGGTATAAAAATCGTGCTGACATTCTTTTGGCATCTTTCGACCATTACCTCTTGCAGACTGTTCCACGCTCTACGAACAAGTTTGCCGACACCATGGCTTCTCTTGCTTCGCATATCCCGTCCTCATCATCGTCATCTCGACTCTTCGTCACAGTGCATCACGTACCTTTGCCTTCATACATCTCTCCTCACATTGACCATATCAACACTATCAATTCTAGCCCACAAGATGACTAGTATAAGCAACTTGTGGACTACTTATCTCTTTCTATCACTCCTCCCAACCTCTCTAGCAATGCGCGGCGAGCTTTCATCAAGCGCACAGCTCGCTATACCATGCTAGGGGGTCTTCTCTATAAGCGAGGCTTCGACGGCCTCCTCCTTCGCTGTCTAACCTCTGTTGAAGCCTCTCATGCCATAAAACAAGTCCACGACGGGATTTGTGGTGGACACTTCAGTGGAAACTCGGTTACCAAGCGCATCCTTTGCCTGGGTTATTATTGGCCCACCCTTCATCAAGACTGTAGCGACTATGTCCAGCGTTGCATCAAGTGTCAGCAACACTCTAACCTACTTCATCTCCCCAGCCACACTTTGCAAGTCGCTCAGGATTTTTGGCCTTTCTCTCAGTGGGGCTTGGATCTCATCGGTGAGATCAACCCTCACTCGTCTCTTCGTCATCAGTCCATCATCACTGCCACTGAGTATTTCACCAAGTGGGTGGAAGCTATTCCTCTAGTCTCCACAAAAGCCGACAAAATTGTCGATTTCATCAGCAACCATATCATCTGTCATTTCGGTGTCCCTCACAAAATCATCACCGACAATGGCAAATCCTTCAAAAACAAGACTGTCCAAAAACTATGCGACTCATTTGGCATCAAACTCAGCTTTTCTTCACCTTACTACCCACAAGCAAATGGGCAGGCTGAGGCTTCCAACAAAATTCTGACCAAAATTCTCATGAAGGTGGTCGACGACACAGGAAGGGATTGGCACATTCATATTCCCTTCGCTTTGTGGGCCTACCGCACTAGCATCCGAACCTCTACGGGTGCTACTCCTTTTTCTCTCGTGTACGGAACAGAGGCTGTCTTACCTCTCGAAGTACAGATCCCGTCTCTCCGCATCTCTCTGCATGACATTCTCTCAAACGACGACTTTCGTCAAGATCGCTTAGCTCAACTTGAGTTACTTGACGAGCGCCGCCTTGCTGCCCTCAATCATCTCCATGTCTACCAAAGTCGCATAAAGCGGGCCTACAACAAAAATCTGCGAGAACGAGATTTCAATATCGGAGACCTCGTCCTCAAAGAGAATCAACACGTGACCAATATGGAGCGAAGTAAACGAGGCAAATTCGCCCCCAATTGGCTTGGACCCTTTATCATCACGCACAAGTATGGATCAGGGACTTATCGTCTGTCCTCCCTCGACGGACGGCCAGAACCTGAGCCTCTTAATGCGTTGCATCTTCAACCATTCTTCTGTTAGTCGAGTACTTGTCCACTTGACACATAACTTGAGCTCGTCCCTTGAGCAATCCTCGTCCTCTGGCTCCTTATTCCTTTCGACCCTATTCCCCTTTAACAAGTCCTCTGCAACCCTTTTATGGCGCATGGGTACCTTGTCCTAATAAAAGGGAGTCCTTGCACTTCTACAGTCTTGTCCATGACTCAAAAAAAAAAAAAAAAAAAAAGACGATATCCAAACATATCCATGGTCACTAAATCAAGTCAAGTCAATCCAAAAAGACAGACTGATCCCTCGAAGGACAGCTATACTATCATTGCTGTATTACTAGACTGATCCCTTGAAGGACAGCTAGGCCAACTTATCAAACATTATAAAGCAAAGATATAGACCACTCCCTCGAAGGATGGCTATAATTAAATCTTGCTACCAACAACAACCTTTTTTAGAAGCTTCCCGCATCGATCAGCTTCGCAACATGACCACTAAATCAAAAGACATCTCTATGTAGGCTTCCCGCATCGATCAGCCTGCGCCAAAAAAAAAAAAAAAAAAAAAAAAAGTCACGAACATTGGCTTGTAGTTGTCTCAGGGTCTCCTACAAAAGGGGCAAGGTTATTCCTGCTCTTACACTGGGTTACCCTATCCTCCTCCTATCACCTGCTCAAGAGACTTCGAGCTCACTTTAATGTCAAAGTGATTCGATTATCGTTCTAACTCAACACTGGTCAACGACGTAATGCATGAACGGGGCTTTGGTTCTACTCACCCCTATCTATGCTTCCTTTCTGGTCCTTGTCAATGAAAGAGCGATTTGCCTTTCACCTTTTCTCTACACTTTGGTCACGCTTTGGCCACGTCTCTTGTCGACTCATCCTTAAACCGAGCCAACTTCAACACTTTTTCACTCCATCATCGACATTTTCAACATGACATCAGGCATCATCCTTGTCCTTTTCGCATAGTTTCTATGGAGACTAATACACATGGAAACTACCGACCAGACCCAATTTATGTTAAGCATAAACCAATACTTGCTGAAGCATAAATAGACCTTCTATTCATTTTTAGCATACATCCATCACGACTATGGAAACTTGCTAGGGATGAAAGACTCTCGACCACTTCTACAGAAGACACCATCTGTAGCATCCTTTTTATCCTCATCTTTTTTTCCTCATCATTTCGACGCTTGACCACATCTAATCATCGACCATTTTGACCCTCGCACTCCGAACTACATTGGTCTGAGGCCCTATGACCAGGGCTATGTAGGCAGCACTCAGATAACACATCCTCTGAGGTTAGCTCGACCACCCCCGTTTGTTCATCTCTTTGATGGACAAACCTTCTCTTTTGCGACCTTGACCTTGACCACGACCAGTCTATCGACAACTTTGACCACATCCAATCTCATCATCGACCAATCTTTTCAATTAGTCCGAACTACATTGGTCTGAGGCCCTAGGACAAGGGCTATGTAGGCAGCACTCAGATACCACATCTTCTGAGGTTAGCTCGACCACCCCCATTTGTTCATCTCTATGATGGACAAACCTTCTCTTCTTCAACTCTTATCACGCCCAACTTCGTCAACCTTGACCAAGACCAATCATTTTCTTTGACCAAGACCAATCATTTCCTTTGACCATGACCACTCATTTGACTTTGACCAAGACCAATCAATCCCTCTGACCCTCCCTCCCTTTTAGGGAGAACTACATCGGCCTGAGGCCCTATCATCGGGGCTATGTAGGCAGCACTCAGTTGACATGGGGTCTTCTGGGGTTAGCTCGGCCGCATCCTTTCGTCCCTCCATCCTCTTGACCAATGACCATTGGCGACCATCCCTATCTCCTTCTTCTTTGACCTTCTTCCAAGACAATGTTGCCTTGGTTGTTTATGCGTGTATGCTATTCCACGGCTGGTTAGCAGAATTGTTCGCAGACTATTTTTGCCCCTTCACAAGTGTAGGATCACGCGCCAGTTGATCCCTACTACTTGTGGCCTTTTTCGTGTTTCTGGGAGCACTTCCTGAGCCCTGGATACCTGGGACACGACGACCATTTGGAGCTTCCGCTTAGATTGAGTGACCCGATCAACAGACGACTAAATGCTGGGGCCCGGTTACTTCAATTTTGGCACTCCTTGACCCTTGACCATGCGACAATTTGACCTGACCCTCTCGTGAAGTGGACTACGCGCAATCATGACTTTTGCAGCGTTTTCACTCACTCTCTTCTATCCATTTCTTTGTCAAATCGACACTCGATCTTCGGTTCCCTTCTCTCGACCATCGCTTTGAGGGGGGAACACCTCATTCTTTTTCTGGGGCAACCAACTCCTGTTTTTGTCTTGCAGTTCATCTAGAACAACCAACAAGACAAAAAGGGGCAAATGTAGACACCGCAAACGTGTCTGCACCTTGGTTCTCCCCCTTGGTCCTTTCTCCCTCCTAGTCCTCCTTGGTCCCTAACCCACCTAGGGCTTATTAATTAAAAATTAACATCTTTTAATTAATTGAGTCCCCCTTTTCCACCCTACCCTTGCCTCCTTGGATCCTCCCTTGAATCCCTCCACCTTCCCCTAGCATTTATTAGCCCAAATCTCACCATTATAGCCCCCCTCGTCCATTTTGGCAACCTTGCGACCATTTTGCCCATGACCCCTCGCTCGGCGGCGTGCAAGAATGGGCAGAGGCTATTTTTAGCCTCTGTGCCCATCCTGCGACCGCCGACGTCGGCGACCCTTCGGCCGACGTCGGCGAAACTACCGGCGTCGGCAGCCTTCATTATCCCGTCCTGTATCCGTTGCAACCCCTGGACTCCTGAGCTCGCAAATAGAACTCTCTTGGCGTTTGGCATTCGTCTGGTCTTCATTTTGAACCTCGTGCAACAACAGCTGCAGGTGCAAAGGCTCTTCATCAGAATTCTCTTCTTGCAGAATCTTCCCTGGCTCCAGCAACATCTCCATCTTCTTCTTTCAGCAGGCTAAAGGTAAGTTCTGGTTTTATTCTATTTTCTTTGGTTTAATCCTCTGCTTTCTGTTGTCCTCTGTGTCTCTCCCTTTGTCCCTTCCCCTGAGAGGCTGCAAAAGCTTTCTCAGGCCCCTTCCTCTGTGTACCCTTCTCTTCTCCTTCCTCTTTGTCCCTTCCTTCCCCTGTATCTCTACCTGAGACCAATCCCCAGACCACAGACCAAGACCCAGACCCGTCCATCAGTGTCCAACCCGTCCACAGACAGAGCATAGACCAAGACTCAGACCAGAACCTGTTCAAGCCCGACTACAGGCCACGACCCCAACCGACGCCGGTCACTTCCCAACCGACGTCGGCAGAATAGCCGATGACGGCAGGTCAGATAACCGACGCCGGCAACATTACCGACCTCGGCGACTGTCTTCAGCCTACTCCTTCATTCAGGTAATCATTTTGTTTTTTTTCTTTCATTTTTAATCTTTTTATCATTTCTGTATTCTGTCATTCTGTCTTTTATCAATCACTTATTTTATCAAAACAGTGGGTTGACCTCCCTTAAGGAAGTTTTTACACTTCTGGGAATAAGCTTTTGCTTGGCAACCCACTGCCTACCTGTCTAACATCCCCTTGTCCAAGTTTCCCTTTTTCTTGCAGGTGTCATTCCTCCACAGCCAAAGAGGAGTGCCCACGAACGTCTGGATTTACGGTGCGCAGTCGACATCCAGGTATTCCTAACCTCGTCCATTTTCTCTAGTTTCTTTATTCAACTTTTCGAATGTAGAAAGTGAATTAGCCCAAGAAACAGTTTGGGTAGATTGAATCAGCAAAGTATCATGATGCCCTCATATACTCAGAAACAGTGGGACAATGATATGAAGAAGCTGGAATATAGTTTGAAGTAGTTGGATGAAACCTAGAGGAGGATGAAGGAAATTCTTTCATATCCTACATCCAAAAACAAACCCGCAAGGTATAAGACAGCAAATGATGAGTGGGACATATTACCTCCTCATGTTCAAGAGAGGACAACCTTTGATCATTTTGTCAAGATGAGGAGAGAGCACTACAAATCACTTAGATGAGAGAGCAGCATGTCCCATAATTATTATGATTATGAGATAGGATATAGTGAAGATGAGGATGAGTTAGATGCTTGCACTCAGAGTGTAGAGGTGTACTCAGATGTTAGTACACTGAGGGTTAATGATCTCTTAGTGATGACAGAGATTGTAGAAGAGTCCCAGGATCCTATTATTACAGATGATACTCATGAGAATGCTGTGGACAATTTTGAGTACTTCGTTTCACCGATTGTTTCTTTCCATATGGAAGAGTTAGACAGTGATGCTACAGTTGTTGATACTTCGTCTATTGATATGAGCTTTGGCGTTGATTTACAGAGTATGGATGATCATTTGTATATTGAGGTGGTGGGTGATGAGTACATTCTTGTAGTTGTTGCTAAGGAGCATGTTTTTGATGTTGATACACATGTTCAGGATTTGGGAGTACCTGATTTTGATGAGCTTGAGATACCAGTGGAGTCGAGTCTCCAAATTGATTATTCTCACGCGGATGACAGTGTGGTACAGTTGGTTGTGCCACCTTTACAGAGAGATCAGTTGGGGTGTGTGGGGGAGTATGTTGATGCTTCCACATATAATTTTTACTGCACTGAACCATTCATGGAGTATTTGTTGGATAGTGCAGGTGTTTGTCTGGACTCACATAAGATGACAGAAGGTGTTCTTGTCCGAGGTTCTAGTGCTATTAGCAGATCGGGTGAGGAGATTTTACAAACCCTTTCTACTATGTTACCTTACAGGGATGTTGAGGTGATGTTTGTTGAGTCGAGATTGGAGCCATCCATTGAGTCCCAGTTTGGCAATAGTGAGCCAGTAGTAGAGTTTGGGGGTTCTTACCAGCATCATACGGTGAGGTATGCTCCTTATTTTTCTTTGCATTTAGAGATTAGTTTTGGTGTCAGTGACTCAGGGACCAATGATTGTCATATACACAGTCTAGTTGGGTGTGAGTATCAGTTAGATAGGGACTTCAATTTTGACAGGGTTGATATTTTAGTTGGCTTGAGTCCCTCAGAGTGGTTTCTTCTACCAGCACCTACAGTTGATCTTCAGATAGTTGTTTGGGTATCGAGTGCAGTTTTTCAGTCGCTGATTTTGATACTGTTGATGCTGTTGATGTTGATGGTTTATTCACATGGGTTGATTGGTGACATGATGGATGTTACACAACTTTTTCCTTGGGATCCAGGTGGATCGAGTAGTTCATTATTCCGAGATTGCTTGGGGACAAGCAATTTTCGGAGGGGCGGATTGTCATGTCCCCTTTTTCATGGACATTGACAGATTTGATGATTGGCCTATTATATGACCTTCGTAGGCTAATAGGATGGATAGAGGGTCATAATGGAGCTTGGATTGACTTTGATTCATAGAATTTCTACATTTGATTTTCATTCAGGTTATTTTGGACACATTTGGCATGAGCTCCTACTTTTTAGGGATATTTGATATGTAGCGGAGCTCCTTTATTTTGATATGGTTATGTGTGGAATCACTCCCTGATTCACTAGCTTCGATCGGTTCGTCGATCTGACATGTATTGAGGGAGATATTAATATTTGATTGATTTAATCAAATATTAATTATTTAGCCTATTTTTAATTAGAAACCCTAATTCTAATTTAAGAAACCCTAATTAGGGCAAGCATATCTTTTTGAGGGTATAAGGGTTTCTCATGGAGGCCATTGTTCATTATTATGCTATTGATTATTGATATTGATTTTGGAGAATTTCTTCTGTGAAGACTGAGCCTAGGGTTCAAGGATTCCATTTGCATTAGAGAACGTTTCCTCTTCAGTGTGTGCAATTAAGAGGCTGTGGAATATCAGCTGATCTATTACCAAAGTGTGAGATAGCTTCATCCAGAAGTTATCACAGAATTTCAGGTTTGAGAGATAACTTCACACAGAAGTTATTACAGATATTCTAGGTATTTCTTTATTTAGTTTTGATTCAATAAATTATACAGCTAGAGATCTTCTATGCTAGAAAAGTATATTTTCAGATCAGGGGTTGAAAATAGGGAAGTTGTGCTTAATTGGCGGCCGTACAAGGTCCGTACAGGTCCGTACAGATCAGCTCAGGAACTAACCTCAGCAGATAGAGGGTTTGAGTGACTGACATCGATCGACTAAAGATCGACGACGGCAGAAATCTGATCGACAGAGACCGACGTCGGTGAGATATCGACCGACGACGGTGACTGTGTGTCGACACAGAAGGGCCGAGACCTTCCAGAATTCAATTTTCACTTCTAGTTTTGATAAGCCAGGGTTTTTAAGACTGTATTTCTTATTTATATGCATGAGAAAGGATTGCAATTGTAATAGTTTAAAAGGACAAGTGATAAGATTTGTAATTTGCTATTCATAGATGATATTATTGTGATCATTCTGAATTTATTCAATAGAAGTTATATCTTGTTCAAAGTTTTTTGTGTTGCTATATTTCCTATTTGGAGGGGGTATTACATCCTTCTTGACTGACTCAAACACGCTTCTACAATACCGAGCTATGTTTTTGAAGTTGTTACACTTGTAGCATATTATGGTCTCTTCATCAAAGCTTGATAGAGGAGCAAAAGAGTTGTGTCTTCTGCTTGACTCTACTTGAATTTCCTTCTTATTTCTGAAATTGTTAGCTCTTTTTCTACATTCTAATTTCCTGTGACCATATCCATTACAATAAAAATAATAGCCATAAAAATAAGACATGTCTGTATATCTCTGACCTGATTGTCTTTTGTAGCTTTGTTCTCTCCATCCTTCTCTGTTTGAAGTGTCCTCTATATTCTTCACTTCTTCCCTTGTTTCCTCTTCTGTAAGAGCTTTATAATAGCTCTTTTTCTTTTCAAATCCAATCCCTATCTTATATGAATTTACTTTTTGACTTTCCAATATCTTATTCAATATGCTAGTGTTATCCTCAAATTTTGAGTCACTAACTAATTTATCATTGACTACTTTCTTAATATATTCTTTTAAAAAGGCAATTTGAATAACATACCTTTCACATTCTTTTCTTGCTATTTCAAACTATGTTGTGAGATCTTGTTCATTCTTCTTGGCTTCTTAAAAGTGTGCTTGTAGATATTCATTCATTTCCTTTGACTCCTATTCATTTTTCTCGATCCGGGCCTTTAATCTTTGATTCTTCTTCTCGATAGCTTTTAATTCTTCTAGGGCACAAATGATTTCTCCTTCCATATTCACTTCAACTTCCTCCTCTTCTTGTTCTTAATCATCTTCATGTATGGACATGAATAGAATATCCTCTTCTTTTGAATACAGGTTCTTCTTCTTGAATCCCTTCTTAGATTTGCCTTTGAAATTCTTATTATATGTAAGATTTTATTCTTCATCATCATTACCCTTATTTTGGAATCTAATTGATAAATGTCCAATCTCTCCATAATTAAAACATTTAAAAGGTAATTTTCCTTGATATTTACCTATTCCTCTTTTCGGCTTGCAAATGGAGTGGGTTTATCTTGTTATGTCCACATCTCATATGCCGTGAGTATACCATGAAGCTCATCCATCTTTATCTTGGCTAAATTCTTCATCTCCTCGATTGCCAAAACCTTTGCATCATATCTCATTGGTAGAGATATCAAAACCTTTTGTACCACCATTGACTCTTCCAATGTTTCTCCAAGACCTTGAATCTAATTTACGATTTTATCAACTCGCAAAAGATAACTTGCTATATCTTCTTCTTCTTCCATCTTCAAAATTTCAAACTATCTTCTAAAAGTCTGAAGCTTAGCTTGCTAAACCTTTCCATCACCTTTGTAAATATTCTCAAGTTTTACCCAAGTTTCATGCAAAGATTTACATTGCATAACTTTAACAAATTCAGATTCACATAAACCACATAAAATAGCATTTAAAGCTTTAGCATTACATTCACTTGCCTTCTTTTCCACTGGAGTAATTGTAGATGTCTATGGATCATCATATTCCTCCACCACTGCTTTCCATATGTCTAATCCAAGGGACATATAATAAGTCTTCATTATTATGCTCCAAAAATCATAATTCATCCCATCAAACAAAGGTGCCTTATTTGTAAAAAATGCTTCTTGTGACCCAGCCATCATGCTTTCCTGATCTACCTTCAAGCTGTAAAACTTTTCAAAAAGGAACCTGCTCTGATACTAATTGTTAAGCATAGGATATACTAAGAGGGGGGTGAATCAATATATCATATATCTTATAAAACTTTCCCTCAATCAAATTAAACTTAATCAAACATTCAAGATATGCAATAAAACTCAAACAATAAACATCACACAAGATAGAGAGAGACACCAGATATAACATGGAAACCCAATGTGTGAAAAACCATGCAGAACAATCTCAAGTATATGAATGAGCACCAACCTAAACAATATTCATAAGCATCAACTTATAGGAGCACCAACCCATTTGTTGAGCACCAACCTAGTAACTATTCATGAGCACCAACCCACAGGAGCACCAACCCCTTTGTTGAACACCAACCCAACAACAATTCATGAGCAACAACCCACAAGAGCACCAACCCCTTTGTCGAGCACCAACCTAGCAAAAATTCATGAGACCAACCCATAAGAGCACCAACCCCTTTGCTAAGCACCAACCTAGCAGCAATTCGTGAGCACCAACCCACAGGAGCACCATTCCCTTTTCCAAGCACCAACCCAACAACAATTCATGAGCACCAACCCACATGAGCACCAACCCCTTTGTGTATACCACACAACTATATCTCAATGTTTATTTCTCAACAAATGATAGTTCATTACAACATATCTTTCCTCTCTCTCACCTTTACTCTTCTAAGCTAGATATAACAAATACAAATCATATTCATCTCTCACAATTTCTTTTCTAAGCTAGATATTACAATATCAAATCAAACTCTATCTCTCATATTATAAATGGCTTCTCAAGCCTTTATTTATAGCTTTCCAAATGACCTTTGGCCTTGTCCCTTTGTGATCCTTCAATCCTCATGGAAAATGGCACCAAACTTGTATGACCCTTCATATCCTTGCCTTTGAAAAGTCATGTGGTGACCCTTCATGAGCAAAAACGTCCTTCCCTCTTTTGTTCTTATCTTGGTGACTTTTCGTATTCCTAAAAGTGTCCCTTCATGAGAAATTGTGCCCTTCCTCTTTTGTCTTCACTTGGTGACTCTTGGAATTCCCCAAGATGACTCTTCATGGGAAAATGCATCCCATCCTTCTTTTGTCTTTACCCCATGGCTCTTTTAACTTATGTGTGAGCCCTTCTTTTGTCTCATATGCAACCAAAAATATGTTCATTAATATTAAATAAATATTAACTCACATTTGCCAAGATATATCTATTACAAATATCATTAAATGCAATGGGGCCTTTATCACAAAAAATGCTAGACCTTTGACATCAGTGACAATATTGCCAACATATGCATCATTTGTATCTTTACCAAATAGTGGTAACTTCATTCTATTTTATGTCATGTTAGATTTAATATATGATGTGTTAATACCATTAGTATTGATGTTATTAATATTTATCATATTATTTAAATTAATTATCCATTTGGTATTATTAAAATGTTATTGTTATTTATCTTTCTATTTGACCATTTTTTTAATGCATCCTATATCTCTTTTTAACTTGTATTGAAATTATCTTATTCCTATCACTTTTACCTAAGTCATTAAAAATTATCTTATTTTTTTAACTCATCAATAAAAGTTTTAAATCTATTGATTACTTTTCATGTGTGTGTGTGTGTGTCTTTATTTAAGGTATGTATTTTCATGTTGATTATAGAGTGTTATCAGGGATGGAGATTGGTCCAAAGGGTTCCTTTCCACTCAAGGTCTCTTGCGGATGGGGTTTATTGGAATTTTTTTGTCATATTACTTAGATTATTTTTGTGACTTTACCAATTGGATGTGACTTAAAACTTTCAACATTGGATAAAAAATGAGTTTAAGCATGATTTTCCTCTACGTTTGAGAGGGGTATCTCCCTCGTATTATGGGTTTTTTTGGTACTTTTAACTAGAATGGAAGAGAAGGGGGAAATAGCGATGGAGATAAAATTTAAATAAATGGATAATATAATGCAAAACCTAAAATGGAGTAAACACATAAAACCACTTAGATTATCTATATTAATGGAGTAATTCAAATAGTTAAACAATGTAAACATGTATACATATAAATGAAAATAAAGACATACTTAACATAGGATAATGAATACATCACAAAATATGTTTTAAAATATAAATTTATATGGAATGGTTCTATATTTTAAGATTGAAATGAATGTAAACTCTCACTTTCCTCCTTTTTATCAAGGTTTTGTTTGGCATCAAATAGTCCATGTTGGAATATTCATATCAGCATGTAAATGAAAACACAAAACAACTAAAGATAAAAAATAAAAATTACTTATAAGCTCAATGTATTCCTTCAAACATTATTAAGTGTACACATCACAAATTTTGTTCTCTAGTATCTACATTGCAAAGTTTACAAATCCAAGAGTTTACACTTAATCAAGAAAATATAAGTTTTAATGGACTTAATTATTCATAAACTATAACACAAAATTTATAAACAATAAACATTAAAAACCCATAAAGAAATTAATTTATGTTATAGATTTGTTTGCATTGTCTTCACAAGATTCTTTTAAAATTGACAACTTGGTACAACGACATATCAGCTATTTCCTACAAGCTAAGATGAGGAAATTATGAACCCTTTTACAATGACAATCATCATATTTATAATATATGAAGGTGTACCCACCTTATAACCACTTATGTATACACATTTTTGGCAAAATAGTTTTATTTTATTGCTACTATTTCATTTACAATATAAAAAACTAAAACATAACATTTTTAAGTTATTAAAAAAGTGTAACTAAGAAATAGAAATTTTGAGAGAGAAAAGTGACTTCTAATGGTTATTGAGAAGACAAATGATTTTTACTAAGAGGGATCCTACTCAACTAGTACAATTGGATTTCAATCCTTCCACTTGTTTTGTTAATTTTTCTTTCTTCATTAGGCATTCCATCTTGACATACACTTAAATTATTTTCTTGTTTGTTTATAATAATTCCTCAGGTTTTGAATCTTGATTTACATTACATGGTTTTTAAATATGTATACACCCATTAATGAAATATCCAAATTTTTCTTGGTAGATTTTAGAAATAATCCCATAATAGTTATGTCCACATCTAAAAAAATGCCTTTTATCATCAAACATTCCCTTTTCATATGAACACTATCTCCAATTCAAGCACCACGTTGAGCAAACAAGTGTTGAATTATTTCCTAACAAGTCCAAACTATCTAACCTTTTAAACTACTTCTTCAAGATCTTTAACACCCTGTAACCAAAAGCTCTTACAAATCATGTTTAAATATTTATAACTTGTATTTTATTGAATATGACTAAGCACCCATTTTTTCCTAAAAAAATATTTCCTTGCTCCTATTTTCCTCATATTTATCACTTCTCATCTCAACAACCTTGATTTATTTCTATGTTATATACCTCAAAATCATGTTTAAAATATTTAGAATCTTTCTAAATACATGTAAAAGGAACCACCTTCTTTGATGCTCTAAAATTGTTGATATGCAAATAATGTGTCTAAGAGCCACAATGGATGATTTAATATATGTTTTTATTATCAAAAATTACTATAAATCTTCAAAACTATTTACATATATTCTTTCACCTACTCATATGTAATGAAATAAGGATTAAATCTATCAATAAGGGATTTTGTTTTATTATTAAATTCCAATGCTATAAATCAATGATAAAAACCAACTTATATCTTATTAAAAACTACCTCATATTATTTGACAAGGATATGCATGCTTAATAAACAAGACAGATGAGAATGGCAGACTTGGAGATAGATTTTTGTATGCAATATGAGTTTTTCAAAGATACATCGTGCAAGTTGTATCTTTTTAAGCTACTAAAAAATGTATTCAACACCTACCTTTTTTGAATTTATAAATCCACTTAAATCTTTTTTTAAAGGTTGGATTTGTGTATCATGGGCTTGAGAGGAGATATTCTCATGTTGTGGGCTTGAGAAGTTTTTTTTACATGAAAATTTGGTTTAAGAAATCTACAATATGCAATACCACATTTAATTTTCTAACAATACCATGTTTTATGAATTAAAACCACCTTATATTTATTTAAAACCATTTATTATGAACTAAAAACTACCTTACATGTATAAGTGCCATTTGTCTATGGGAAAAATCCTTATTTGAGGTTATCAGGCTTTTATAGGTATTTTTCATGTAAAAAGTCATTACCAAACCAACAATATGTGATATGTCTTTAATAAGGCTAAAAAATCCAATATCCCATTTTGAGGCTCTAAAACTCACCTTGGAGGATTAATAATAACTTGAAAAACTTGGAGGAAGGATTTTACATGTAAAAAAGGTTTGAAAAGGCCACACTTTAAAAAATTGTGTGATGAAAATATCATGAAGCTTTCATAAAACATTTTATTCCAAAATCCACCTTGTATTAGACACATACCATGAATTATCCTCTCAAACAAATATTTTGACTAGTTTGAAATGGCTTAGAGAAGGTTCAAATGCCACGTAGAAATTTCAAATAGTATTTGGGAGGGTGGTGGACTTGGATAAATTGATATACATTTAAAAAACATATTTCCAAATCCACAAGGTGTATGATAGAGTTAAAATTGTTGCATATAAACAACTCAAAAAATTACTTTTAGATTAAATTATTTTCCTTCTTCAATATTTCGAAGCCTCATTTGTCTACTTCTTATTTGGCATGTCAAGCCTCTTCATCCTTTTAGTTTATCTTTGGTAATAGGGAATTAATTAATTAAATACCTTCCATAAATACTCCTTCATTTATAATAGACTCAAAGATTATACTCACATAAAAATCCTTTATTCCTCTAAAAGTTGCATGACCTTTTCATGCATGACAAGAATCCTTCACCATATGACCCACTCATTTACATGCTATGAAAATTGACATAAATGGAGTAATATTATTTTTTCAAGTGCCTTTGAAAGTTATAAAAATATCTACCCTAAAATCCAGATAAAATACACTACCCTTGCATGTATCTCATGGTAAAAAATTAATGAAGGAAAAATATTTGATGTAACCCTTGAAAAAATCAATAAATGTCAATTGGAAACCTACCTATATGTCAATTGTATGAGTCTTTTCTTCACTCTCACAAAATTAATTGAAGGTTCACATATAAGAATATAATTTTACTCATAATATTCATCATAATACTCAATGTCAAAGTTTTCATCTGTATATCCTTTTTTAAGTCCCTCTCATATGATTAAAAATCCTCATTAATTTTCTTAGTGGTATCAAAACCATCATTCATATCATCAACACATTTATCAATATCAAAACTTTCATAGGGTGTATAATTAGGTCCACATATTCTTCAACATAATGACAATTACATTCATGTTGTGAGTTAAGGAAGGTAGTTGTGCTCTAGGATCTTCAAAAATGAATATTTCTGGATGACAAGAGGTGCCTTATTTTCAATTACAACATGATTTTTAGGGTGCTTAGAGGCATATAATATTTTATAAGGATATTTATCATGTTTTATTTCATATCTACCAAATGATTACAGGAGTAGGTAGAAGATATGAGATAATGAAGTAAATTTTTGAAGGCTTCCTCTCTTGGGGTAAGAATTTTAGAATCATTATAGACCTTGGATAATTTTTACAACATATTAAAATTATTCCTTAAATGTGTTGGAGGAATTTTTGTGGAAACTACCTAAGAACTATTGGTAATAACAAAAGACTTGTTAAATTTATCATATGGATTACATCCAACAAAAGTATTTTTGGTCATAGGCTTATTTGGTCTAGCTACTTTTGTAGCATCAACCCCATCATATAAATGGTAACTTTATTTAGTTTTAATAACTTTGAACTATGATACATGGTCAACCAAGGTAATTTTTATTTAGTGAATAAAGTTGAAGCATTTTATTTTATGAGTTACTATAATTAGTAATCATTTAATCAAATTTATACATACAAACCAAGCCTTATCTACTATGATACGATGTTGACATCTATTTTCAACAATTATTACCATAATTTTATTTGAAACACCTCAAATTTCATGTAAGAATGTAAGTGGGGGTATTGTTGTGAAATTTAAATTTCATGACAATAACTAACTCTGACTATGGGACCATATTCCTTAATGGAATGTAGGAGAACTATAGAATCTTTGGTGACTAGTGATTCAATTTTATATAGTTTAATAAAAATAATGTGTATCACATATTTTCATGTCTTTATCCAACTATCTAATAGTTATTTCACCTATCTCAATTGTATGAGAAATTAACATGCACTATGAGGAAACATAACTTACTCCAAAAAATGTGTATAACCTAATTTGACCAACTTACAACCAAATCACTTATTTCAATCATATGAGAAATGAACATTCATTATTATTTTATATACCATTATACTAATTTATAATTTGTTTTTACTAAAACAATATTTACTTATCCATTATGATGTCTAAGGAATACAAAATTATATCAGTGTCTTCATATTTACAACTAAAGTGTCATATTTTGAATACATTATCAAATAACTCAACTTAGAAATTATTTTGGCTAAAATTCTTGGAGGATCTTTTTTTCAAGTCATTCTAAAAGTTGAAGAATATTTATAGTATATTGTTGGCATATAGTCGAATAAGTCCAACTCATTTGGGTTTAAATTAAGTATTCAAATATATATGGATGCAAACATTTAAGCATAAAAAATTGATCATACATCTCTTGAGAATATTATCCTTTCATCTACTCTAAATTAAAGTTTTTTTTGACATCATGCAAATCATGGTTTCCCATTGAAAGCTTCTAGGTATAAAACACAACTATGAACATGTACATGTAAAAATACCAAAACATGGAGATAGGATAAGAAAAATATGTTTTTTCATTTATTAAAAGTAATGCACACATACCAAAACAAAAAAAGGAAAATAAAACAATCCAAAATAGGGAAGTTTAACTATTTACAAGGATTAGAGGAAAACAAAAATATTATACAAAACCATTTAGTAGATGGTATAAGTAATTTAAATTTCTTAACAATGGATTTGACTCACAAGGCCAAAACTTGTTTAACAAAATTTACCAAGTAGGTGAAAGGAAGATAAAATAATAATTATTATGCATACGAATATGATCATGAATGAATAGATCAATAATGTCTTCAAGTTTTGAAATTTAATCATTGAAAGTTGTCTAATATTTTGTGATCATTTTTTAGTACTATTGGATTATATAATGTCTTATTAAATGGATTAAAATTCATTTGTGTAAGATACATGACCAAAAATAGAGAGAAGTGTGTTTCATGTCTCTTTCTAATCTAGAACAAAAATAGGATTATCTTATGGATTGAATTGAGTGGAGGTATATCTGGCTAATTATTTCCCATGGTAGAGATAAATTTATCATTGAATGAATCATCATCATGATATTTGTCAACTTCTTCTACCATTAAATTTCCTTTTTGCTCAAAATTAATATTGGGCACCATTACCTTTATTCCACCTTCATATCTTCTTTGATTTCAACCTTGGCATGACTATGATATTCAATCTATGTAGACTTGATTATTTTGGATTAAAATATTTTAGAGAACTATTCAATAGTGGAACATGAAATGCAAATGAAAATAAAAAATTTACCTTTAACTATTGAATCTTCCACTATGAGATAAGAAATATCTTATTTTTCTACTAATATCTAGTTGAATTTTATCCTTTTTTTAGAAACCAAATCTTCACAATCCTACATTATTGTTCCTTTCTATTTATGATTCAATCAATTATCTCTTGGGTAAATTATTTTCTCCTAGGACTATGAGGTTTAAACAACCTTGTAAAATAAGAACAACCATTTCTTATTTTCCAAGGTGGAATACATTTTTTCTTGGTTGGTTGATCTCTTATTATTCCAAATATTCATTGTATTCCACAATTTTGAAACCAAAAAAATTCATACAAAACAAGAAATACTTTCTCTTTTTTTATTTAATTTTATACTTGATCGATTAGGAAATTTCTTACTAAAACTTTGTTCTAAATGTTGAGGTCTCTTGATTATATTAGGTTCCACTGATTCTTTTCCACTTAAATCATTTTTAACATGTTTTATAATTTATTTCTTCAACATCCTAAAAAGGGACATGTCATATTTAATTTCAATAGCTTATTATTATTTAGATTTTATATCATTCACTTTATTCATTATCAAGATGAATCTAATCTCTAGATGAAGAGAACCAATGAATAAAAAAATTTAGATATCAAGACTTGGTTGATTATCTTTAGGAATTAGTCTCAATAATTTATTAAAGTGTGATATGAACTCTCTCATCTACTATTTTTCTTGCTTCTAGATCAATAATACACATACATCTATAGTTGGTTTAAATATATTTAGGAACTTGTTCTTCAATGATTCCTTCATAATGAATCCATATTTTAGGTGTTAAAACCATTCAATAATACATCCAATTAGAGTTTCAACAAAAGATTTCAAAAAAATATCTCTGTGTATAACTCCCAATATGCTCCAATACATTTTAAAAATAAGGATGTGTTTATTTTCATCTTTAGAAAATTCTTTGGAAAACTATGTAAATCTCTTCTTTGATCCTAAAGGTAACTCTCTATCTTAGGGAAAAGATAATGATTCAAAACATTTTCCCTTTCATACATAAAGAACATTGGGATTGGGGTGAACCAATTCCATTCATTTAATCAAAAAGATGTAGTAACTAGGTACTTTATCTAAATGGATTTTCCAACCTCTATTATAATGTGTATTAATTTAAATTTATAATAATCAAGTGCACAAGGAACCTCAATCCCCAATAGGATTGCGAAAAACTGCTGATAAATTTTTATGTCATATTGCTTAATCAAATTATTTTTGTTACTTGACTAATTAGATGTAACATAAACCTTGAAATGATATAAAAACCATGTTTGTAATCATGAGTTTCCATTATGTTTGAGAGGGTAAAATCCATTTTATTATGGGTTTTTGGGGTTTATATTACTTTTAAATATAAAGTATAAAAGGTAACAAAAATGGTAGAAAAGTGGGGAAAATAGGGATGGAGAGAAAATAGAAATTAATGGATAGGATAAAAAAAAACTACAATAGAATAAACACAAAAAACTTATTATATTACCTATATTAATAGATTTAATTGGAAATTTCAATAAAGGAAACTTGTATCCACATAAAGGGTGAGAAAGACATACTTCACATAGGGGAATGAAGACATCACATGACAGGATTTGAGATATAAAGTTTTATATAATGCATATGTGTTTCAGGATAGAAATGAATTTAAAGTCTTAGTTTCTTCCTTTAAACCAAGGTTTATTTTTAATCAAATAATCTATGTTGTAATCTTCCTATTGGCATGTAAATGACAACAAATAACAACTAAAGAGAGAGAATCAATATTACGTAGATGCTCAAAGTCTTACTTCAAACTAGATTAAGTGTATGATACATAGAATATATTATATAGGGTTTCCATCACAAATTTTTTAAATTCAAGAGTTTACACTTAATCAATAGAATTTATGTTTTAATTAACTTATGTATTCATGCACTACAATGTATATTTCATAAACAAGATACAATAAAAACACATAAATCAATTGATTTAAAACTCCTTGCATGTATAAGTCCCATGTGGATATGGTAAAAAGCATTATTTGGAGGTTGTTAGGATTTGATGAGTCTTTTTTAATGTAAAAGTGCATTATAAATCCCACAATATGTAAAATGGATTCAAAAAGGCTGCACAGGCCAATACTACATTTTGAGGCTCTTAAAACCACCTTGGAGGATTAGTAACAACTTAGTGGATTTTGAGGAAGGATTTTGCATGTAAAAAGAAATTTCTAAGGCCACACTTTGAAAAATTGTGTGATGAATACTCATTAAACTTCAATACCACATTTTATTTCAAAAATCGCCTTGTATCAGCCACATACCATGGATTATCCTCTTAAAAATATATTTTTCACTAGTTTGAAATAGCTTAGAGAAGGTTCAAAACCATTTATAAGTTGTAAAAACTATTTTTGAGGGTGGTAGAATTAGATAAATTGACTTACATGTATAAAATTTATTTCCAAACTGATAAGGTATATGGTATAGTTAAAAGGGTTACATGTAAACAACTCAAAAAATTATTTTTAGATTAACTCATCTTCCTTGTTCAGTATTTCTAATCCTCATTTTTATTATTTTTATTTGGAAAAAAAATATTCCTCTTTATAATGTATATTTAGGAATATGGAATAAATTAATTCAATACCTTTCATCAACATACCCTCATTTATATTAGACTCAAATATGATACTCACAATAATCTCATTTATTCCTCTAACAATTCATTGACCTTTACATGCATGACATGACTCCTTCAAAATATGACCAACTCATTTAAATGTTACTAAAAACATGAAAATTTAATAAAATTGATGAATACTAATTGTTCAAATGCCTTTACAATTTGGACAATTATGTACCCTAAACTATAGATAAAATTTTATATCATTTCATGTATCTCATTGCATAAAATCAATGAAGGACTAATGTTTGATGCAACCCTTGAAAAATTCAATAAATTTTAATTGGAAACCTGCATGTATGTAAAATATATGACTCTTTTTTTCACTTTAAAATAAGTCATTGAAGGCTCACATCTACGAATCTCACTGTACTCAAAATATTCCTCAAAATACTCACTGTTAAATTTTTCATCTACATATCCTTTTGCAAAACCTTCTTGTATGACTCAAAATATTCATTATTTTCCTCATTGGTTTCAAAATTATTATTATTCACATCAAAAAATTTATAATTTTCAATACTTTCATAGGGTGTATTATTAGCCCCACATATTCTTTACCATATTGGCCATACCTTTCATATTGTGAATGAAGGAAGGTAGTTATGCTCAAGGATCTTAGTAACTTAATATTTTGGGATGAACATAGGTGTCTTATTTTAAAATTTATCATGATTTTGAGGGTTATTATAGGCATCAAATATTTTACAATTATATTTCACAAGTTTGATTCCATATCTACCATAATGATGGCAAGATCTAGTATAAGGTCTGAGATAATGAATTATATGTTTGGAGGCTTCCTCACTTGGGGTAAGAGTTTTATAATAATTAGATACCTTAGGTACTATTTCAAACCAATTAAAATGATTACTTAAATGTGTTATAGTGTTTCTAGGGGAAACTTCTTAAGAACTATTGGTAACAACAACAAAAATATTAAATTGATCATATGGATTACCTCCAATAGAAGTTTTTCTAGTCATAGACTTCTCTGGTCTAGTTACTTTTGTATTCTCAACCCACTCATATAAATGGTATCTTTCTTGAGTTGTAATAAATTTAGAGGATAATACATGGTGAAACTAGAGATAGAATATTAACTAGGTGACTCCTTGGTGATATGAATAGACCATGGTTCTTGTTCTTTGGTGAATAGAAGGGAAGTATTTTTTTGTGAGTTACTATCATTAGAAATCATTGAAGATATTTATAAATGTGAACCTAGCCTTGTCAATTGGGATATGAAGTTAGTGTCCATTTTAGAAAAAAATTACCATCCCTATCTTTGAAAAAAATCCAATTACGTATAGGATCATAATTAGGGGTATTGTCATGCAATGTAAAATTACATGTCAACAACTAGCTCAAAATGTGGGACATAATTAATTAATGTACTACAAAATAACTTTATAATTTTTAGTTACTAGTGCCTTCACTTTTCTATATATTCCTAAAAAATAATATGTAGCACACATTTTCACATCCTTATTTGAATAACTAAAATCTAGTTCACCTATCTGAATCATATGATAAATGAACATGCACTACAAGGACATATAAATTTTTTAAAATTTTATATGTAACCTGATCTAACTAATTGATATCTAGTTCAAATATCTAAATTGCATGAGAAATGAACACACATTATCAGGCCAAATCCCCTTCTTAGAATACTTTGTACATTTTCCTATTCACTTAATAAATACTCATGATAATATTGGCTTGCCCATTTTGATGTCTGAGGAACAAAAATTTATATCATTATCTTCATATTAATGATTGAAAGTGCCATATCTTGAATACATTTTCAGATAACCTAGATTGGATTTTCTTTTGGATGAAATGCTTCAACGATCAATTTTGCAGATCATTCCAAAATCTAAAGAAGGTTTTCACTATATTACTAGCA
The DNA here is from genome assembly GCA_037957365.1 of Torreya grandis. Taxonomy (NCBI): domain Eukaryota; kingdom Viridiplantae; phylum Streptophyta; class Pinopsida; order Cupressales; family Taxaceae; genus Torreya; species Torreya grandis. Next base: position 3,860,339 of record JARHVA010000829.1, read on the forward strand.
TAGGGTTGAAGATGTTAAAATCATTAGGGTTCAAATTATATATTCAAGTAGATACAGATGCAAACATTGAACCATAAAATACTAATCATACATCTCTTAAAAATGTGATCCTTTCATCCACTCTGAATCAATGGTTTTTTTCACAACATGCAAAATTTGGTTGTCCACTAAGATTTTATAGGTAGAAAACATAACTATGAACATTTTAAAGTAAAAATACAAAAATATAAATAGGGGAGAATAAAAAATAGGATATTGTATATATTGAAAATAATGCAATCACATGAAAATAGGAAATGGAAAATTAAAAAAAATCAAAATAGGGAAAGTGTAACTATTGATAGGGATCAAAGGAAAACAAGAAGACTATACAAAACCATTTATTAGATAGGATAAGTAACTACCATTTTATAACAATGGATTTAACTAAAGAGGCCTTAATATGTGCAACAAAAGTGACTAATAAGGTGAAATGAAGATGATCATGAATGAATCGATAAATAGTATCACCAAGTTTTGAGATGGAATCAATGAAATCTATTAAATATTCTATGATCATTCTTGAGTAGTATTAGACTTATACAATGTCTTCTTAAATGTCTTTAAATGTATTTTTTTAAGATATGAGATTGAAATAAGAGAGAACTATGTTGCATGTCTCTTTCTAAGGTGGAACAATAACATGATTATCTTCAAGAATGAATTGAGTGAAGGTATCTTTGGATAAATTATTTCCCATGGTAAAGACAAACCAATCATTGAATAAATCATCATCACAATCTTAATTAACTTCTTCTTCCTTAAAAATTTACCTTTTGCTTGAAATGAATATTAGTCACCTATCTTTTCATTCCACCATCACATCATAATTGATTTCAACCTTTGTGTGACTATTATCTTCAATATATGTAGGCTTGATTACTTTGGATTCAAATATTGTATAAAAACTTTAAAAATTGCAATATGAAATAGAAACACAAATAAAATATGAAAGGGAACTCCCAAGATGTTGCAATACATTTAGAAAATAAGTATGTGATTATTTTCATCTTAAGAATGTTCTCTTGAAAACTTTATAAATATCTTCCTTGAGATTGAAGGTAACTCACTCTACTAGTGTAAAACCAATGGATCAAAACATAATCCCCATGGGACACAAATAAAATTGGGGTTGTGGTGAACCAAAACCATTAATTCAATCATAAATATCTAGGTAATATATAATTCATCTTAATGGAGTTTTCAACCTCCATTATATGGTAGGTTGCTTGAAATATCTGAAAATCAAGCCCAGAAGGCACCTTGATCCCTAATAGAGTCACCAAAAAGTGTTGATAAGATTTTATGTTGTATAACTTACTTAGATTATTATTTTTACCTACCCAATTAGATTGTTAGAGGTGAAGCTCCATTTTATGATGGGTGCTTTTGGGTTTTTAGGTCTTTAACTTGAAAGTAAAAAAGGCAACAAAAATGAAAGAAAATGGGGAAAACAAGGATGGAGATAAAATATAAATAAATGGATAGGAGAATGTTAAAACTATAATATAATAAACATATAAACCTACTTAGATTATGTGGATTATCTTGGGTCACTTAATGATCTAAAGTTAGTTTATTTTATATTGTTAGATTGATATTTAGTTAGTATAGTTAGGATTTAATTTACTATTAAGCTTTGTTATAAATAAATTGTTTGTTCATGGGAAACTTGTTTTTAACCCATAACCACCTGTGAAAATCCTATAAATCTTTTCACGTGCTTTATAAATAATTATTGGAGAAATAATAAAATACAATATTATAGTTTTGTCAAATATATTTAGAAATGTAATTTCTACAAATTTCTTGTATTTACCTAGGCCAACAGTGGTATCAGACCATGGTTATTGAAGCATGGTGAAGATGGGAAAAGAAATATTGGAAGATTGCATTTGTAAAAGGTATGCCCTAAAAAATCAAATTTGGTTGCTTTAATGTTGAAAATTTGTAAAATTAAAATATTTAATTTTTCAAATATATATATATATATATATATATATATATATATATATATATATATATATATATATATATAGCTTATAGTAAATTTGAGATAAATCCCTAAGAGTATATGCAATATTTTTCATTTCCACTAGAAGTGATATACTCAGTATTTAATATCATTTTTGAGTTTATAGAGATCAAAACCAATATCCAAGGAATATAAAAAGTTTTTTCAAAGCTATAAATTGTTGTAGTATGGCCTACTCAATGCTTAAGTTTTTTTAGAAATTCATTCTCTTGATTAAATTCATTTGAAATGGTTTCAAACTGAGACAAAATCTTTAGTTGTTTAGATTGTATAGATTTTGCATGGCCTAAAATGACAAAGAAAGGGTTTTAAAATTTATTTGTAGAAGCAATGGTGTTGGAAGTTTGAATATGGCATTGGAATCATGAGAAGAATAAAACAATTTGATTTTAAAAAGTTTTTTTTTCATTAAGTTTGTAAATTTTAGGGTTTGGAGGACCCCACACAAAATTTTGATAATAATTTTTGTTTAATTGAAAATTTACTTTCATTGGAATATTTATTTTATCAAAATTACCAAAAAAATCAAAAGGGGACATTTGAATTAACTCTAAAAACTAGGAAAATCAGTACCAACTATGACCATTTTTACCATATCTTGAACACCGTGTCATATTATTTTGTAAAAGTTACTTTTTTAGAAACTAGACTCAAATATATTTCCCAACATTATATAAAAGGATGGGTCCATCATGTCTTTCTATGAAATTTTAATCCCCAAAAACTAGTCAAAATTTCTTAATTAGTATTGAGGGGGGGTCTACCTAGCCTGACATAGGAGAAAAATTTCAAACTATCATATCTTCTATATATGATGGCCAAATTATTCATATGACCACTCATTTTTCATGGAAAAGTATTTTTAAGATAATTAATTCAATTATTTTTTTATTCTAACATGTGTAAATATGGTTTTCACATATTTTGAATCAACTACGCATTGTAATGTATTAAGGTGCATTTTCAGTTGAAATTGACACCTTTAAAATGCAATTTTTTTCTTATTTCATTGTGCTTGTATTATCAGATAATATATATTTCATCACAAGTCCTAGGATCATTTGTAAAATGGAAACTATTTCAAAGGTAAAGGCAAAACCTTGATAGTGTTCCTTACTTTTCTACATCATGGCTAAAATTGTGAGTCTCATTTTTGACACTAGATGCCTAACTCCTAAGAATTATAAATAATGGTCAATGAACATGGAAAAAACAATAATCTTCAATAAATTTTTGTATGTTATTGAAAAAAACCAACATTGCCCACTGAAGCCACAAAACTTATAGAATTTCACAAACATGATAGGTGAGCTCTTACATTACTAAAATCTACTTGCAATGCACAAGTCATAATTCACATTGAAGATATAAAATATAAATCATGGAAAGCATGGAAGGATCTAAAAGACTTATATGATAAACAACCTACTTATAAGAAAATTTATCTCCTTATGCAATTGCTCAATACTAAACTCACTAATGATTAAGATGTTTTAGAGTATGTGTCAGGCATTAAGAACTTGGAACAAGAAGATGGCACCACTAGTATAAAAATTAATGATGAAATTCTCATTTATAATTTTTTTAATGGTATTATCCATAGTTATAGGAATTTTATTTAAATGTTATAGCTTAGTGATAAGCTTAACAAATTTAATTTTGATTCCATTTATGAGTTTCTCACTCAATATGAGTGACAATTTGCAAAGAATAAATAAAAACCTATTGAGGAGGCACACTATTACAAAACAAGAAACCCATTGTATGAACTCAATAAAGAGAAACAAAGACACTCTCAGAGGTACACTTCTAAGCATAAACATCATTCTAGTTCTTTGAGACATAAGCATCATTTTGGACATAGGGATCATTCAGGCTCTCAGAAACATATGCATCATTTTGGACATAGGGATCATTTTGGTTCTCCAAAGCATGAGCACCACCATAAACATTCACATGGGCACAATCACAAGCATAGGAATTCTTCTTCATATGGCTATTCTTCCTCTAGTTCTAGTGGACATGTGAAAATATGTTACAATTATGGTGGCATAGGACATCTCTATATAGAATACCCCTCTAAAAGGAGGTCATCTCGACATTGACAGAAGGTAGAAGTAAACATTAATAATCACTCCAATCATTCATGTCATTCTTTTAGTTCCGCTTTTGGCTATTCTTTTGCATATTCTTTTGATGGATGGGATTATTGTAAAGTTTCTTGCTCTGTAGTTGATGACTATATATTTTGAGATAGTGACACACCCATATTTTATGATATGCTAGGATCAAGATTGGGATTTGATGTAGTAGCATTTTTTTGGCATATGTACTTTGCTTTCATATATGTAGTGTTTTTATGATATTTTATGTGGAGAATTTTATTGGTTTATACTTAGTTTATTTGTTTTATGTCTTCTCACCTCTCACCTGATAAGGGGAGAATATATTGCATATTGGTTTTTCAATCAATCATCGGTGATGTGTAATATGAGTCAACATTGTGTTTATAACATTGTTAGTGTTGAGTAGAGGCCTATGGGAGATGTTGGTAATTATTGGGCATTAGTTGAGATGTGACATACATAGTATAGAGGGAAGTCACTTGTTGAATGGATTCTATGTGAGGGTTGATGTAGCTAGATAGTACGTGATCATGTTCTACTATAATGCAGGGATGATCAAGGTGTGGATCAGTCCAAGATGCATAATGTGCTAATTGTAGTTATGACAAATTCTACTTGGGTGACTCACAATTCTTTATTCTAATCTTTCTATACCACTTTGGATCATGGGGGAGTTTGTTGGGTCATTTAATGATCCAAAGTTAGTTGACTTTATATTTTTAGATTAATATTTAGTTAGTATAGTTAGTATTTAATTTACTATTATGATTTATTTTAAATAAATTTTTGGTTCATGCGAAATTTGGTTTTAACCCATAACCACTCGTGAAAATCCTATAAAGATTTTCATGTGATTTTTAAATAATGATTCAAAAAATAATACAATACAATATTATAATTTTGTCAAACATTTTTAGAAATATAATTTCTAAAAATATCTTCCATTTACTTGGGACAATAGATTAATTGAGTGAGTTGTATATTTCAAAAAAATAAAATTGTATCCATAAAAAGGGCAAGAAAGGCATACTTCACACATGGGAATGAAGACGTCACTAGAGAGGTTTTTAGATATAAACTTTTATGGAATTCCTCTAACTTTTAGGATAGAAATGAATTCAAAGTCTTAATTTCCTCTTTTTGGACAAGGTTTCATTTGGAATCAAATATTTTAGGTTGGAATCTTCTTATCATCATGTAAATGACAACACAAAACAATTAAAGAGAGAATCAAGATTTATTGGAATCTTAAAGTCTTCATTCAAAATAGATTAAGTTTATACAATATGAAGTCTATCCTCTAGGGTTTCCATCATGTATTTTGTAAATACAAGAGTTTACACTTAAACACTAATATGTATATTTTAATGGATTTCTTTATTCATAAACTATAATGCATATTTCATAAGCAAAAAATAATAAAAACCCATAAAACAATTGATTTAAAACCACTTTGGATGTATAAGTTCCATGTGTATATGGGAACAAACTTTCTTTGGAGGCTGGTGAGCTTTGAGGAGTCTTTTTACATGTAAAATGGATTTAACAAGGCCAGATGATCCAATACGATATTTTTAAGCTCTTAAAACCACTTTGGAGGATTAATAATATCTTGGTGGATTTAGATTAATAAAACTTTAATATCATTTTTTATTCCAAAAACCACCTTGTATTAACCACATACCATGAATTATCATCTTATAAACAACTTTTAACTAGTTTGAAACAAATTAGAAAAGGTTTAAATGCCACATGGAAGTTTCAAACACTATTTGGGAGGGTGTTAGACTTAGATAAATGTATTTACACGTTAAAAATGTATTTCTAAACCCACATGGTGTATGATAGAGTTAAAAAGGTCACATGTAAACATCTCAAAAAATTTATTTTAGATTAAGCCTTAAAATTTTCCAAGCCTCCTCTTATTAGTTCTTATTTGGCACATAAACCTTGTTCCTCCTCCCAGTGTATCTTTGGTCATACGGATTGAATTAACTCAATACCTTCTATGAAAATTACCTCATTATCTTAGCCTCAAATATTATACTCACATCAATCTCCTTTATTCCTCTAATATTTCCATGACCTTTACATGCATGACATGACTCCTTCACAATATGAACAACTCATATTAATGATATGAAAACATGAAAATAGAATTAAATCAAGTAATAATAGATTTTCAAATTTCTTTACAACCTAGACAAATATATACCCTAAACTCCTAACAAAATATGCTACCCTTGCATGTATCTCATTTCACAAAATTAGTTTAGGACAAACATTTGATGCAACCCTTAAAAACTTTGAGAAATTTTAATTGAAAACCTACTTGTATGTCAATTATATGACCCTTTTATTCACTTTAAACAACTCTTTTAAGGATTACATATAGGAATTTCACTATACTCATAATATTAGCTAGTATACTCATTATGAAAAATTTAATCTACAGATCCATCTGTAAGACCATCTTGTATGATTCAAAATCCTCACTGCTTTCCTCATTGGTTTCAAAATCATCATTCTTATAATCAACACATTTATCATTTTTAAAAATTTTGTAAGGTGTATTATTAGGTCCACATATTCTTTCACATATTTTCCATACCTTTCATGTTGTGAATCAATGAAGGTAGTTGTACTTGAGGATCTTGAGAACTAAATATTTTGGGACAACTAGAGGTGTCTTATTTAAAATTTTAGCATAATTATGAAGGTGATTAGAGGCATAAAATATTTTAGAAGGATAATTCTTAGGTTTTATTCCATATATACCATAATAATGGTAGGGTTTGGTAGAAGGTCTAAGATAGTGAAGCATATATTTGGAGGGCTCTTCACTTTGGGTAAGAATTATAGAATAACTAGAGACCTTGTCTACTTTTTCCGACCCATTAAAAGTCTTACTTAAATATGTAGGATTTTTTTTTTTGGAAACTTCTTGAGAACTATTATTAAAATAAAATAATTATTAAATTGATCATACATATTCCCTCTATTAGAAGTATTTATGGTCATAGGTTTGTCTAGTCCAATTAATTTTTTAGTCACAACCCCCCAATATAAATGGTATCTTTATTGATTTTTAATATCTTTGGATGCTGATACATGTTGAAACTAGATGTAATCTTCTCTAGGTGATTCTTTGGTGATATGAACTAACTATGGTACTTATTTTTTCATGAAAAAAGGTGAAGCATTTTTTGTGATTTATTATCATTATAACTCATTAAATCAAATTAATACATGTGATCAAAACATTGTCCATTTTCCTATAGAGTTAGTGTCTATTCTAAAAAAAAATTATCATACATGTATTTTAAATAAGTCTAATTACCTATAGGATCATAGTTGGGGGAATTGTCATGAATTGTAAAATTTCATGATAAAAATAGATCTAGATGTGGGAATGTGTTCCTTAATGGAATTCATGAGAATTCTTGAATATTTGGTGATTTTTGCCTTCACGTTTCTATGTGTTATTAAAAAAAATGTGTAACACACATTTTCACATCATTATCTGGTTGACTAATAGCCAATTCATCTATCTCAATTATACGAGAAATGAACACATGTTATCGAGACATATCACTCACTTCAAAATGCTTTAAATTTTCTATGGAATCCTAAAAAATAATGTGTAGCACACATTTTCACATCTTAATCAATCCAACTAACATCTAGTTCACATATCTCAATCGCATGAGAAATGTACATGTGTTATTGGGCCAGATCTAGTATTTAAAATACTTTATATAATTGTCTAGTCACTTGAGAGAATCATGAGAATATTAACTTTTCCCTATTTATGTCCAAAGAATTTTTTTTTATCACTACATATTTATGACTACAAGTTACATATTTTGAATACAATATTAGATAACCTAGCTTAGGTATTCTTTTGTCTAAAATTCTTCAAGTCTCTATTTTGCATGTCATTCCAAAAATTGAAGAAGAATTTCACTATAATACTAACATAGGGTCAAAGTTTTTTAACTCATTTGGGTTCAAAGAAAGTATACAAATAGATATGGATGCAAACATCAAACCATAAAATACTAATCATACATCTCCTTAAAATGTTTTTCTTTCATCCACTCTAAAGTAATGTTTTTTTTGACATCATGAAAATTTTAGTTACCCTTTGAGAGTTTCTAGGTAGAACACATATATATGAACATGTGTAGTAAAAATATCAACACATAGAGAGGGGATAAAAATAAATAGGTTGTTTCATATATTTAAAACAATACACACACACCAAAATAGGGATGGGAAAAGAAAATAATCCAAAATAAATAAAGTATAACTGTATATAGGGACTAGAAGCAAACAAAAAGACTATACAAAACTATTAACTACTTTTGAGAAGTAATTTCCATTTTATAACAATGGATTTGACTAAAGAGGCCTAAAAAATTTAAGTAAAAGTGACCGAGCATGTGAAATGAAGATGAAATTACAATTATTTTGCATACCAAGATGATCATGAATGAATAGATCAATAATATCTTTAGGTTTTGAAATGGAATCATTGAAAATTATCTAATACTTTGTGATCATTATTAACTATTACTAGACTTATTTAATTTTCTCTTTAATGGATTCAAATGCATTTGTGTAAGATACATGACTAAAATTAGAGAGAATTGGGTTTCATATGCCTTTCTGACCAAAAATAATAATAGGATTATCTTATTGAATGAATAGAGTGAAGGTATATTTAGATAAATTATTTCACATGGTAGAGACAAATTCATCATTGAATGAATCATCATCATTATCTTCATCAAGTTCTTATACCTTGACAATTTCCTTTTCAATTGAAATGAATACTAGGCAATATTATTTTTGTCCAACCTTCACATCTTTTTTGATTTCAACCTTGGTATGATTATGATAATAAATTTATGTCCACCTGATATATTTGGAGTTAAATATATTAAATAAATATTCAATAGTGGAACATGAAATGGAAACACAGAGAACATATTCACCTTTAACCATTGAATCTTTCATTCTAATACAAGAAAGACCCTCTTCTTTATAGATAATTGGTTTAACATTATCCTATCTTTTAGAAAGTGAAACATCATATTTTACAATATTGTTCCTTTTTATTTGTGATTAAATAAGTTGTCTCTCAAATAACTCATTTTATCCTAGGACTCCAAGGTTTGAGCAGGATTGTGTAAACACCCATATTTGGTATAAGCACAATTTCATAGCATGTTTTTATAACCTCTTTTCATGTATACACATCTCGACTAAGGTTTAAGTATCTACTGATGTGGCCTATTTTGGATGTCTTTGGCTCTATCTTATTTCACTTGATTTACCTACCCCTTGGACCTATATGTTATTTTATTATGTTTCATCTAATGTGTGTCATAGATCCCTACCTTTTATTCCCTTTTATCTATGTATTTTTATCCCTTGGGCATTTGTGTCTAATTTGAATGCTAGTGTCAATGCTAGTGTCTAATTATGATGTAGGTGTCCAAGCTTATGTTTTTATCCTTTTCCATATATTTCACTTTGTGACCACTTATTTAACCCTCTTTTCCTATCTGATTGTTAGTTTTTCATGCATCACTAGATCTTTATTATAAATCAATATGTCCCTATATATACAAAGGCTATATTCTAAATACACTACCTAAAAATTTGATTTGATAATTACTTAATTTAAAAATAGTTTGTCTCAATCTATCAAATTACATTACAATATTCAATTGAATATTTGAAGCATTCAAAAGGTCAAATAGGCTATTTTATTATTTTTATCAAGGGCTACTAGGAGAAATAACATATAGTTACATAATTACAATTCCACACTCATGCCTAGGAGAGAGAGATATATGTAAGTATGATGCCCTATTTGGAGTATTGAATATGTACACAACACTTAATAATAATCAAGGTTGTTAGGGTTATCTCAACTCATGTGCTAACCCTTTATTACCAAGTTGTAGGAGGTCCAATGAAAAATAACTAGGGTTGTGTTCATTAGATGGATTTGGCACATAGGTAGATATACTTTGCGACACATGGAAGTTATGCAGGTGAAAGCACATGCCTAGTGTAAATTTATATCTATTCTTACACAAATCTTTTACTGGACACCTACATCAGATTTTGACACCTACATTGGCATTATTGTCCCTATTCAATGCAAGCATCCAATGGGAAAAAATAGTCAATATATAGAATGGATAAGGTGAAAGCATATGATGTGTCCATATGACAACTCCTGATCACTATAATACTTTAGAATAAAATATCATACAAATTATGCTCTCTTTTATCCCTTAGCTACCTTGTAATTTTTGTGTTTATTATACATGTTAAATTAGAAAAAAAAAATATTATTGACTATATTCTAGTGTAAATCTGAATATTGTCATTCATTTAAAATACTTTATCATTTTTTGTGTTTTATATGAAATATGAAAGAAACATAAAACATTTGGTGAACCCATCCTCTGTTATTGACCCAAAACCCTAGTTTTCATGTATGGTTTTCTCCTTCTTCAAAATACTTTCATTTTAAATCTCTATATTTTATTTTTATTTTTTATTTTTTCTCTTTTTCTTATATGGGAATAGTTTAGGAATGATTAGTTACGTTATTTATTTATCCCTAGTGGTTGCATGTTTCATAATTTTATTAAGGGTAAAATCCTTATGGAGTCACTACTAGGAGGCCATGTAGGGAAGCCTAATTTTTTGACCATTATTTAATATGACTAATGATCAATGTATTACATATGAAGATCTTATAGAATATCAAAATTTAGATAAGTCCCATTTTTTTTAGAACTATGAAAATGAAATAATCAATGATGTAAATGAAAATATAAATGAGCAAGGTAGTGTAATGAAATTTTTAATTTTAGTGATGAGTGTGACTATATCCCTCTTGGCTATAAAATTCATCTTATTCCTCTTCCTTCTGATGATGAAGGGTCTTAAGAGTTAACAAATATACTTATTAAACCCTTGTAAAAGGATGATATAATAGATATGAAAAATGGTAGCATTCATAATGTTGAAAATCAAAATGTTGCATTTATACATTCTTTAATTAATTTAAAAAGTGAGTGTGCTTCTTCCCTTTCTAATGATTCAAATGTCAAAGAAGTAAAATTTTATTCCTCTATGTTTCATGATGTAATTTTTGATGAAATATAGTTTGTGCCTTCTTCTCCAAGTAATACTTGTATGCAATCAAAAAAACATCATGTCTATAAATCAATCCTAGCTTAGATAAAATAGAGCATACCTACACTTTCGATTGTGGATACATTCGTTAAGCAGGGGTATGACAAATATGGGGATATGATAGACATCATTAGGGGATCACTTATCACAATAAACCATGATAGGAAGGGTTCCAAAGCCTATAGTCTACCATAATAATGTAATAACCCTAAAAGAGTCTTAGGTTTAATGTTCACTCTAATCTAATAAACAAGAAAGTAAGTGTAATCTAGTGCACACCAAATATTGTGGCACAAAGTGGGGGTTAGAAATAAAACAAGATAAAATAATCATGTATAAAAGACATATAATCATGTTAATATTTACATAATCCTAATGCATGGAATAAAGAAACACAACTACATTATCTCTCTACTCTTACAAAGGAGAAATAAAGCTAGGAATACTTACCTTGAAGACAAACCCACCAAGCCTCAATCTTTCCCTTAGCCAAGGTTCTTCACAAGAGATTGTTTTGGTGTGTGAGGATAAAAAAATCAAATCATCTCTAGGATACACAACCTATCTATGCATCCAAATAAATTATTCATAACATAAGATCCGTATATCCAAAGAAAATATGGAACCTGAAGCTTTATTCCTCAAGTAGAATGGTCAATAAGTAGATGTTCATTCATACTTATTCTTCTTAGTTTTTATTATTACAAATGGTTAGAAATGAACTTGTATATATAAGTATATCTTGCCCTAAATCCTTTCAAATATGTCAACTGTACAAGATTGATCCAATTAAGACTATATGTTTTTAGGGAGTAAATCACTAGGTCCTGAGCTAGGTCAGCCAAAGGGATAACAAAATTCCAAATTAAAAATATCCCTAAATGGTATAGGGTTAACCCAATTGACCTTGTACAATAATTAGAGGCTAAAAACTATACAGGGTTGAACCAATCAACCTAGTATAGTCAATTGGTTGAAAGGGGGTCAAGTCAAGAGCAAGGAGGATAAAACATGGAAAATGACTAAAATGGGTAAGGATGAGAAGAATAAGCTTAGGTTAAATGGTTTTTATGATATGAGTGTGTATATTTCAAGTGGAAAAATTAACAATAATCTTATGAAGCATTAGTGGTCTACCCACCCCTTTCTCATTGTGACCCTTAAGGCATGCACTCAGAGAGATTGAGACATAATGGGTTATTACAAGATAAAAATAGTTAGTAATCAATAAAAGTTAAAAATATTATGTGTATACATAAGCCCCACTTGAATATCATCATGTGTCATGTAAATTCAACATAAGATGGTGCTTTAGGAAATAGAACATGATAATACATAATGTTGATGCTAAGTAAAGTACAATAAGTAGAAAATAAGATAAATGAAAGGACATATTTTAAAACACACACCTTTACTTACCTTAATGTTGTAGATAAATAAGTAGACTACAAGAGATGCGAAGGTGTCTAATGTGAAGAACACTAGGCGAACCTAGATAAGTTAGTGCAAAAAAGAGCCAAAAATAGAAATTTTTGGAAGATAGGCATATGATATTGGAAAATATTCTCTACATCATCATGAATACAATGTATTTTATGGTTTGATAAATGGATGAATAGAAACAAATATATAGGAAAAAGAAGGAATATGTAAAAAAATAATTGAAGAATTTGAATTTTGAAAAGGTGTTTTTAAATAGGGGAAAGATAAGTCATTTAGTTATTTTGACTTGAGAAAGAAAGAAAAAGAGATTTGGAGACCAAAAAAGCTTAGATGGCGAGGATAAAACATGCTAGACAAGGAGCGGCTCCAAGAGAGGTAGCGGGTGCACTATAGGGATGCAACTATGAATCTTAAGCTAGTTTTTGAGTATTTTGTTGAATTTAGTGAATTTTTAGAAAAATGTAATTTTTAGCATTTATAGATGTCAAAATGAAGAAAAACTAGATTTTATAGGTAGGAAAAACTAGTTAGGAAAATGGGTTTGAAGGAATTAGGAAGAAAAATACCAAAAGGCATTTTTTAAAGAAAATATAAGGGATTGGTAGCTAAAACCAACTGGGTCAACTAGGGCTAAAAATAGGAAAAATCCACACTGTCGACCTAGTAGGTGTGTTACAACCCTATACATTTTATAGACTGCCAACCTAGTATAGTTTTCCAACTGATTCAAAAAGTCTAGAATGATAATGTAGTACTAGGGAGGGGGAAATAAGAGGGTTGAATTAAATTTTTAAGTCAACCAAGCTAAAAATAGGGAAATTTTAGTCAAAATAGTTTGACCAAAGAACTATAATTATATGAAAATATGTGTAAAAGGTTAAAAGGAGGCTAGAATAACCTAAAATGACCAAGTAAGGGAAGAAAGGATTGAGTAGGCTAAAAATAGGTAATAATGAAAAGATTAAAGCAATCTATGCTTGTTTTTTAAATTAAAATTGTAAAAGGAATGTATTTTGACTATACATGACATAAATGATCTAATACATGTTTTTTTGTTGCTTGCTTATAGGGATCACCAAAGTTTTTGAGATTGGTAGACATGTTATAGCTATCAGATCTGCTGGAGCATTTGACCATAGGTGATATATCTAGGCTAGTAGTTGTATGCCTAGAAGGGATATATTACATGTGTAGAATTCCTTTGAGCATGGATCTATTAGTCATGTTATTTGGATGCTAGGAATAAATGAATAAAACCTTTAGATGTGAGGTGGATGGGGATATGGTAGAGATAGCTATCACTCTGGAGGATGTGCATACTATCCTAAGGCTATCAGTGATAGGAGCACCAGTGACTACAAGCATAACAGATAACTTGGAAGAGAGGAAAGACTTAGCCATGTGGGATATAAGCTAGATTATGATATCAAGAGGTAGATGAGTTAGTATGTTTGATGTATATGCATCATAGATTTTGGATATCTCTTGTGACATAGTGAGTAATATGTCATAAGTTAGATGGTAAGGTACCACTATTCATGGTAGCCTTGAGTAGGAGGATATTAGAGGAGGGCATGCTATATGATATTAACTCTATCATCTAGCTATAACTTGTACATGATCTATATTAGGTGTTATTTAGAGGGAAAATTTTGATACACCAATCATATTATTGATGGCTTGTATTTATGAGAGGATTCCCATGTATCAGTTAGCTAGGTTATCCCATGTAGTTGATGATAGATCACTTCAAGTGAAGATATGGAGAGAGGACCAAGTATCATGGGTTATG